>VZRX01013781.1:101703-175435 GCA_013398075.1 Notiomystis cincta
TTTTTTTTTTTTTTTTTTTTTTTTTTGTGTGTGTGTGTGTGTGCAAAGAGCAATGAGGAGGGTCCCCATCTAAGCATTTTGAGTGATGTGCCCAGGTAGCCTGATTAAGTGGAGATGTTTCTCTGAGTGTGTCCAACATGAACAAACTCAGCAGAATCCCATGTGGTCTCCCAGTGATGCTCCATTACTGTTTTGCTGCATTGGTAGGCAGAAAGGATTGGGATCTTCATCCCTGCTGAAGGAATTCCCTTGGAGTTCTGCATGGTGAGACATTTGCATTTGCTAACCAGGCTGAGAAGATGAGAACTGTAGGATTCAATTGATGGCCCTCAGAGAGATAGAAAACGTGAGACTCCCTCTGGAGTCAGTGAAGAACAGCATGTCTGGGCAGGAATCATGGAAGAAAGTTTTCACTGTGTTGCTGGGCTCTCCTTTCCCAACAATTGGAGGGAACAAAATGGATGAGGACAGGGGAGCTTACCCTCACTTTTGTTATTTAGGTTACAAGAACCTTTGTCTCCATGCTCTGACCCAGCCTTCTGCTTGGGAAGGCAAGTCCTCAGTGCTCTGGGGTTGACACACCCTTAATCAATGTGCTAAACCTCATCTGTCCTCAACTCTTTGCATAAGCAAAGTTCAGAGATCATAATTACTCCAAAAAAAGCAGCACATTTTGCACCATGGATTCAGGTTTGCTTTGCTTTAGGGGGGTTACCTGGTCATGACTATCTCGTCACTGTGCAACCCCAGCTTTCTTGTAGGATCTTCAGATACTGAAAGGGCACAGAAAGATCTCCCTGGAGCTTTCTCTTTTTCAGACTGAACACCAGGTTGGCACACAGGAAGTTTGTTGAAGGGAATAACAGTGCATACATATTTAGAAGGAGGGCACCTTGACAGATTTCACCAAAGTGACTAATTGCTTCTGATAGAGGACTCAGACATTGGCACCAGTGGTTTCAGAAACTCTGTTGGAACCTGGTGTTGACAGCTAATGAACGAGGATGGTGCTGAACAGGGATGTAAATATGAAAAGATGGTTAGTTAAACTTCATCATGGTTTAAAACTGGGAGAGAAAACAGAGCAGTGCTTCAGAAATGTAAAAGGACAAAAATGTGCAGAGAAACATTACTCTCTAGTGTCCAGGGTTGCAATAAATCAAGTGATAAAATGCACAGATACTGTGTCTTTAATAGGAGGTTCCAAGTATTTTATATAACTTTAATTCATAGCTCAAAGAATTGTTGTAAGCCAGAAAAGTAACATCAGCCTTTCATGGCCCACATGGACTGCTTTTTGTCTCTTTAAGGAGGAGAGAGAGAGATAGATAATAGACATAGCTTTCTAACTTTTTTTGAAGAAGTTGTGGATGCCCCATCCCTGGAAGTGGTCAAGATCAGGCTGGATAGGACTCTGAAAAACGTGGTCTAATGGAAGATGTCCCTGCCCATGGAAAGCATATTGGAACTGGATGACTTTAAAGTCTCTTCCAACCCAAACAATTCTATGATTCTATGAATATACAAAATCTCATTTTCCTGAATGAAGGAGAAATAAAATGAGCAAAAACATCCCCACCTTCTGTCCAAGGTTCACTCCAGTTCTTTATATAAAAACTCCTAATTTTGTCTCCAGGATGAACTCTTGGACTCATCAGCATGATCCCTCACTTTTTTATGCTTCCAGATTATTTCATCTGACTCCTTGTCTCTCTTAACCCTTAGTATGGCTCTTACTGGAACAGCCATGGAATTGTAGAGCTGTAAAATGGTTTGGGTTGGAAGGGACCTTTAAAGGTCATCTAGTCCAGTCCTCTTGCCATAAGCAGGGACATTTTCAAATAAGTCAAGTTGCTCAGAGCCTTGTCCAGCCTGACACTGAATGTTTCCAGGAATGGGCATCTAGCACCTCTCTGACAACCTGTGACAGTTTTTCACTATCCTCTTGTAAAAAACTTCTTCCTAATATCCAATCTAAATCTACTCTCTTTCAGTTTAAAGCAGTCTCCCCATATTGTACCATGCCACACCCTTATTAAAAAATCCTCTCCAGCTTTCCTGTAGGCTGCTTTTGATGCTGAAAGGACACAATAAGATCTCCCTGGAGATTTCTCCTCTGAAGACTGAAGAGCCCCAAATCTCTCAGCCTGTTCTGACAGGAAAGGTGCTCCAGCTCTCTGATAGTTTTTGTGGCCCTCCTTTGGACTCACTGATATGAACAGTCTGTGATGAGAGTCACTCTAAAACCAATTCAATGCACCTCTCTTCTGTTTCATACAATAACATGTTTAGGGTGGAACTGTTACTGCTTTATATTTTTGTTTCTGTAAGGAACTTAGCTGTTCATACCAGCAGCCTACACATGGAAAGCTGATGAAGTCCCTGTTTCTTATCTGGGTCAACTAGTTTACTAAATACACAGATGACCTGAAAATTTGGGTTTTGAGTGGCTTGGACAGGTACCTCAGAAATCAGGATGTCAGTCCTTGGAAGACCCTTATTCCCTAGCAATCAATTTTTCCATTCTTCACATTTCAGCATACACCTGCAAGGACCCCTGGATACTGCTGGAGGATTTCTGCTTTCCCACATCTCTTCCAGACCATTCCTTTTTTTTTTTTTTTTTCCAGAAGCTTTCAGATCCAGCTCTCCTAGTCTCTTCTCGTGCTCTTTGCCGCCTCTGGAAAGAGCCTCTCCAGGTCAAGGGCACTACAAATGCCACCCAACAGGTTCAGAAAGCCCAAAGTGCTCTTAAATATTCCTGGAATCACTCAGAGGACCAGTCTAAGACAACTAAAATGGAGCCCAAGAAGATCCTGGTGCTGCAAAACCGTGGTGTAAAGGCTTTGACATCAGCAAGAGATTTGCTTTCCACAGGCCTCAAGGGATGTTGCTTTGCCCCCTTCTTTAAGGCAGAGTTGAGCTCCGGCTGACTTTGTACTAGTGAATCATCTGTGTGCCCCCAAAGGGCAATTTCAACTAAATCAGATGAGATGAACAATTTTTAGGAATGACAAAAAGCCATATTTCCTAGGGACAATGTCCTTATCTGAATGACAGTCACAAATCTTAAAAGAGGGACAAGACTCTGCTAGGTTACTCTTCCACCAAACATTGCTCACATACCTTGCACAAGGGAAGGAACTTTAGAATTCAGTACAGGGGGATAAATCATATATTAAATCATGCATTTTCCCTTTTCAAGCCACTGCTATGCCCATTTAACCACAAATCTTCCCAGTACATGGGTCTCAGTCTGATCAGTTTTTTGCTTAGCAGGGCCTGGGGGCACAAAATGGGCAAGGTGGAAGCTTTGCCCAAAAGCTGTTTTCAGGGTCTCCCATATCTCAGAGCTGCACATTTTTGAGTGCAGCTGAGCAGCTGCATAACCAAATGCAAATGGGATGTTAATTAAGCAGGAATAGGAGAATTTGTCTGTTTTCTTTCCTCAAGTTCAGAAGCAGGTGATTTGCTTTACCTCGGTGATGCCTTGGCACATCCTTCGTTTATTGTACCCTACCCTGTAATGAAATGACTGAATTACAAGCTCAGCACCTGTGAAAATACGAACCAATTATTTTTAAAACCCGTCAGTGAGTGTCTATCAAGGAGCTTTCTGACAGCATCTGTGTTGTTTAGGAAAGGGTTTATGTGGCACAATAATTATGTCAAGTTGTCCCAGCTCTGTGGAGACACAGCACACAGAAATGGCTTTGAATGTACTTCAGAAACGCAGCTGGTCAAGTTCCCCTTCCCAGCAGTGCTTTCTGGGGGTGCTGGAATGGGAAGGAGATGACAGCAAAATGCTGGTGCTGGTGTCAAGGCACAACTCACACTGAGTTGATGCCAGCAGTGGTGTCATCCACTGGGCCAAGAGAAGCCATATGATTAATTATGAAATAATGACAGGGCATTTCACTGCTCAGAGGTGTTTGCTTGAGAGCAACACCATGGTGGTTTTTAAAAAAAAAAACTTTTCTCACTCTGTCAGGGCTTGCTTGGGAATGAGATTTAGAAAAAAGATGTCACAGCACTGTTTGCCTGCTGAGAGCTCATAAACAGCCCAGGAACAGGGGCAGCACAACCGAATGGAGGGCAGCAAGCAGCAGAGACCCGTGCAGGGTCTGGAGGATCCACTTCCACAGACACAGCTGGCAGCATCTGCAGAGCCTGGTTCCTTTGGGTAGCCGGGCATCCCTCTGTATCCTGTGGCAAGGACTGTAAGACTTCCCGCTGTGCAGAGTGCCCTCCCAGGACTGCCCCCCGTTCCTGGCAGCAGGCGGGCACAGGCAGCTCCTCACAGCCGGCGCTCAGCGGAGGAGCAGCAGCTTCTGCGGCGAGCCGAGGCTGGCTCCTGCAGCTCTCTTGCGAGCCCTAGTGATGGCAGAACCTGCCTGCAAACAGTCTGAAAAGGTCTGAAAACAGCCCTGTTCTCACAGGCAGCCCTTGCGAGGACAAACAGGAAAATGTTTCATTCCTCTGCTAAGCATTCTCTTTCCATCCTTCTCTTCTGCTTCTCTTCCCCGAGAAGACAAAAATACCTCACAGCGAACCTCACTGACCTCACAATGGTTTGCAGAGCAGAGAGAAATGTGTTGCATTTGCACCTAAGAGATAGAAAGGGGCCAAGACAGAAATAAAAATAGGAAGGAAGTGCTAGTCGAAATGAGAATGAATAGCTCTTCCTCTGCCATAAGACACTTGCATTCCAGAGTTGTGAACCTTGCAGCAGAGCCATTCAGTCCTCCTTCCACCAAGCAGTGAAGCACTTGCTTTCATCCCATGATGAATGGTTGTGTGGAGCAAGGATAAGCTCCCAGCTGCTGTCTGGAATGGGTCTGCAGTTCCCATCTGGAAACCTGACTTTCTAGGAGACCTCAGAGTGGGAACAATGTGACACTATTACAAGGCTTATTTGTTCTATACAGTTTTTTTCCCTGCTATTTATCACATGTTCACTTTAGCCATTATAAATTGGGATGCTGAGTATTGATACACACACACAGGTAGCCCAGGTGACTTTTTTCTCAAGCAATGTTTTTATAAGTGCAATTTTGCTTTACAGATCAATGGAAAAAACAAACAGCTAGTGGTTCATATCCAAGTTCATATCTGCAGGTAAATGGTGAAAGGGAAAGCAGAACATGTGATGTGTCTCTTAATTCACTGGATATCTGATATTCTGTCTGTGGATTAGGGCAGAATTACTTTTTGATCTGAGGTCTGTAGTAAGTGACTGGCAGATATTGTTAAGGAGTCCATCTGTCTGATCCATGCTCCTCGTGAAGGTGACTCTGTCCTAAACAGTTCAAATCAAAAGATAGTTTGTTTAGCTCTTCAAATCCAGCAGCTGTCTCTCATTAAGTGAATTGCTGAGAGCTGTCAAGATATTGTTTCTGGACTTTCTGAACAACTGACATTTGATTCAGGCTTTTTCTCTCCCATCTGATGAAACTAGAATGAGTATGACAGACGAAGAACAGAAACCAGAATCAGGCAAAGTTGCAAAAAGATGTGTGTGCACATACAAACATATCCTGCTAATTTTTACATTAAACTTTGGGAGTTATTTTACATCTTCCATATTTTACTTGACACAAAATGGGTACATTTAGAAATAAAATTGCACTTGATGGTGTGAGTTCTGGTCTTGTGTATTATTGACTTTTATATTTATGTTTATCATAAGATCATGGAATAATTTAGGTTGGAAAAGACCTCTAAAACCATCAAGTCTAACTGTTAACCCAGCACTGCTAAGTCTGCCACTAAATCATGTTCTTAAGCATCGCACCTAGAAATCTTTTAAATACCTCCATGGATGCAGAATGAACCACTTCCCTGGGCAGCCTGTTCCAAAGCTTGACAGCCCTTAGGTGAAGAAATTTGTCCTAATATCCAACCTGAACCTCCCCTGGTGTAAACTGAGGCTGTTTCCTCTTATTCTGTCACTTGCATGGGAGAAGAGACCAACCCTCACCTGGCTACATCCTCCTTTCAGGCACTTTTAGAGACCAATAATGTCCCCCCTGAGCATCCTTTTCTCCTGGCTAAACATCCCCAGCTCCCTCAGCTTCTCCTCATCAGACTTGTGCTCCAGACCCTTCCCCAGCTCCATTGTCCTTCTCTGGACACATTCCAGCCCCTCAATGTCTTTCTTGAAGTGAGGGGCCCAAAACTGAACCCAGGATTTGAGGTGTGGCCTTGCCCAGTGCTGAGTACAGAGAGACAATCACTGCCCTGGCCACACTCTTGCTGACACAGAGCAGGTGCCATTGATCCCTTTGCCCACCTGGGCACATTCTGGCTCATGTTCAGCCACTGTTGATCAGCACCCCCAGGACATTTTCTTCTGGGCAGTTTTCCAGCCCCCTGCCCCCAGCCTGGACCACTGCATGGGGTGGTTGTGACCAAAAGCAGGACCTGGCACTTGGTCTTGCTGACCCTCATACAACTGGTCTCAGCCCACTGATCCAGCCCATCCAGATCCCACTGCAGAGTCTTCCCACCCTCCAGCAGAGCAGCACTCCCACCAAACTGGGCATCATCTTCAAACTGACTGAGAGTGCCCTTGATCCCCTCATCCAGATCACTGGTAAAGATAGCAAATAGAATTATCTGCAATACTGAGCCCTGGGGAACACCACTGGGGACTGACCATCAGCTGCATTTAACTCCACTCACCACCCCTCTCTGAGGGTGACCATCCAGTCAACAATGCACCTGTCCAGGCCATGGGAAGCCAGTTTCTCCAAGAGAATACTGTGGAAAACAGCATCAAAGGCTTTACCAAAGCCCAGGTAGACAACTTCCACAGCCTTTCCCTCATCTACTTGGAGGCTCACCTTGTCACAGAGAAGCTTCACTTAGCGATTATCACAATAAGACAAAACCCCTCAAACATTTCTATATATTTCTACCATAATAAGTGAGATCAACATCAAAAAACAAACAAACAAAAAAAGTTATGATAAAGCAAACCTCTAAGTCTTTAAAGATATAGAAATTTTCCATCTCTCTACTACTAGGTCTGAAAAGGCAGATTTTCATGAGGAACTTTCAGAACTGATAAGTCTGAAAGTTTAGAATTTCCATCTTGTTCTGAGCCAGCTTCTTTTTTTTCATTGACAGTGTCTGGCCTAGCTGTAGAAATAGAGCAACAAATCTGTTCTTCCTGGATTTCTAATTGCCAGTCTTCTAAAAAGCTGTCTGGCAAGGGTACTGGATTTATCTTCAGAAGTGAAATTTAAGTAGTTTGGAGACAAAACAGTTGAACAAAGGCCTCATTTTTTCTTTTAATACAGGCAGCAAGAGGTTTCCCATTTATTTTAAAAGAAGGAAAGCTGGATCTATATAAAGCTCTGGATATGTTTCATCTAAGCTTACACACAAGTGTCCAAGGCAGACAACTCATCATTCCAGGAAAAATCACCCAGTTTACTCTAAAATGAATGTGAAAAGCGAATCAAAGAGACAAAAATATCAACTTTACCATCTGTCAAGATGATCCTTTTTGTTGCCATGACCATACTGTGCCTTGCCCAGTCATAATCCAGCTCCTGCTTCAAATCACTCATCTGGAATGCTCAAAATAATTTACAGAGATTCATTTTATCTCTCAAAACCTGTAGGTGAAGAGCACAAAATGACAGATAGAGAAAATGAGGGCAGAGAAATGTTAAGTTCTCAAAGATGTTTGCCTTCTCATCCCTTAAATCAGTGGAGAGTCTTGGATCCCAGATGCTCTTTCCAGATCATCACCTTCTCCTTACAGAGGGACACTTTCCTTCAGCTCATGAATTGTGTTCAGCCTGCAGTATCCCAGCTAAACTCCTCCTCAGGTTCTCAATCCTATCTCCCACAGTCAGAAATTAAAAGGCAAGTCAAACAGTCCAGGAGGTTCTGTGTCAGGGACCCCTTTGTCCTGCCTGGTCCCACAGGGCTCACAGACCATGCAACAGCTTGGGGGGCTGAGTCAGGCCTCTGTCAGCCCTTGGAGAAACAACTGCAGGTTTATTTTAATATAAGAAAAATAAGTAAAATGAAAATTCACACACACACACAATTTTTCTCTTTTTCTGGGTAAAATATTTTTGCTTTCCAGGTACTTTCATAGCATCAACTCAATCATCCTCATAAGTGCCGAAAAAGTGTTTTAGAGATGAGAAAACTCATGAATTATCCCAGTTAAAGAGCCTAGTTTAAGGACATAAAGTGACTTCTAGCTTTTTCTAGAGAATATTGAATACTTGAGGTGTCATAGGAAAATCTGCAGTTAAACCATAAATAAAAAGTCTGTATATACAAGTAAAAATGTTCACTTACATGTCTATAAAGAAAATAGAAGAGGAACATAACAATATTTACCAATTTGTAAATGTCCTACAGAGATGTGTAGGGCAGTGCCACCTGCCTGGTGGCTGATTTGAAGGTGAGAGGTACAAGTCCTTGCTCTTTATTCCTTGCTGCAAACCAAATCTAGAAACTGCTGTGAGATAGCAACAAAATGGATATTAGCAGGTACCATGAAGATCTGCTTATAAAATCAGCCTATAGTTTTATAGTTGGCTCTGTTCCTCTACTGGGATTCATCTTCTACTAAATTTAAGTCTGTCATGAGCAGTTTGATATGTTAAATCACAGTTTACTGTAAAAAAATCTCAGAGTCTCTTTCAAAATATGAAATATTGTCTCAACTACTCCTGTTATCACCCATTATTCTGGTTATCATTAGCACAAGGCTTTATGTGTTCATGATAAGCTGTGTCATGAATTTACAAGATGCTCTGCTATGCAGCATTAGGCCTGGGTAAATTTTTCACTTTTTCATATTTCACACAGCAGTTTTGGGTGGGTTGTTAGATTGCTAAGCCAGAATTTGATTTTTTTTTTTCTCCTCAAATATGAGCTATTTTGGAGTTCTGCATTTTTCCTACTTTCCCTCTGAGCCAGGTTTTCTCTAACAACCAGATGGCTGCTAGAAAACAGGGAGGCCTTTAGGTGGTCTTTATGAGTAATATTTTAGTAGAATGGTACAGCTGCTTATTAGATGGTCAAATAGAGATGATGTCAGGATACAGAAAACATGCAATTAATTAATAAACAGTGACTGAAAATATAACCTTGTATTTTAAAAATTTGTTTTCATTTTGATCAGCTGCTTATAGCTGGAGCAAGTGCAAAGGACTTTATAACACATGTTTTCAAATATTTATCTTGTTCATAAAGTGTGGTCTTTTACAGCTTCACTCAATTAATACATTGAACCAAGCTGGTCTTCTGAAGCCATATTTGTAAATTAACCAGAAATAACATGCTGTGAACCAGTCTGAGATGTGAGAAGTACTGTGTTAATCCACTGACTGAAACAGCAAGAGAATGTTTATTCTACAAGTAGATACTCACAACTTCATGTGAAGGTTGCAAATCAATTTAATAACCCTCCCTGGCTCAGGTACTCCCTCACTGGAGCATCTAGCAGCTGCCTAAATTGGATCTGTGGCCAGCCGGTCAGTCCCATAAGTGGGCAAAGTAATACAGAAAATACTAAAGTGCTACAAGGATAGAAGTGTAAAATGAAACAGATGGGATATAGTCATTCTACCTCACTGGAAGATTCAAGACAAAAACAAAACAATAAACTAAACAAAATTGCTCTTTGGAGTTCTAAATTAATCCATTCTGCCAGATTGCTGAACATAAAGACCATACACCTATAATATACCTATTTTAAAAAGATCAAACATGAAACAAAGGTAACATTTAAAGAACTGGTAATCTTAATCTGTATGGTTAAGATTAATGGATATGTCATTTGCTTATATAAACCCCCATATTTTTAATTTAACATTCTAAATTTTTTTTTTTTTTTTTAGATTTTTTACAAGGAAAAATAAAGTACAATTAATATTTTTGATTTTGGGGGATGGCAAACGGGGGCCCAGCTTTTTGATTGTGGGGGCTGGACAACAGGTGCCCAGCAAAGCTGCTCTGCCACTCCCCTCCTCAACTGGACAGGGGAGAGAAAGGAGAACAAAAGGCTCATGGGTCAAGAAATCACTCACCAGTTCCATCATGGACAAACAGATTTGATTTGGGGGAATCAGTTTCATTTATTACCAATCAAATTAGACCACAATGAGAAATAAAACAAAATTTTAAAACACCTTTCCCCCACATATATTTGTAGAGATGACTCATCACAAGAAATTTTGGCATGGGTTTCCTATTATTTTTCAGAGATACACACACACTCCTCTTTCCTGCTCTGAAAAAAATAAATTGTGTGGTGAGATATTGCTCTGCTGTGTCATTGTGCTTTCATATGATTCAAATCCACAACAAGGCTGATGGTTGAATGCAGGATTGTATAAGCCCCAGAGAAGTTTAGGTGTTCTTAGGATACCAGGGGCCAGCAAACAGAGGTTTAGATATATCCTCGATATATCCTTGACAGTGCATGCAGAACATCTCCAGGCATTCCCAAAGGATGAGTGTAGGAGGCAGTCCTTAACCCTTTCTGAGGCAGCCCCATGGAAAGAGAGCACTCCTTAGAACTATAAAAATACTCACCATAGGGTCATTAAAAGGAAAAAAGCTTTAAGATGGTCAAGTCCAACCTTTGACCAAACATCCCCACACCAACTAGACCATGGCCCATGTGCCACATCAAATCAAAAAGGAACAACCCTAATCCTGCTGGCCACATTATCCTTGATACACAGACCTGCTGGCCACCTGGGCACACACTGGCTCATGTTCAGCTACTGTCAATCAACACCTCTGGTCCTTTTCTGCTGGGCAGTTTTCCAGCCACTCTGCCCCATCCCGGAACACTGCAGGGGTTGTTGCAACTCAAGGGCAGGACCTGGCATTTGACTTTCTTGAATATCATACAAGTGACCTCAAATCATTGATCCAGCCCATCCAGATCCCACTGCAGAGCCTCTCTACCAGCAGATCAACACTCTCACCCAACTTGGTGGCATCTGCCAACTGCCTGAGGATACTCTTGACCCTCTCACTCAGATCATCAGTCAAGATATTAAACAGAACTTGCCACACTGCTGAGCCCTGGGGAACACCATTGGTTGCTATTTCCCAGCTGGATGTTGCTCCATTCACCACCCCTCTCTGGGCCTGGCCACCCAGCCAGTTCTTAACCTAGCTAAGGTGCACCAGTCCAAGCCATGGGCTGCCAGCTTCTCCAGAAGAATTCCATGGGGAACAGAAGTTAAGGATTTACTGTAGTCCACGTAGATGACATCCACAGCTTTTCCCTCATCTACTTGATAGGTCACCTGATTACAGAAGGACATCAAGCCTGATATCCTGGCTATCCTGTATGACATCACTCAAGTTGATCTGCTCCAAAACCCTCCTGGGCACTGAGCTCAGGCTGACAGGACTGTAATTCCCCAGATCCTCATTCCAGCTGTTCCTGTAGATGGGTGTTTGTATTTGCTGACCTCCAGCTAACTGGAGCCTCCCTAGTGAGGCAGGACTCATGGTAAGTGATGGAGAGTGGCTGGGTCAGCTCTTCCACCAGCTCCCTCAGTACCCTTGGGTGGATCCCAGCCAGCCCCATGGACTTGTGAGTGTCTAAGGGGCTCATTAGGTCACTAACTACTTCCTCCTGATGGGAGTCTAGGCTTCTCTCATCCCTGTCTACCAGCTCAGGAGGCTGCTTGTCCTGAGGATATCAGTCTTACTGTTGAAGACTGAGGCAAAGAAGACATTAAATACTTCAGCCTTTTCCTTCTCCTCAGTGACAATAAAGGATGGAGATTTTGCTAAACCCTCCTTTTGCTGATGATGTATTTATAAAAGTCTTTCACAGCAGTGCTTAGACTGGGTTCTAGCTGAGCTCTCACCTTTCTAATTTTCTGTCTACATGACCTAATATCTTTGTATTCTTTGAGTTTCCCACCTCTTCTGAAGGTCATAAACTCTCATAAGATCTCTTCCACACACCCCAGGACTCGCCTAGACTGCCTCCTCTCTGCTGTGTTGGGCTTCCAGAAGACATCTGGCAAGCTAAAGTTTCCCTTAAGAACAGGGACCAGAGATCATGAAATGTCAGCCTGCCACTTACAGAATACCTTGATTGCACCTTCACTGGGATCAAATCTTCTGGAGAATAAACTTAGCCACTGATACCCCACATTTCCTTGCAGGGCTGAGTTATGGCAGTAAGCTCAAGAAACCACTGAATCAGAGCCCTGCAAGTGGCTGCTGTATGAGCTGGAATTATCAATTGTATGTGACAGAATGGATTTCACTCTGAAACCCATTTATTGTTTTGAGCAATGACTGCTTTAGTTCAAATTTGCAAACCGTCAGCTTTCCTGGAGGAGTCCCTTTCTGGGATGTTCTTTATCTTATCATTTTCCATGACATGTGTTGTACTGTAATAGTACAAGTGTTATCTTGAGAACAGTGTTCCAGTGTTCCGTGGGTGCTCTCCTGCAAACTGAATTTACCTCATCCCCAGTTCTACTGTCACTTAGCAACCAAGAGTATTAACAGTGAAATTCTAAATATTATCTTGTCAAGGAGATCAAAACACAAAATACATAATTAAATTGCTGGAGAAAATACCACCTTTTCTTTTGGTTTTTGTTTGTTGGCTTTGTTTGTTTCTTTTTTGTTTGCCTTGCTTCAGCAAGTAGAAAATGTGCAAAAAAATTGCTGATCATACTGAATTTATACTGCAGTCTAAGGATCTGGAAGATATATCCAGGAATGGATGCATTTTAATACTCTTTAAGTCAAAAATCATCCAAAGAGACATGGAGGTGGATCTACTGGAAATAGAACTATGGCTTAGTGTAATATCACTAGTAATATCCTTCTGATATTAATATATAACCAAATGTTTTGTGCACAGAGGTCAGTGAAACTTAATCTAATGGAAAGGTTATGTAGAGAACACTGAAAGATTAAGTCTGTGCAAGAATTTTAAAGAGTATAATAGCACACAAGGAATTTGGACAAGGACTTGGAGGAATTGGGTCCTGCTATCATAACCCATCATTACTGCCTTGTGATTTGACTTCCTGGATTACCCAGGCCACAGATTATCACTCAGTGATTCTGTTTAACGCCTATGACTGAGTTAAAAAATATCTTTTGAGAGAGACAGAATGTCACAGAGGATGCATTTAAAGGGAGATGGCTATTTAATCAGGTTGTAAAGAAAGGGTTTCAGTGCTTAATTATCCATTAAAACATGTTGGTTTATTTCCAGTCTGAATTTTCTAAGCTTTAAAAAAGACTGAATTCTGTCCTTTTCTGTTACATTAAACAATCTTTATAAAGGTCATCTTTTCCTCATGGAAGCATTTATAATCTGTCATCAATTTATCTTCTCATTGTGATTTTTGTTAAGCTTTTCTATTGACCTTCTTTAGTCTTTCTCCCTAGTGCTGTCTCCAGCATCTCCCTACACTGTTCTGGAACCTTTGCTTTTTGGAAACTAAAGAAAAGGAACAAGAAAAATCCCCCAAACTTTGCAGTTAGTGGAAGCCTTTGTTCTCCAAATGCAAACCTTAGCACTGAGCTTAGCATTCCAGCACTGAGTTCCTCAGGCAGAGGGAATATTTTAGACCTCTCCCTAATTAGCATTTACTTTCCACAGTTGGGAATGGGGCTTGGTCTCTTCAGTGATTTATTATTAAAAGTGTGAGTGTTCATCTGGTTACCTTCAGGGAACTCTGAGCTGCCTTTTTTAAAAAACATATTTATTTATTGTGAAAGTGCAACTCAGTTACTGAGTCACAACCTTATTGTGCCTGTGTTAAATAACATATTGCATGAGTTCAGCTTGCATGTGTTCTAGATCACATTATGTAACTAGTGTTTGCTTTGAAAAATTTACCAGGTTTTGGGTCATTTTACATCTTTCCTCTTTACCATTTTATCATTTCTCCTGGCTAATAGCTGATGATCATGTACTATAAATATAGAATGGACTTGAGTAGGTCATTTAAGTATCCTGATGAACACAGGCAATTGTTAAGAAAAGCCCCAAACAAGTGAGGTTCTGTGGCTGTTCTGTCTTCTGGTTGAAGACACTCCAGCTTCACAGTTAGCAGCACCAAGGGCAGGGGAAGGTATGACCAGCATTTCTGTCTGTCCCTCTTGAATTCTTGGCACGGGATATCAGGTACATGCTTACACTTGGAGGTGGCTTCAGTACCTGTCTCCAGCAAGGTCTCAGCTCATGCTTTTGAAGCTGGAGACCTTTGATAATCTAATGGCAGCACAGTTGTCCCCTGGGACTTTGTTGGGATGGATGACAGAGTTTAAGACAGACAAGCAGCTCCCTCAAGATATAGCTCTTGTATCTCAGAAACCAGTGGTTCAAGCAGACAAAGCTTTCTATGAGAGGAGGTAGTGAAAAAGTGGAAGAGGGTGTTGATATCACAGCAGAGGGTTGTGCAGGGGCATTGCAGCCTCAGGCCATGCAACTGAAATTGATCTTAATGTTACATACTGAAATCCACGTGGTGAAGCATAACAGATTCTGATAGAGTTGTTTCTTTTTAAATAGGGAAAAAATGAACAGGCAAAACCATCTTGGAGCATATGTGTAGCTCGGGATACCAATAAATAAAGAAATCTTTTCTCTCCATTTTAAATTCCATTAATAGCAGTTAAGCTGCCTTCAGAGGCCCTGAGGTCTCTGAGAAGAAAATGTTGCTGTCTTCTTTCTGCAGGCTGGGATTCAAAGGGCACACAGATAAGCTGACTTGGGGGATGTCACAAAATCATCATTAAGCATGAGTTGTGAAAAGACCCGCAGGTGTCTGACTTTCACTTCTCCGCACTGCTTAATAGATAATTCCTTCATTTATTCAGAAAATACACAGTGTTTCTGTCACCAGCAAATGATTCATTTCATCTCCTGTTTGTAGCCACATAAGTAATAAAATTAATCTGTATACAAGAACTCATGGGACAGTGTCTACTCACATGTAAGATGATGTCAGAAAAGGAACAGGTTTCCAACATATTTTCCTGATTGCTTGCCACTAAAGGCTGGGCTGTTACTTATTCTCTACTTGCAGTCTTATTTCCTACTGCCTGATCTGAGGTTCTTATAGGTTCTTATATGACTAATCAGGAAAGAAGACCATGCTGACAAATTTCCAGGATTTCCAGTTAAAGTGTTGGTGGATTACCCTAAGCTAATATACATCACATGTGAACCAGGATTCTTCTTGGTATGCAATTGGTATAAAAGGGACATGCAGCATTAAGTAATATTTGAAGCATACCAACTGCACACCTTGTGATGCATTATTCCTGGCTGGACATCAGGTGCCCACCAAAGCAGTTCAGTCACTCCCCTCCTCAGCTGGACAAGGGAGAGAAAAATAAGACAAAAGGCTTGTGGGTGTTGATAAGGGCAGGAAGAGACAACTGACCAATTACTGTCATGGGCAAAACAGACCTGAATTGGGGTAATTAGTATAATTTATTACCAACCAAAGCAGGATAATGAGAAATAGAACCAAACATTAAAGCACTTTCTCCCCAGCCGTCCCTTCTTCCTTGGGCTCAATTTCACTACTGATTTCCTCTACCTTCTCCCTGCCAGCAGCACCCGGGAACAGGGAGTGGGGATTGAGGTCAGGTCATCACAGGTCTCTGCTGCTCCTTCCTTCCCTAGAGGACTCCTCACACTCCTTTCCTGCTCCAGTGTGGGGTGTCTCCCATGGGACACTCCTGCAGTTCTTCACAAAGTGCTCCAATGTGGTTCCTTTCCATGTGGTGCAGTCCTTCAGGAACAGGCTGCTCCAGCGAGAGCCCCCCATGGCATCACAAATCTTGCCAGCAAACCTGCTCCAGCGTGGGCTCCCCTCTCCACAGGACCACAGAAGAAGGAAATCAGTATTGAAACACACCACAGCATAGCAAGATAGCAATAGAACTATTTTAACCCTTTGCCTGTTTCTTTCTTTCTGCTATTTACTGAGTCTGAGGGGCTTATGTCCTTTGTGTGAAGGTGTATCTCCTCATCCTCTTAGTAAATTTTGGGAGCTCCTCAGATCTTCATAGGTCCACAGGCCTTGGAAGACCATAATTAGCCTCCAGGTACTAAATACTTATATTATCATGTAAAAGCCAACTCAAATAATGTGTGTGCCCTCCTACGGATTGTCTAAATTAACTCCTACACTGAAATGAGAAGACAAAATTCTGTGGCTGCTGTTCTTTCCATAGCATGACAAATACACAGTAAAATAGCAACACGGGGAAGATATCAATAATATTATAGGTAAAGGGGCACAGCAAGTGGTGAAGGATCCACATGCAGGGGTGATCCTTATTCCTGTTTATATGGCAGCTGCATTTTCCCCAAGGTGGCCCCCACTGTCTCCAACCAGTACTTCCAAAACATGGTGGGAGGCAAAAATTTCCCTCCTGGGATGATAATTTGCTACGTTTTTCTTCCCTTTCAATCTGTATTCCTGTAGTGTTTGTGATGTTGAAAGCCAGGGTGGGAATTTTAATGTCTCTCTATATGTATTTATGAGCCATTAAATAAATTAAAATCGTCACTTCTGTGCCATTGTCTGAGGCTCAGAAATTGCCTGAATGGTGCCCTCATTTTTAGCAGCATCAGTGAAAGGAGTCAATATGAAAGCTCATAAACTGTTTTCATCCCTTTCTGGTAGTGGCTGAGCAACAAAGAAAGAGCAACTGATGTTCTTACATTTTGTTCAATATTTAAACATCAAGGCCTAAATTTTTAACATGCTGCAGAAGTCTTCAGCTGTGTGCCTCCCATGAAAAGTAATAGGAGGCATGGAGCTAAATCCCACCAGACCACATTTAATATTTATCCCTAAAGGGTCCTTCTGTGACTGAGGAGATTTGAGCACATTGCACTTGCTCAGGCTTTTGGAGGCATTTCAATATCACCTAGCTGATTACATGGTTTGCAAAGAGCATATTAACTTTATGCCTTGCAGTGCATATGGAAGGGAGGGGGAAGCAAAATAGTTATGCCAGGCTACAGGCAACAAAAGACATTTGTATGATTTAAAAGAAAATGAGAGATTTTAGTTAATCAATCCAGCCTAAATAATTTATTATACTAATCTGACAGAGCTAGATAAAAGATAAAGGGACTAACAGAGCCCATTTATTTACCACCCCATATTTTTAGATCTTGGCTGCAAAACATGTTTCTATTTATGCTCTCTTTAATTTAAGCTCCTCTTTGTGCCTATGCAACCTCTGTCCTCAGGTTTTCATCAAATCTCTGAAGAGGCAATGGCACACACTTGTTCCATGCTAGAATGTTTGAGTCAGTTACAAAAAGCTCCCTGATCACCTCTCTTATCTGGGGAAAGCTGTGCTGGCTTTGTATCCAACATAGTGTACTTTCCCTTCTGCACTTCCTGAACCATGCAATTCACTGGGAGCAGGAAAACCTACACTCACTGCTGTCCCCCAGACTGCTGGGACAGAGAGGAAGAAGGCTGGTGCCCTCCATGGTGGTTCTGCACCCTGTGATGCAATGTTGGGAATGGAGCAGTGCCTTGGGGATGCAGCAGAGCACAGGGCAAGGGGCAGGACTGCCCCAGGGGCACTGGGGTTCAGAGGGAGGTCAGGTGAGGCAGTTTGCTCTTGTCCCAGCATGGAGACCGTGGGTTCTGCTCTTGTCCCAGTATGGAGACCGTGGGTCTCCCACTCATTCCTTTGTCTTATGGTGCAAGAAGTGTTTCTACCACATACTTCCCACCCTGGGCTTTCCCTCCCCAAACTGCTGAGGGAATAACCTCCATGGTCAGGGGATGCTTCCCTGGGCTCACCTCAGGTGTAAGCTCACAGTCTGGTCTTAAAGCTGCATTCAGCAGAGAAGGCACACCCCATTGCCCAGTCTTATACAAGATCCCATGGGAAACCTTGCCCAGATTTTCTCTCCTTGGAAGGAATCTGGTTTCAAACAATTCTTGGCCTGTGCTTTCAAGCCCAGACTCAGAAGGAATCAGGTGACACCTCCAGACTTGTGAAGAAAACTTTATGGAGCTACAGCTGATTAATGAGATGTATTAATTAAAACAGTATATGGATTATTATCTAGTATCTAGCTGAGCTAGTAATTTATCAGTTAATAGATTGAGGAATTAAAAATTTCCATAATCTGATTAGGGTTATCTGTGGATTGTTAAATGATGATTAATGGAAAATCTGATAGAGACTTTATACTTAAGATGAATTTTCAGTATAATAATATTAAGGCATGTGGTAAACTGGGAGAGGCCTTTTCAGATACTTTAACATTATGTTTATAATATTTTAAGACATATGAGATAATGAATATATGATTCCCATGTGACCCTAAAAATGAGCAATTTTAAATGAAACTAAAAGTTTTTCATTAATAAATATACTAATTAGTTGTCTTGTGGAAGTGTTCAATCCACAATGCCAGGGAAGGACTATAATTGTAATGTCAGAGACTGGGTGATCCTTGCATACACAGGAGTCTGCTGGGTTTGTCCCTTAGTACAGAGTGGCTACATGAAATGGTGGGAAGGGGAGGGCTGATCCCACATGAAAGTTCCAGAAGACTGACTTCCTTCCTTCCTTCCTTCNTGACTTATCTCCATAGGTTGGCTATGCCTCCAAGCCAGGTCAGCCTCTTCATCTTTAGGTGGAGCCAAGAGACTTCTAAGACATGACACTAATCTTTCAGACTGACTCCATTATTTATGGAATCTGATAAAATAATATTATCATTATCTTTGGTAGCAATGCTTGCAGCAATGAATCAAAAGGAATATGAGCTTTCTTCTGCTGCTATGGTAGAGACTTGATAAGGGATCTGTCAAATAATGAATAAAAAGCAGTGGGAATCAGATTTAACCTCTGCAGCTGCAATTTTTTAATCACTGCTCATAACTGTGTAACACACTTATTTCATTTTGCCTGGGGTGTTCCTTATATGCTCCCATTGCAACTGGCAGTAGGAATAGGGTAGAGTCCTACATATCCTGCTGTGTTAAAGCCTTCCTGAGCTTTTGTAGATACATTTGGGATTTGTGAGAGCATCACTTTGCTTTGGGGCAACACAATGAGCAGCACCCCTGCAAAACTTTACAGGAACCTGCATGAAGGCAGCAAAGGGTGTGCTGCTGTGGAGGACGGGCTGGCTGAAGCTGGAATGCTGTTATGGATTATATTGCCAAACTTTCATTGTTCTACAGTCACCTCCCTGCAATGACCAAAGGCTGAGGAATAATAATGGAGCAAAAGAAAAAACAAACAATGCAAAAGCTGTCTCTGAAAAAAAAATGCATGTGTGAAACCAGAGAGCAAAATCCCCCATTAAGCTCACTACTGAATCATTTATCTGAATTTTATTTGTTGTGGTTGGATTGAGTCTCTTGGCTCAGCCATATGCATTGAAAGTTTTTCACTGAATGCTCTCAAAAGTGCTCTGAAGAAGTGGTCATGATACACTGCAAATTCCCCTTTGCTCCTGTCTTGTTTGGCACAGGAGATAAGTTGCTGCATTCCTTCTGGCATGTGGCATTTCACAGGAGAGGGTAGAAAATAACTATGAAGTGGAAAACTGTTCTTTTTGAACACACAGGTTGCAAAAACGACCTTACAAAATGTGCTTCCTTCTGGTCTCGTGAAGTCAGAATTAAAACTAATTTTAAAAGGTCTTATGCAGCTAAAAGCTATTTTTTGTTATTAATTAGCATTTGTTCCTTTCAGCTAAAATCAACCACATAATCAATCTGTTGAGAATAATGCTGCAATTTCCTCTGCAAGTCAAAAAGATGTGACCTATCTGAGGTTCTCTGAAAGAAAGTCACCAGAGACTGAAGAACAGCAGAAATGTAGATAGATGGTTACTCTCAAGCCACATTTTAACTTACAGGATGGTGTTCTCTGCAAAGGAGATGTGACAGTTGTGTCAGACAGGTAGACCATCAAACACAAGGGAGGAAGCAGCACTGATGATGAAGGCTTGTTGACCAAAAGTAGAACTTTTGGTCGAGCTGGCAGCAGAAATGAGGAAAATCTCTAGTTGCAATATCTTCTCTTAGGTGTTGCTGGTTGGAAAATTATGTTAGGGAGGCAATGAAAAATTCAACCCTTAAGGTAATAAGGAAACTGCAAATTTTAAAGCTAATTTGGTCAAAGCCCTAGTGAAAGCTTGTTACTTGGGCTCTGTAACTACCTAATAAAATTTAGAATCCATTTTAAACTAAATTAATTTATTTTTATTTGTTTTACATGAGTTTTTAAGGATAAATCCTCATAACTTTCATCTAAAACAATAAAAATTGTACTCCTGCAATCACCTGCTAGAATTGCCGTCCAATTTTAATTTCCTATTTTTTTAAAGATGTTTACACTGACTAAAACTTGTTCTTGCCACCAAGTATAAATACTTTAGGGTACTTGTCTGCTTCTGTGTCACTGGAGAAAAATCATAAAACAATTTAGATGGAAAGACCTCAATACTAAAATAGGAGCAAGTGAACACAGACTGTGCCTGGCAAGCACTACCATGGGAGCAAACACAGAATGTGATCAAAGCTGTGATAGATGTAATAACAGAAAATAAAATGTTACTCTGGTGAGGGGTTAAACTTTGACCATCTCATGTGAAACACATTTTTATATCTATATAGCTGTCAAAAGAGCAAGTTCTTTGCTAACTCCAGCACTTACCCCCCTCCTGTTGATCACAATGAACATCTGGTAGATTCATTTCCCATGAAAATGCAAAAGAGTTTTTCTTGAAATGTTTTATTTCTCATTGTTTCTCAGCTTATGCAAGATGATTTAGCTCAGTAGTTATATTTGCATCTGTTTTTATTGCTTTTGAGGCATCATTAGCCAAGTTGAGGTAGTGAATTAAAGTGCTTGTTATGAAAATTTAATGTCCTGAATTTCACTTTGCATAAGATATGAATTTACATTAGGTTTTCAAGGTGTGCATCTTCTGGAAAAAACTACCATTCCTTCATAAGAAAATACATGAGTGTATTACCTGTGTGTGGTGTGTGAGGAGAGTTTCTATGGTGTTGCATAAGGCATTGCCTTCAGAAAATAATGAGGGCAAAACTGACTCTGTTTCTTCTGAAGATTTAGCAATGTCAATCACAGTTATCTTGATTAGATGGCAAGAAGTATAATTGCTGCTCAAGTGTAATGTCTTCACTGATTGCTGACTATGTAAATGTGGGGGGCTGATAAAACTCCCTGGCAGCACAGTTGTTAACTCTCTGCAGTTTTGCTGGAATTTTAAAGAAAGTACATCTATATGGTTGGTAAACAATGGTATTGAAGCAAGTTTATTTGCTTGTGGTGGTGTACTCCTGGCACCTTTTACAAGGTAACTAAAACATTATTAACGAGAGATTTGTAAAACCCACCCTGTGTGGGCCGAGGGAGTAACCCACAGTCATTGATTTGTGAGGATTGGACCCTGGATCTTCTTTGTGTGAGTCCAAACTGACATTGCAGAAGGTCAGAGGGAGCTGTCCAAGGGCCAGAGCTGTGGGATGCATATTAGAGGCTGCTCCTGTGAGTAAGGCAACAAACACCTCAGGCACAGGGGCTCTTGTGACTTTCAACAAATCCTCTGTGATCTTTCTCAAAGGAGGCTTTTCATACTTTAACACTCCTAAAGTAATACACATGTACCAGTAGTCTTCTGTTCACTGTAAAACCAAAGAATGGTCTCAGAACAACAAAAGTTAAAGGTGATTCAATTTCATTTGGGGGTTAATATCCTGTTGTTAATGAAGAACTGCTCTCCTTGGTCTTTCAGGCTGAAGTCTCAAGTCTCCCTTTAACATACCTGCACAGATTATTTTCCTTTGTTGAAGGTCTGACAGATGTCACAAAGTAAAAATCGTTCCATCCCTGGGCATGACCTGATTAACTTTATTTTGAGGTTATTTTTAAACCTCATTTTACACTGCTTCATGTCAGTGGTGACAATTCATTATGATAATGAAGGTTAATAAGAGAGGACCTTTTTTTCCATCAGCCATGAGAGATGATCTTTAATTTTCTGTGTAAGATAAAAAAATCTGAATTTTCCTTGAATGGCAGACATCGTATTAATAATAATTATAAAAAGGAATTTCTGAAGAGAAGTACATTAATATCAGCATCAATATTAGCCAGAGAATTAAACAACAATTTGGTCAGTGAAAAGCAAATCAGGAAGGTAATGAATGGCTATGCCTTGAAAAATAAAAGCATAGTAGGATTTTATTAGTATCTTTTATAGAGATCACTTAAGTATAAGAGAAGTTACAATTAATTTGGAAGATCTTGTGTATGAACACTAAGTGCTGAAATACCTGCAAAGGATGGAGCCAGACCTTCCACCTTGCAACTGTCCTTGCACAGAACAGCTGATCTCCCATCCAGGATTCTAGTTCTGATTTGCATTTACATTTCCAACACCTTTATACGGCACCTACTGCCCCCCAAATCCAGGATGGTATCTGTGGGAGAACTTATCTCACTTAGATCTAGGTGTTTCTATTATTGACTCCTGTATGGG
Source organism: Notiomystis cincta (assembly GCA_013398075.1). Taxonomy (NCBI): domain Eukaryota; kingdom Metazoa; phylum Chordata; class Aves; order Passeriformes; family Notiomystidae; genus Notiomystis; species Notiomystis cincta. The sequence continues at coordinate 124,265 of VZRX01013781.1, forward strand.
ACCCCTTGTAACCAGCAGAGATCCACTCAGCAGTTAAAGAAGTGTGGGATGGGATTGTCTTACTGCAAGGTGGGTGCCCACATTTGACCAGCTGGGTCACAACCCAGACTCCACTGACTCACCACTGACCACGAGGGCACTTAAGCAGCTGGTCAAGACAATACTTCACTGTGCTCTCCCCTCCCTTAGCTTTTTGTGCCCATTTACCCCATGATTCTGGAGGTTTGGTGTTCTGGCAGAGCAGACCTGCATCATGACACACAAGGGCTGACACAAAGACCAGAAGTCCTCAAGTAGAATTAATTTCAAATGGTTACTGGTGGGATTAAAAACTCCACAAGTCAATTACTACCAATGCTGCCATTTGTATTGAATTTACCAATGTTAAACATTAATCAGGATTCTTTGTATCTTGTTTGGGCCTATTCAAGAGGCAGAAAGGCTCCAGCTGGTTTTAATGAGATAGGGGAGAAGCCTTAGATAGGCATCAAATATGGGATTATTTGCTATGTGCTGACAGGAGAATACTGGTTTATATCTCTGCCATGGGAAGCCTTCTGTTGAAATAAGATTGGGTCCTCTTCAGAGACAGTCAGTTACTGATGTATCTCCACAAAATGTCTGTTGTACCAGTCTTGTGAAACACACATCCTTGGTGGGCTAGTTCAGATCTCATTAGAAGTTATTCCTAAACCTGAGGTGCCCAAATGGGAATTTGTGTGTTTTAAAGATGTCTAAAGAAGTATATGCCAGTTTATGCAGAAACCCCTCTCACTGTAACGAGGAGACCTATAGACTTTGTGCAAGGCTGGATGAGCTCCCTGTGAATATCTGCTGAGGGCTGGTCCTGAGCTGGTAACAATGTCTGATACACTTTTAGGAAATATTATTTTTGCTTATGTTTCCTATGCAAGAACACAACTATAAAATGTAACTGGTCAAGAGTTTTAGAAGTTACTCTTTAGTAGTTTGGAAGCAACTCCTGGTTGTAAAATGGACATTTAGATATCTTTAACTTTTTAATTTGACCAGTGGTTCATTCTTCCAGTAAACCTATGTCTCAAGGCGGTGATTTCAATGTTAATTAACTTTCTCCTAATTAAAACAGGTGGCTGAATTAGGAGTCTATAAAACAGATAATTTCCTGTTCTAAGAGTGGTAGATGTATAATTGTGCTGCTGTTCTTCAAGCATCTAACCACAGGTTTGGGATATTTTTTCCCTCTCACGGAATGGGGCAAAGATTTACACAGCCTCCTATTCCTGTGAATAGTTTCTCCGCTATCTGAAAACCTAAATCTCTCATATCCATATCTAAATCTCTCACAGCCTAAATTTCCTTAAGCATAAAACCAATTAACAACATAGAAGAATATCTCCCCAAACTAATTAGGCCTTCTTAGCTGAGCTTTTAAACCCTCTGGTTTGGAGCTTGCAGGAGATCTCGAGGCAGAGGCATCTGCTAGGTCTGTGCAGCTGTTAATGTGCAGCCTTGTGGCCCAGGTGATGCTGACATAGCTGGAAAGCAGAAGCCTGGAACCTGTATCCTCCTTTCCTAATGGGCTGACACTGAGCCCTGCAATACCCTGGTGTGATGCAGCGTGGGTGAGGCTCTGGGGAGAGCCGAGTCCCAGAGGCACCCGAGGCCAGCCAGCACCATGAGTGGCTGCTGCGCTGCCAGCGCCCAGGTGCTCAGGTGTGCCCCACCTCTGGGAGCCATGGGTCACCTGTCACCCACCAGAAGGTTCAGGAGTCTCCTAGAGCTCCTCAGCGTCAGAAAAGGAGCCATTGTGATATTCTGCTGAGTGCTCTCTCTCAGAGCCACGGCTGCCTGCGGTTCCCTTGTGCTCAAGTGTCCAGGTGCAGGGCTCAGCTGCCTCATCAGGTGCTATGAAAGAGGCTGTTTTTTCTTCTCACTTCACCTGAGCTGAGACACGTCTAAATGACAAAGACATACATTCATTTAGCTGAGTAACACTGTAACTTGGAAAGTATCAGACAACTGATAGCTCTAAAAACCCAAAGAATAGTGCTCAGAAGATGAAAGGAAAATCACCCTGGCAATTGTTGTCTCTTAAACTGCAAATAAAATAACAGGGGTGTTCTTGAATGAAGAAAATACTGTGTGCAGAAAAGTATGGGACATGTTTTGAAAACTTGATTTTTGACAGAATTACACTACAAAGGTTTGTCCTCTGCAGCTCCCCTTAAAGCCAAAACAGCTTTGGATTTAAAGGACATATCAAGAATGGTGAATTGATCCCTACCCAAAACACGAATTCAAAATGTCTTTGCAGGCAAAAAGACTAAAAACCACTGAAATCACAGCATTTTTGAGATCATGGCTGATGTTTACAGTCAGAATCAATCTTTTTTAACCCCCAGGTTAATAATCTAAGAAGGCTGAGTAGTGTTGCAGTGGCTCAGCCCTCAGGAGGGCTGCAGCACCCTCGTGTTCGTCGGGCCTTTGCCCTACACTGGTGGTAGTACGGGAGTAGTTCTCTCTCTCTCTCGCTCTCCCAACATCCCTCTGTTAATTTAATGCAAATTAAGTTCATAAGTTCTATGTTAAATACATATTTTCCTATATTAAATACGTGTCCCTTCACTGCTTATGTGTTATGTTCTGGAACGTTCGGTTGTACTCGACGCCCCATTGGTTTCTCCCTCCTAGTCCCGCCTTCCTCCTTTCTTATTGGTGCCCTGGCTGTCCCTCAGATGTGTGCCTTTCTCTGATTGGTTGTTATGTTTCCTTCAGATGTGTGCCTTTCCCTGATTGGTTGTTATGTTTCCCTTTTAATCCTGGACGTGGGGGGTTCTTGGTTTTTTGCCCCTGGAGCCTCCGGGGTGAGGTTGGTGGTGAACCCCTGCAAAGGCCCCTTCCCTCTTCTTTCCCTCTGGCGTGTTCCGAAACAAACCCCACTGCGGGCACCTCTTCCCCCAGGGAAGGACAGCAGGGCACGGGCAGTGCCGACTCCTGCGGGAGCTCGGCCCAGCCAGGGACGCTGCAGGGAAGTCGCCGATTCCCTCTGGAAGGGCGGCCCGAAGGAAGGTCGGTTGTTAATGGGCTTCTCAGACCTAGGAACTAAAGGGAAGTGTAAGCACCAGTAACTATGATAAAAGTGCAAAAGCTGCTAGCAAATAAAAAATTAGGTTTAGTTTAGAGGAAAACAAAATAATCCAGTGAAAATTATTTCTTGTTTAGTCAATAGGTAGAGAAATACTAAAAATTAATGGTGCGGGCTAAAATGTAGAAACAGGAATACATCTGTGAGATTGTTATGGATAGAGGTGATAGGGTTGGATCAGGAGGATGCCCCAGATGATTTCCTTCTTTCGGTCCTGCTTTCTAGGACTGTGCAACTTCTCAACAAGCCACTCTTGAAGTCTTTGGTCAGCATAAACAAACTGGACAAAGAAAAGTAATTTTGCTGAGCAGTGTCAGTCTCTGTGTATTCTGAGCATCACTGTACACAGGACCATGCAGTCAAGACAGTGAAAATTCACAGAAAGAAAATTGAGACATTTAGGAAAATGGAGGAATTATATATGTATGTACATACATTAGCTATAGATAATATAGGTACAGATTCAATATAGTTATAGAAATAGAGAAGAAAATACTGGATGCCAAATGGATACAGCTAACTAAGGTGCTGTAAGCAGGGCTGGGCAGAGTTGCAGAGCAGAGGGGCAGTGGCTCAGCTGTGGCCTTTCAGACCTGAAAGTTCACTCTGTGCAGGTCTCCCAAACAGGGTGGGCAGCAGAGAGGGTGGGAGGGGACCCTGCACCTTCCTGAACAGCAGCTGGTGCCAAGAGGGCCAACACCATCCTGGCTGCTCCAGTAAAAGAGTGACCAGCAGGACTGTACCTGGTGCTGGTGAGGCCACACCTCAAATCCTGTGTCCAGTTTTGGATCCCTGATGAAAATAAAGATAATGAGGTTCTGGAGCGTGTCCAGAGAAAGGCAGTGGAACTGGTGGAGGATCTGGAGCACAAGTCTGAGGAGCAGCTGGGGATGTTTAGCCTGGAGAAAAGGAGGCTCAGGGGAGATGTTTTCACTCTCAACCCCCTGAAAGGAGGTTGTAGCCAGGTGGGGGTCGCTCTTTCAGACAAAATTATGTGGTAAATTCACAAGGTATGAGTAAACAGGGCTGTCAGTACAGTTTGGCAGTCAAATTGCTGCAGAACCAAATGTGCTGCTCATCACTGAAAATCAATAGGAGAGACTCTAATTGGCATGACTTCCTTCTTTCATGATTTTTGTTGTGTTTTCTGGGTGTTAATTATTACTGTAGGTCCAGCGAGTGGAAAACTGTGATTTGACATTGTGTTTGCCCCTTTTGCCACATTCTATGTGAGGACATAAGAAAAATGAATGCAGAAAATTAGAACCTGAAGTCTTGGTTTGTTTTTAATGCTCTGAGGACAAGGTTGGTTAAGCTGTTCCTTAAATTGAGCACAAGGAAAATTATACCTTATGGGCTAGAATTTCTGCAGGTGTTAATTAATGTGGCATCAGTCAATGCAACAGAGCTACACCCATTTGCACCAATCAGTGATTTACAGAAATTTGCATTGGCTTGGAACAGACTCCTGATTTCCTTTGCACACCTTCCCCACATGTCAAAGCAATACATTTTTTGCTCTTTCTGTTTAGACTGTTTGTTAATGACGTGTGACAGGCAGTGCATGAGTTTACAGGTGTCACTGCATTAAACAAAACAGTAGTTACTGTAGCAAATTACCGATGGTAACACTTGCCTGGTTCCATCCTAAGGTAGTGCTGTCTCCAGCTGTGTGTTCAGTGTGGTCAGACGAGATAAAAAGAGCTAGGGGTTCACATGGGTGAGAGCATCAGTGAATTGCTGGACTATTTTGCACACTGGATAGCATTCATCAGCCTTAGAAAGGCCCTCACAGTTAGTTATGTCAGGCATTACATAAACAAATAGAGCATTTTTGGCCTGAGAGAATGCAAACATTATGCAGTTTGGTCAAGTGGGCAGAGTAGGGATGCCCAGTTCAAAGAATGGAATTTGCTTGCCTGCTGTGTGACCTTGGATAAATGGATTTGCTTTTTGGTTTGTTAGTTATCTCATCTGTAGAATTGTGGCTGTGTTGCTGATCTCCACTGGAAAATATTTTGGGATAATTTGCTAGAAAAAAATCCCGGTGATGCCTGTTTCATTAGCTCTAGCAGAGCCTGGTGAGAGCACTTTAAATTTTAGTGCCAAGCTCGTAGTAGATGAATCCCTTCCATTTCAGTGATTCACCCTCTTGAACCGAGGCTCTGGCTCACAACATTTACCACTTTTGACATGATATTTTCTATTGCTTCCTGAAAAATTAATGGGGATGTAGCTGTTTTACGTTTTCCAGCATCATGAATGAATTGCTTGCTGACTAACTTTGCCACTCCAACTACCAGATGTCCTCTTCCAGGATTTGTGGTCTCTTCTTTTAAATACTTCTAAAGTCATTCACCAGATTTACACACAGGATGTTCTTTGTTTCTCCAAATGATCACAGAACCATTAACACGGAACATTTGTAGTTTTTCTGGATTTGGGAAGTCACATATACTAAAAACTGAGATACAGCACAGTCCAACAGGAAGACTTGTAGTGATACTCTTGGAAAATATGAGGGTGCTGATGGGAATCTTTGAAAACATCCCCTCAGATGAACTCACTGTGTTTCAGAATAGCAGGATATTATATAAAATCTAATGTTTGGTCTTGCTTCAGAAGCAGCTAAGAAGTACCGCACAGAATGCACTGGTTTCATGAATAAATCATCTTATGGGAGGGGGAAGTGGTATAATCCAAATCCATTTCTTTTAGGGCTGATATTCAGTTCCCTAAGCACCCCCAAGCAACTGACTTGGCTGACTTGCACGTCAGCATCACCCAGAGTGACATCTCGGGGGATTTACAGGGGACTTACAGGGGAGTGCTCCTTCTTCCACTTCACTTAATGGTGACTCCAGAAGCTTTTTGGTTTGTTGTCGGGCTATTGACAGGCCACGCCCAGGGAAAGAGAGACGAGGGGCATCTTGGAAACTCTTGGGAAGAGTTTATGATGATATAAACTGACAGAGTTTGAAAATATCAGCCACTTCTTAAAGATGTCAATATCTGCCTGCTGATTTTGGAATTCAACCTTTGCCATCCGAAAGAGATATTTTTTAACTGGAGAGAAAACACGAGGCAGAAATAATCTCAAGGTAGCATATTTAAAGTGTCTGAGCTGATGCTGCTTTCAGTGCCCTACTGAGAGACCACGTTGAGTTGCAGTGCAGCGCCTACAGAGCCCTGCAGTCCCACAGGCTTTCACTGCACCATTTCCCTGGGATGGCAGGAAGACCTCCAGGCCTCTCAGGTTTATGTCACGCAGTCTGTGGATATTTTCTTTGACAGTGGAGCAGGCTGCAGGCAGCCTTGGCTGCAGCTCGTCTAGAGATGATTACATTATCTGCTCTGGGCCACCCTGTATTGGATAATAACATTTGGCTGCTCATAAATAAACATCACATGGCACCCTTGGTCAGAAATTAAAGATTTAATAAACTGGTTCTGTGAAAGGGAACCTACTCCGGCCATGAAATACCCAGGTAAATTGTTACGATTTGTCATCATGAAGTTACACTCTATGTTCATGATGCCTCAGGACATCCTTAAATTGCCTGTGAGTTTTTTCATTCCTGCAGTTTGAGCAGTCCTTTCAGTGTGTAACCTATGATTATTCTGAGTTTTATTGGAGTATTTTCTGCTCTTCCCTATTTTGCATAAAAAGACTGTCTGTATGGAAAAGTGTACTTTTTATTGTCATAGTCATAAATAAAAGCATTTACCTGATGATAAACAAGTGCTTGCATAATCTTCATCAATCATCATCTCAAGGAGTTTCACAAACTTATGTACTCAAAATGACCTTTCTTCAGCTTAATTTTAGAGATAAATCTGTATTACCCTGAAGAATAGATCTCTTCTTGGAAAATCTTGGATAACAGTGTACTTGAAAAAAGCTGTCTGTAATGAGATGAATGCAGAATGCAAGCACCACTGAGAACCTCAGAACTGAGGTCAAAAGTCCAGCTCTCTTAGAGACACTTTCAGGTACTGGAAGGAGCTATAAGTTATCCCTGGAGCCTTCTCTTCTCTAGGCTGAACAACTCCTCTCATAGGAGAGGTGCTCCAGCGCTGTGATCAACTTCCTGGGTCTTCTCTGGACTTGCTCCCAGGGGTCCATGTCCTTCCTGTGCTGGGGACCCCAGGGCTGGATGCAGCACTTGAGGTGGGGTCTCACCACAGCAGGGTGGAGGGGCAGAATCACCTCACACAATCTGCTGTCCATGTTTATTTTGATACAATCCAGGATACATTTGGCTTTCTGGGCTGCAAGTGCACATTGCTGAATCGTAATTAGCTTTTTGTCCACAAAGTGAACTCCTCTCCTGTGCTAATCTTGAGCCATTCCCCATCCAGCCTGTACTTGTGCTTCGATGTGTATTTACATAATACCTGTGTATGCAGCACATATAGATATATACTGTATGTATGCATATATGTATATCCTGCCCTAGTTCATGAAAGGAAAAGTTGTTTCATGCTGTTTTCATCTGTCCTGGAAGATGCTGTTTTACCACTCAGATATTTGACACTGAGCTATTTTACCATACAGAGACTGGCACTAACAGAAAACCTCCTCCTGTGAAGAAACTGCATGAAATAAAACAGGCTTCTTTCACAGAGATCTATCTCCAGTCTAGGTGAATTTAGGTCAGGGTATATTTTGGTGAATGAAGGCTTTTTTTTTTTTTGTTCTGAATGGGCGTGGTTTCGCTCTTCTCCCACAAGAGGGCAGCAAAGGAAAATGGTTGCCAAAACCCAAGACAAAAACATTCAAGGACGTTTAAGCATTTAAGTTTCCCACTGTGTTTAATAAGCTTCTGAAAATACCATTGTGTGGGAACTAGGAGAGCTTGTAGAAAGCCACCTGGTGAGTGAAAGAGATTTTTATTTTTTTTTAAAAGCTCTCCAAGCTTCTCAATCTATTGATAGCTTAATGAAGTTATTTGCTATTACCTTCAAATATGCTCCCCGGTCATGTGATAGCAGCACAGCAGCTGAGCAAGGTCTCCTGGGTTTCAGCATCCTCATTGCTAGTGTTAATTGCTCTATTATCTCAGAATTTGAGTGCTTTATCTCAAATCCCCCCCTCCCTTTCGAGACACTCTTCGCCTGCGGAAGCGCTGACACAAATGGGAAGGGCTGCACTTGAAGAATGACCTGGTGGCAACAAAACTATCTCACTCTGGGATATTTTATCCCAAAATCCAACCTAAGTAATAAAGGAATTCTGATTGGGGGTGGGGGGAGTGGAGATTTGGGGCTTGTTGTTTGGCAGCTTTACCCAGAGCTGTTCAAGCAGCAGCCAGGGTGTTAGAGCTGGTTGGAGTTGCTGGGGGAGTGTCTGTGAGCCACAGTGGCTGTGCTGAATGCAAATAGAGCTTTAATCAAAGTGGTTCTGTGCAGCAAGCTGCATTTTCATTCATATGTTCTGTAGTCCTTGCAGGCAACCAGGGCACCAGCATGTTAATTACCTTTAAAATATACAGATTTTTCCCCCCATTTTAAATGTTTCAGCTTCTAAATAAATGACAAACAGAAAGTAGAGGGGAAAAAATTAGCATAGGAAAGTGAATGCATCTTTCCAAGGGATGTATTAGAGCTTGGATTTGGACCCAAATCTCAGTAGTTTTGTAGCCTCAGGATTGTGGTATTTTATGCTACCACTCCTGCCATATTGTACCTAACTGAAAGTGTGCTCTGGGCAATATCAGAACACAAGAGGAACAGGGACACAGGAACAGGTTTGTTCATTCCAAGCAGGATGTCCCTCATGCTGGTGTCTTCCAGTGAATGCAGTAGAATCAGAGGTGAATTGCAGCAAGCCACAAGTGCAGCCAAACCAGTTACACTTTAGCTGAGGCTGAGGATGCAGAGAAACTACTCCTTTAAAAAGGATGTCCAAGGGCTGATAGGTCAGGGAGCAAGACCTGGTCATCCCTCCACCCTGTGCCTGATTGCCAGAAAACAAACCCTTAGCATCTGCCCCAAGGGAAGCACCAGCATGGTCCAACCTGCTGCTCAGATGGAGAAGGGGACTGTCCCCACTGCCATCTCAGGTGGATGTGGCTGTACAGAGCTGCTGTCTTCACTGAGACAACCTTGGCTGCCTGCAAGCTCACACTAAAAAAACATTGTGTGCCTCTGTCCCCTCCTTTTATTTTTTGTTGCAAACTGACCTATTTCTTTTTTCCTAGTGAAGATGTCATCTTCAGATTCAAACTAAAAGTGATAGTTAAACTAAAAGTGATAACTGACTGCTGTGCCCTGTCTGCTGCTGCTCACAGACTGAGAGGGTCCAGCATTCACTGCAGAGCCTCCCACTTTGTGCATCTCTGTGGAGCAGCAGGCTGGGTCTTGTCTGGGACCTGCCTGCAGCTGTGCAGGCTTCCCTAGCACATCTCTCTGACACCAGGGTGCCACGTCTCTCCGTGGTCTTTGCTTCTGTGGTGGCTTTTTATTGTGAGGGACTTGGTCCTGTCCCTTCAAGGCTGCAAGAATTAACCCTAGATCTGTTCAAGGGCCCGAAAGGCTCTGTCTGGCACAGCCCTGGTTAATACCAAAAATTAAACCCACGTGGGATACAGCTACGAACACAGTGTAACACTTTAAAGCAAGGGAAAATGAAATCTTTTTTGTGTTAGACTGAACATCTAAAATAGTAAGTACCATTCAGCTCTCCAGAGCTCTAGCAGATGGATGAACTGGGAGTGTTTTTTAAGCCAATGTGCATCTCTCCAAGTAAAATGCTGCTCTCCATTATTCTGAGTTGGAAGAATAATGAAAGAATCAATCAAATCCTCTAACACTGACAGAAAACAGACAAAAATCCATGAGTCTCTTTTGAGGCTCTAAGAGGATTAAACTCCTCAGGCAGGAACTCTTCTATAAGAGTTTGTTTATGGTGAGAAAAAAGTTTGATGGATGTGTATGGTCAGTTCAAAACAGCATCCTTGGAAACCTTGTATGTTATCTGAAGTGAAACAACCCTGTCCTTTAAATCTGTGTTAGGATCAACAACTTGAAATGCATTTTGACTCTGATACAAACAAGCCAAGAAGCATCAGACAAATCCTGTTGGTGCTTAGAGCTCTTCACTTCCTTACATATTCAACCCATTTGTTTCTTTGGTGGCAAACTCCTCAAGGCTGGCATTATAGACAGGATTGCAGAAGCATCTAATAAGTGATTAATGCAACCTGAGACCATTCAGGGGGCCTTGTGTAGTCCCACAGTGCTGGATCTGTGTGCTCTGATGGAGTTGAGAACCAAAGAGGCTCCCCTTCCTTCAGCAATGCTTTTTGAGGTGCCAGCACCCCACAGGAGTCTGTATTAATTCAAAAGCATTGCTGAATTCTTCCCCTCATCCTGCACGTGGACCTGCATTTGATAACATTTCCAGGGGCACTGAAGAGATAACTAACTCCTTTTACACAGTGTGGAGCAGGGGTCCAATTTTGGCTAGAGAGTATTACAAAATCAAGGAGCATCTGGTGTAATATAAAAGTAAATGTAGCATGAATGAGCCATTTCTTTGTATTTTGCTCAGGTAAGATAATACTTTGCAGAATACAAGGCACAGGGTAGAGTTGTCAGGATTTTCTGGATTGGGTTTCAGGCTATGTTCTGATCAGAAACAACAAAAGTCCCGGAACTTGCAATATATCATTAAGGTTTTTTTAAGCATTGTGGGGAGCAGTGTCTGTGCAGCTGGAACGTGTTGCTGTTGACTACTGCAGCACCTTGTGTGACATTGACAGGGAAATACACACTGGGTAGCTGGAGTGCTATAAAGTCCAGGGCTTATGGAGATCCATCAGGGTGTTATTCTCAGTGTGACTTCCATTTAGGTATTCCTAGCACATCTGACTGCTGTACAGGACAAAGATACTAAAAAAAATCTTTGATCTGTTTTGAAGGGAAACACAGGAAATACTGGGGATTGCCAAAAGAAATCAGGTCAGAAAAGTTCATCTGTTCATCTGTTCAAGAAGTCATCCTTCTCATTTCAATTGCTATCTCATTCACAGCATTGAGCCATAGATTGGTTTGGGTTGGAAGGGACCCTTAAGGATCATCTCATCCAACCTCGCTGCCAAACCTCAAGGTCAGTTTGGGTCTTACAGCTGACCTGAAAACCTCAGATGTTAATGTGTCCTTCTGGGAAACTGAAGAGAGCTTTGAGTAAAGTCTCATGATTATCATGCACTTTAATTTGCATTCTAAATTTTTGGTTCAGCTATAAATACAATAGCTTTATATTTTTGGATATATCTGCATTCCTTGTTCAAGGCAGAGCATGAGCAGAGCATCTGATACTTGTTTATTAGAGGCCCACATGAGCTGAGAGCTCCTTTCAAAAATGATGCACTGTAGAGGAATGAAAACAGCAGATCTTTCTGCACATTAACATTCTGTGCTGGTAAAAGACTGAGTACTATTTAAGGGTGTCACAGGAAAGCAAGAAGGAGAGAAAGTTGTTCATAGCTACCTAAACAATGATTACACAGTAAATGGATCCCTCAGAAAATACCGGAATGATTTCTAATGCTTGTGGTTTTCCTCTGCGTGCAGCATGACAGATTTGCAGATGAATTAGACTGCAACAGTCAGCAGATGTGATTGTTTTCCAGAACCATTTTGTAAGGCAGCCCTACTGAATTCCTCTGATTTTTTCAAGCACCCTACCTCCAAAAGGAGCTTATATTGTTTCTTTTTTTTCCCCACCACCCACAACATGTTACAGATTTTGGTGTTTATTGACTTATAGATGAAGTGAGATATAAGAGAATATAGGTTTCATGACAGCTTCTTTCAGATAAGCAGGACTGAGCCTGTGTTTGCCCATGGGTATATTCTGCATGCAGTTTTGCATCCTGTTTCTGCATTTGTGACTCTTTATAACTTCCATCATTTTCATGATAGAATTACAGAATATACTGAGTTGGAAGAGACCCATCAGGTTCATCAAGTCCTGGCCCTTCACAGGACACCCTAAGACTCACACCATGTGCCTGAGAGCATTGTCCAAACCTTTCTTGAACTCTGTCAGGCTTGGTGCTGTGACCACTTGCCTGGGGAGCCTGTTCCAGTGCTCAAACACCTTCTGGGGAAATATTCTTTTCCTCTTATCCAACCTAAACCTCCCCTGACACAACTCCAGGCCATTCCCTTAGGTCCTGTCCCTGGTCACCAGAGAGAACAGGTTGGTGCCTACCCTTCCTCCTCCCCTTGTGGAAGCCCACAGTGAGATGTCCCCTCAGTCTCCTCCTCCAGGCTGAGCAGACCAAGTGACCTCAGCTGCTCCTCATGGTACCAGCTGTCTTAACAAAAGCAATGGAGGAATTTGCACCTAACTCTAACAAGGGTTCAGGCACTGCCAAGTGTGGGAAGACTCATGTGCTAAAATAATTTCATAAAAGTGTGTTTACAAGTGTTTCAGCACCAAACTTGATATCACACAGCCAAGTGCTATAGCATAGCTCAGGGAAGGTATTTGTTATGATCTGACTGCTCTGGAAATAGAGCTCAGAGTCCCTAATGTGCTTTGGCAACCACAGTAATGAACATCACGCTCGAGGGCTACAGTCCAGCAAGAGTACCAGAGTCAACATCAAGAATGCCAAGATTAGTCCCTGGAGTGGCCTGTCAATACTGGCAGGATGATGATCATGAGGGAAAGTCAACAGCAAAGACCAGATTAGGAGGAGAATTCACAGGAATATCTGAGACTTATGCTCTTTGTTCTGGGAAGAAAGGTCTTAGTTAAACTGGTTGGTATTCCAATAAAACTTTGGGCTCATCCACATGTCTGTGGCTGAGATTTGCATCAGGAGAGTGGAGATCCAAAGTGATTAAGAAGTCTTCAGACACAGCTGGAAGGAGTTAAGTCTCCATGAATGCTTGAAGAATGGAATGCATGTATTCCTGAGGAAAGTATTAGCTGCCTCCAGGTTGGGAGAGAAATTGCAGGACTTGGTAGACTGACAGGGTCCAGGTCATAGATTAAAATCAAGTGAGGTCAGAAATAAATGCTAATTTTTGGTTGGGAAATAAAAATAATTTATTTAGATTATACAGCCCCAGATGATTTCAGTATAAGACAATAAAAACAGGGGCATAATGTGCAGAAGGACTGTGCCCACAGGCAATGCCCTCAGCTCTGAATCTATGATCCCTGCATTTCCTTGTGGTGACATTGTGGTGAAGAGGGTACGTACAACAGCAGCTTTTGTCTCGATTTATCCTGAGCCTGGCTACTTGCTGCTATGGGAATCAAAATTAGTAATTTGGTCAGCTGTGTCTGCTTCATCTTTTCCATCTCTCTGGCCAATAATTTCATCCTGCCTGCAGGTGCAAAAAGGAATTGCTGTGTCATTTATACTTGTTTCATGCTTTAAGTGCTTCTGCAAAGGAACAAAAAGTGAGCTTCTGCAGCAGAAATACAATCTTTTATTTCCTAGGTAAATTAATCTAAATAAAAGGGATTCATGGTTCCCTTGGAAGCCATCACATCGTGAATTTTTTCACTTATCCAAGAGAGAGGAGGTAGGGAAAGTTCTAAATAAAGATGTTTCTGAAGAAAGAACTTTTTGCATAGTTCAAGAGCAACTATAGAAGGGCACAACGAACACAACTTGCTCTAGCATGCTGAAGCTTAAACTTCAAGATTTTTAGAAAGTAAGGTCATTATATTTGTGCTGGTTTGGATACAAATCCAGGAGGAAACAGCCCAAAAAGGCTCTCTCTCTCTCCTGTCTGCCAGGCAAGCAGGTCCCGGCAGCCCCACCTCCATGGATTCAGGAAAAAGAATTTCTGGAATGAAAGTGAAAAAATCGATTTATTTTAACAGAAAGAGTTCCCTCTGCCCCAGGCACAGGGCAGAAAAGGACACTGAATCCCTCTCCTGTCCCAGAGGTGGAGGTTGGTGGATTTCCCACAGTTCTCTCACTCAGCTTCCAGGCCAAGGCCTGAGCAGAGCCGAGCCCCGCTGGGTCTGGGGCAGAGTCCCCTAGAACATCCCGGAGATGGTGAGCTGGTCTGGGATGGAGAAATGAGCCAAAAACAGCCCAAAAAGGAAAAAAAACCACTAAGGCAGATCTCAGTCCCTCTCCAGCCAACTCTCATCTCTGCTAAGGAGCAGAGAAGTCTCAAACCAGATAAAAATCTGTAAACATTCTGGCTGCAAGGTCAAGTGAGCTGCTTTAAAGAGTCCTCCTGGCTGCAGTTTAAAGGTATAAAAAAATTTCAAGCAGGAGATGGGGAATACAGGATTGGCACAGAATCACCCCGAGACATATTTCAGAACATTTATGTTGACATGGAAAAACATGACTGACAAACCCCTGAGCTGTGCTTGCTGGCATTTCCCATGAGTCACAATGATTCCAGGACACCTGTGACACTCATCCAGCAAAGTACTTTCCTGTTGTCTTGAAGAAGCTGCTTCTCTTCCCCAAAAACACCATTTAAGATGGTGTAAGATGTATTAGGAAAAGACTGAACATGATGGTAAATGGCATAAAGACAACCAATAGAAAAAAATCATAGTGCATGATATTTCAGATGGAATTGTTTGCCCATATTATTTTAAAAAACCCTATTTTTAACAGTGTCTAAGGGGCTAAAATGTTCTCCCTCCACTTAGATGCAATTGAAAATGTCTTCCTGAAATAACCCTTGTGAAATCCTCATTTCATGCCCCTGAGCAGGATGTTATGTCTTTAAGAAGTGTGCCCTGCCCTGACACTGCCCCTGGTGTGAAGGAGCTGTGCAGGCTCAAAGCAGTGTTAAAAGGCTTGAAGCTCACTGGAGCTGTGCTCCCTTCTCCTGAGGCCCCGACACCAGAACAGTGTGGCTGGGCTGTGCACTGAGGCCAGGCACTATGAATAATTCAGAGCAGCAGAGACTTCTATTCTGCCCTGCCATTGTGACATTCCAGTACAAATCTCTCACTTCTGTCACTTGGTGGGAACTGCTAATCCAAGTGAAATATTAGGAGTTATTCTCATCTTGGTGTCAGAATTAAGTAACAGTGCATTTTGGGGTGGGAAAGGGAAGAATTCTTCTTGTCAGCTTGTCAGCTTCTGTGAGAAGTTTGAGAAATACATCATGAATTGCAGGTTGAAAATAGGTAATTGGGTTATTTGGAAGGTATTTTCTGAGTATTTAATGTGCCTCTTTTTCTTCCCTCCACACAAGTTCAGAGGTAGCTTTTCCTTTCATTCTTCTTGAACTGCACACTGTGTTTTCTGTTCCCAAGAGGCTTTTCTGGATGTGGAATAAAAGCCTACAGAAGCCTTGTCAGGCTGAGTATCTTACATATGTAATATCATATGTTTATACCAAAATTATAATAAACTACTCTCGTAGAAAACCCTTCATTTATTTAAGTCAAGGCCCCTTTTCTAGGTATAAGGGAAAGTACAAACACCCTCAGTTAGACAAGGTCACACAGCTGCCATAAACACTTCCTGACATCTCACTGAACCCTGTGTAAAGAAACTCCTGGTAAGAAACAAATGCTCTTCTCCAGTGGGTCTTACAGCCTTGCTTAGAACAACTGCAATGGGGAGTGATTGCTCTGAGCATTGGGGTAAGGAAGGAAAAATGGCAGAGTGAGCAGTGGGGGGATGGGAGTGGTGGAATGCAATTGTGGGAGTAATTCCATTTCTTTCTTGGTGCTTGACTACAGAGTTTTTTGGTAAAATCAATGAAGCAGTTATGTAAGTGATTGAGAAGCTAAATAACTTGGTGGAGTATCTGCCAGTGAGCTGAGCCACTGGTTTGCAACGTCTCCAGTACATTCACAAAGGGAGACATATAACAAATTATGTCTTTTCCAGGCTCTGAATCAATGCATGAAATGGAGAGGGTTTGCCTTCCTCATCTTCAGTCAGTACCTCATCTTCAGTTCTAGCAAGAGCTGTGAAGCATTCTCAGGACTGAAGATTTTGCCTTTTTCTCTTTTGCTTGCTTATCTCAGTGGTGAAGAGGTAATGCCAAATTCATGGATATAGAAAAAAGCAAGTTTTTATAAAAAAAGCCTGTGTGTTGGGATTTCACAGATTGTAGAAAACATATTGTTCCCCATCAGTTGCATTAGACACTTGAATTTGAATAAAGCATAATTTCCATAAAGGTCTCTATAATCTTCTTTTGAACTCTTCAGGAGGTAACAGATCCATTGATTTCATTGTGTCCTGTTTCAGTGGTTAGACATGTTTGCTGTCAGATGTATGTGCTTTATTTCCAATTTGATCTTGTGTAGCTTCCCATCATAATTTTTGTTCTGCTTTTATTCACTATATTAAAGAGGTCTCAAGAAAATACTATTTTTGGCCCATGAAAGTGTTCACACATTGGAATGAAATCAGTTAAGTCCAGTGAAGCCTTCATTTCCATGAACTACACAGCTTGACTTAGTTTTGGCACTAACATACAGCAGAATTTTTATGATTGTGATAGTCTTAGGGATTACAAGATCATAGAATAATAAAATCATTTAAGTTGGAAAAGGCCTCTAAGATCAGCAAGTCCAACCATTAACCCACCACTGCCAACTCTACCATTAAACAGTACCCTAAATACAATGACTACAAATCTTCTAAATACTCCCAGGAATGGTGACTCCACCACTTCCCTAGACAGCTTGTTCCAATGCCTGACAAGGCTTTAGGTGAAGAATTTTTTTGCCCAATATCTAATCTTTGCCTCTTCTGGTGCAAACTGAGGCCATTTCCTCTTGTCCTGTCTCTTGTTACCTGGAGAAGAGACCAACTCCCACCTGGCTACAGCCTCCTTTCAGGAGTTGTAGAGAGTTATAAAGTCCCCCTGAGCCTCCTTTTCTCCAGGCTGAACACCCCCAGCTCCCTCAGCTGCTCCTCATCAGACTTGTGCTCCAGACCCTTCTCCAGCTCCATTGTCCTTCTCTGGACACGCTCCAAGACCTCAGTGTCTTTCTTTTCATCAGGGACTCCAGGGCTGGACACAGGGTTTGAAGTGCAGGCTCACAAGTGCTGAGTACAGGGGCAATGGTCACTCCCCTAGTCCTGTTGGCCTGTTGGAAAAGTAAAGATTGATACAAAATTCAAGCCAGGGCTGAAAGAGTCTGACAGCTGAAATGGACTTATATAGAAGACAGGTGCCCAAATTTGAAGTTCTAGCTGTGAGCAAAGGTGATGATGGCTGTTGTTCAGATGTAGTGACTTCTACCTTAAAGGAGGAACTCTGGTCAGGTACCAGTCTCTGCTTCAAAGACAGATTAAGAAAGTTTTTTGTTAGTTTATTATATTGGTAATGTCTTAACCTTTGGAATATGGAGCAAAACCAACTTCTTCCTAAGTTTTGATTGATGCTAAGATGCAATGCTTTTTGACATCCACAAGGTATATTCCAGCTTGGGTTTAAAAAAAGAGGTGGATAATAGTTTGGAGCTATAAGGATGGTTTCTGGACTCTTAATCAAAGAATTCCTAGTAGGACTTGCCTAATTATCTAAAAGTGGTAGTCTGTATTGCAGTGGTTACTATCAAAGTTTTCTTTTTTGTATGTTTGACAGAACTTGCTCCAAAGAGAGAATCCAAAGGCACGGGTTGCTGTGCCCAGCCAAGACTGGCCAATGTCAGTATGCTCTGTGTGGGAATACAGACTACATGTGGAGGCAGCATCAAATGTGAGCATAAAACCTGTGAAACTGTGTTCTAGGGGCAGTGGGTGATACTAATGTTCTCTGGGCTCACTGTGAGCTTAAAGCTGAGAATAAAATACTGGCTTTTAGCCATAAAGCTCGAAATAGCTTGGAACTTTTTTTCATGGAGTTTCTTTCTTCTTCTTTTTAAATACAATTCTCAGACTCATGGAGCTCTTCTGGTCTAGTCCTCTAGCTCTGAAATTGATCTGAGCAGAAAGATGGGGTGAATTGGTGCCTGAGATCACCTTGCAAACATGCTGTGTAGGAACATTTCAGTTCATAGAGGTGAGGGCAGCGTAGCCCTGGGAGGGAAGTATGGTGGAGATCTGCAGGCTGTAATGGGCACCTGACCTACCTTGTCTGAGAGAGTAAGAGGAGGAAATGTTGTTGCTTAAATTAAGTATTGGTGTGTTTTTTTGTTTCTGAATAAATTCAGAGTGGATAAATAAAATGGAATTTATGAATACTTGGATTTCTGTTTGTTCTGCAGGAGACAATTTAAAAAACCAACAAAACAGCAGACAAACAAAACCAGCAATAGAAAAGGATGTTGTTGGAGATGTTTCCATGAAAACTTGCCTACTAACATCCATGTGATGGTTTCTGAGAGGTAATGGGTCCTGCCAAGTTGATTTCCAGGAAAAGGGGAGTCCCACAGGGCAGCAGGTGACTGCACACTGCAGTGTCAGCTGTGGCATGTGGGATGTATTCCCTGTGTCCTCATTATCCTGTGAGCAGGTCTGGGACTGCCAAGCTGCCACATCTAACAGCTTGCAGATTATTAGTCTGTTAATGAAGAATGAGCTGTAAAGGCAGAGTGTTGATTTGCCTTGTGGTATAGATCCCCTTAGGATCTTCTTCCCACCATCATTCAGATGGGAAAAGTGCTAAAGAACAGCTCCCAGCTTGTTCAAGCCTCTGGTCTTGCCTTTCTTGGGAACAGGGACACCAGGAATGAACTGGTGCCACTGCAAGACTTGGTCTTACCCATACAAAATATGCTGACTCCGAGACAGGGTTGTGGCTCCTGACTCCTGGATGGAGCTTCAGAGCATTGATCTGGGCACATCCAAAAGAGACAATCTCTCATCTGAAGCAAAATTACTTGTTGATTTATAGAAACTTAAAAAACTGAGAGCCTCTTAAAATAGTTGCAGTGCACAATAATTAATAGGAAGATCCTGTTGTATTTTTTTATTATTTTAAGTAACTGATGAGTTAATTAAAATTATACTTAATATCCTGTAGCTGTAATAATATCCCTTGGAGTACCTCATGTCACTGAGACTGAGTTTTGCAATCAGAAGTCATTTCACACATTCATTTTAGAACCTTAAATTTTCAGCAAACCAGCTGAGATTGTTTCTTCTTTGTCTCCATGTGGCAACAGTGCTTTTTTTGTTTTAAATTAATATTGTAAAGCTGAAGGAGGCACTGATTTCAAGACCTTCAAAAAGTACATGGATTGTGAAACAGAGAGATATTCAGTATATCAATAATAACATAATATCCTGTGATTCTGTAATCTGGAAATATTTCACAACCAGAAAAAAAAAAACCAAAAACCAACCACTGTGAGCTGAAGGAGATCTGGGTTAGGAGGAGTAGCATGAAGTGGCATTTTACAGGAGATGCTGTTGAACCAGCCCTGCACATAGCTGTTTTTTTCACATGAAAGAGCTGAATGAATCAGTCTCTGGGTGGATCTGTAACTCTGACTGTTATCACATACAGAGCAGCTTAGTGGTAAATAGAAAGAAAAGAAGAAAATTTTAGAAAAAAATTGGGCCTTATCTACTAAAGTTATGTAAACAACAGAAATTTTTTATTCTTCTGGAAGAGCTAATGAGAACATTCCTTAAAAACTGCAGTAAGCCTCAAGTGCCTGGAGATACACATATTGAGTTTTTACCCCTTCCCTCCCATCTGCCAACTGCTCTGCTATCATATTTTTTTCCCTCCTCCAGCAAAACACAGAGCTGGAGAAACCACAAACCCTGAACTGTGTCACTGGACAGGGGAAGATTGATGGGGAGGTTAATAAGTTGACTGTGCAATTATGACGCTCCCCATGTACACCGAGGATGGTAAATGTGGTGATTTCCCGCTCCTCTGATTACTCTGCTGCCTGTTTGTCGAGTGAGCTGTGGAGCCAGGCTCTGCTCCCTGCCTTGCTGCTGCACTGTGGGCAGCCCAGGACACTTGGCTGTCAGGCACTTTGCTGGGCTGGCTGTTTGCATAAACTCCTTGACTCCCAGTGCACTTAGGAAAGGCAACTCAAGTTCTGCTAATGAGAAAAGGATTAGAGGAGACTTTATTTATTTATTTAGTTAGTTAGTTTTATTGCCCTGCTTTTAAAAATGTGAAAACAACTGTGAAATAAATAGGAATGGATTAAAGCTGAGGACAGTGAGTGATTTTTTCCCTGTGTTTAAAAGCTATTTTTTGAATTTTTTTTTTATTAGCACATACTTCTAAATGATATCACACCTATCACATTGTTCTCAGTAGAGATAAACTCAGTGGTTTGAGTCTTAACATGAGACAAGAGTAGATACCTTGACTGGTATCAGTACCTAACTGTGAATTTCTAAATATATATTATAAAAATTGGTCAGTGGCATAAATTAAACAACACAAAAACTCCTTCACTGCCCTTCAAACAAAAACTTTTGCTACAGGTATATCTTCTTGCTAGGATATAGGCATGATGATTGCAAAAATGCACTTGGAGCACTACAGAGTAATAATTTTGGTACAGAGCTGTTGTTCAGATTGTCAATATTCCATCTGCTTTAATGATTGAGTACTTCAAAGCATAAGCTGCCCTTGATGCAGTTGATTGTATGTTGCTTTTCAGAGAAGAAAGCTGCAGGTTTCAGCCTGTTTGTTTAGAAATCATTTAAGAGCTCGTGACATGGAGCTTGTTGGAGGAACTGAGGTACAAATTTCTGAGGAAGCAGCCTGCTGCTGTCTGTTTCTGTAGAGCACATTTGTAGAAAGAAATAAGGTGACATCAAAGAGTACAGTCAGATTTTGCTAAGGCTTTCTTCTCCTAATGGGGAAAATCTATGAAAGCTCTCAATATTTGCTAGCTGCTTTGGCTGAACTGTTATGATATCGAAGCAATTTGCTTTTATTAACCCAGGCATATCTATTTCAAGGAACAATTACTAGGTATTTGGCTTTATAGGTCCTTCTTGTACTAGCAATTCTATCCTTTATGAACAAGAAACCCTGAAGATGGTTGTGAGGGAAAGCTGAATACACTCACAGTACCATAAAGTCATGGAGTACAGCTAGCAGGCTGAGAGCATAAATAATAGCTGTGCTACACAGAAAACAGATGCTACAATGAGAAATAACATTGCTGAACCTATAAGGTCACCACATTGGAAAAGGAACA
This sequence comes from Notiomystis cincta, assembly GCA_013398075.1. NCBI lineage: Eukaryota > Metazoa > Chordata > Aves > Passeriformes > Notiomystidae > Notiomystis > Notiomystis cincta. The sequence continues at coordinate 145,495 of VZRX01013781.1, forward strand.
AAAAGTTCAATTGTTGGGGTGATAAACAGCCAGCAAGTGTAGAAAAATAATCTCATGCAGGGATTTACCTGCTGCAGTAACAGGTGAAATTCCCCACTGAAGAATTGCTTATGGCAATGAGCTGATTTAGCAGCAATGAGCTGATTTAGCAAAGGCTTTATCTGGTCAACACAGACTCAGGCTTCACTGGCCAGTGATTTTTCTTGGGAACACAGTTATGCTAATGGAGATTTTGAGGGATAACAGAGAAAGCCATCTGTGTCTCTGATAAAAAGCAGCAAATTTGGGCCTGTGCTAAGGAGTAGTGAAGTTGCCCTCGTAGCTCCAGTCTCCAATCCTGTTACCCAGTTAACACTTTCCACTCACTGTGAATTGCATTACAGAAGTGGTGAGAATTAGAAAATCAGTTCAGCTGGGCTATTAGCAAGAATTAAATATTTAGAGGACCAGGAGAAGTGAACCTATCCAGCACAGAAATAAGCTGTTAAGGGGAGAACAGCTGTTAATGAACTGTTTAAACCAGCCAAAGCTTCCTTATTTAGTGCCTGAAATAGCACTGTAAACATGAAATTAATTTAAGTGCTTCAGATGTCATCATTTCCATGTTTTCATCTCCTACAGTTATCAGCACTTGCCTAGGTGAGCTGAGGGGCTTGGCTTTCCACACATGGCATAAAAGTGATTTTTTTTGTGGGGACTAAAAGTAGTAATACATTTGGAATGAGAGATCAGTTACTGGTATAAACATCACTGGGTATGACATTTCAGACTGCTCATTGCTTTCTTTGTTCGGACCCACTGTTCAGTGATAAAACTTCATGTGGAATTTACCTGTGTATTTTTCTTATTTTCTATTTCAGAATATGGCACTTTACTGATAAAATATTTCTCTATAAACCCATTCATTGGGTCCCTTTACATTATTTTTTTTATCTCATTACAATTAAACACTTTCATGTTTTGGTTCCCTATTTTGTTGGTAAAGAATAGTGTCTTCTAAAATGTATTAGTCACAATGTTCTAGCCAAATTGGCCATCTTCTAAAAATAAGGCTAATCCAGTGGCAGTGCTCCTAAGAATCGCCAGTTTTTATTAAGGGCCAGGTAACAACAGCCTGCAAAAAGCAAGTCTGTATTTACCAAGAATCTGTATGTTGTTGCACTGTATTGTTGAGTGTGGTTCATCAGGGGATTGCTTTGTGATTACAGGTTCTGCTCTTTCATCTGTGATTTACTTTAAAGATAATATTTACTGAAATAAACCCAGCTCCTCTGAGAACAGACTTGATGAGAGGTTCATTCGTGCACTTTACAGCCCAGTATGAATCATGGCACCAGTGCATATACAAACCTGGGCTTTATATTTACTCTTTCCAAGGTGAAGTTGATTAACCAGTCCCCCAAAAGTCAACCTCATTTTAATGCAGGGCTTGTAGCATCCCACTAGGACTCTGCTGGCACACAAATAATTTAGGGTATTCTCAGTCTTGGCTTCCCCTCATCTTGGGGCTTAGCAGTGAGTTTTGTCTCCTGTACTTCAACAGGCACTCATTTTGCAGCCTCAGAAAACCCTTGTTTTGGTGACAGGGTTAAGAGCTAAGCTGTGGAAAACAACACCAGAGAATCTGATTAGTTTCTTGACTGTACAGTCGATTCAGCTGTAGGGTACAGAGATGTCATTCAAGGTGTAACTCTGTTTGTAGGTGTCTTGTGCCAGTCAGGACACCACAGTGCCCTTGAGCCCTCCAGACAGGACTGATGGATGTGGCATGGTACCCACAGGAGAGCCTTGACCTCCTGCCTTGGGTGCAAGAGGTCAGGTGGACACCAACGCCCAATTTATCTACGGTGCAGTCACCCACCTTAGTCTATTTTAAGAGTGAACTCAATGGAATCACAGAGTTTAGGACAAGATACATCTATTCTGTCTTCCAGATCCTTGTTCCTGAGCAGATGACACCTTAAAACCCTTCAGCTGTGTTGTGTATATCTTTCCTGTAGTTATGAGGATCAGGCAACTGCTTTAGATTGTATAAATCTACTTGAAGGCAATTAAAGGTGAAAAACCTACTCAATCTCCTTTTGCTTTGCTTTCATCTGAAAAATGTGGACAGTATTTCCTCCTTTTGCCATCATTAACTCCCTATGTAGTTCATGTTCTAAATCCCTCCAGTCAGGGGTTTATTCTTGCCTCTTCCTTCAGGTAGATGACACAGCAGAGTGATGACCTACATCTACAGTGTTTGGACATTCAGAGGTTCACCACAGCTGACTGGGGAGAGATGTTGTAACCATTTGTAAGATACAGGAATTTGAATCTCATCAAAATATCACACCAGTAAAGAAAAAAAATCACACTCCTTCTAAAAAAAATTAAACCCTTTTTATTTGTATATTTATTTTTATATATAAAAGAAATACAAAAAACAACCCCACAAACAATGCTGATTATGGCAATTCAGTTTTGTCAGCCCCCTCTGCCTGGGCTGCTGCCTCAGATCCACCGGGAGTGAGCAAAGTCCTCCGGTTGTAATGTCCTTTTATGATTCCAGAGTTATTGTTCTCATTAAGAATTTGCTTCTGTTTTTGCCTGTTAAGAGACTGTACAAGTCCTAATACAACAGCTGCTAATGAATACTGTCCAGTCAATTTTCTTGGTTGTAAGATTAGAGGATTTGGTTGAACTCTTCCTAGAAGAAAATATGTTTTGATTTTTCCTTCCTGTTCACTGATACCTTTGACATAAATCTCTCCCCGGTAGTCGAAGGCAAATCCCCGCTCCTTCAGGATCAGATACGTTTCTTCAGGCACTTGGATTCTGTCACTCACACCTGTGCTGTCCATTCGACTGGCTAAATTCACTGTTTTACCCCAGATGTCGTACTGGGGCTTCTTAGCACCGATAACTCCCGCCACGACAGAGCCATGGCTAATCCCTGAGGAGAAGAAAAAAAGAAAAAAAGAGAGAGAGGGAGAGAGAGGATAAACTGTTACACAATAATGATTAAAACCCATATTTGCACTTAAGAACCAGAGGAAGCCTGGTTCAGATACATTTATCTCTAGGCTTAAGAAAGAGGTGTATATATAAAGAAATTATGCAAAAAAAAGGTAGAAAACTTGAAAAGGTGTATCAACAGGGTTGTTTTAGGGGACATCCATATCAGTGAAATCACAATACTTATGTGTCATTTGTATTCTGCACATTATTGCCAAAGCTCCTGAAAACTTATTCTCAGATAGTAGGAAAGATTTATGGAACTACACTTGTTGAAGGTGACTTGTTATTGCTATACAGTCAAGGAATTGCATTCTTATGTTCCATGAAATGAAATTATTAAAGCATTCTGTGAAGTTATTGAAAGACTGCATTTTGTAAGATTGTTGCATAAAAAGACAAGCAATAGCTTTATTTTTTTTCTATATCAGGGATTTAAGAATAATTTTAGTAGAGTGTAAAATATGTTTGGGAAAAGGATTTTTTGTTTTAAGTTTGTGTTTTTGTTTTTTTTTTAATGGTCGTAGAAATATTATCAAATACTCTTACATTCATGGTCTATGAAATCTTTGCATGTGATCCACGCTTATGAAGTGTGGATGCCTGTTCCTTGAGAAATCTTGGGAACTGTGAGTTTTGCATTCAAAACTGTTAAGAAGTGCAGATCAGATAGTGATGCTGTGTCTGATGAATATACTTCAGCTTTTCTGTGGCAGGGTTATCTATAAAAGACATGTCTCTTCCAGGTGTTTTTTTGTTTGTTTTGGCCAGTGATCCAGTCAGCATGAGAAGTCATCAAATTTATTCCTGCTGTGTGCCATATATTCAGGCCATTTTTTCATGTCCCATCCCACTGGCCATGCAGGATAATCCATCCAGAAAAACAGCTTACCATCACAGCACTTCAGAGATGCTGCCACTGGTCAGGTCAGAGATGGAATTCAGTTTTTGTTCAACACTGAAGTACTACTCACAGGTTTTAGGAGAAACTGCTTTTTCCCCTTTACTGAAGAATATTATATAGGGAGATTAATTAGAGACTGTGTGAGTATCAGTCTTAGGGTTAGATCTAGGCTGTCCAGTTCACTTTCTGTGTTGTATCTGTGGGTTCCTAGTACCAGACTTACTAAAGACATTAAATTAATTACGTTCCCCATTCTCAATTCACTGAAACTTTGAACTCCTGCAGCCCCCAGATCAGGACCTATATTCTGCAAATGGAGTATTTCATATTTCTGACTTTGCCTGCGATTAAGTCGATTTGAAAACAGAGGATACAGTATTTGGACTCTCCTAAATTGTACATATCCTTGCAATGCTCCTGGAGTGCACTCAGAGGAGTCAGAGCCTTGCAGACAAACCCCATTTTAACCCTCATGTTTGGGCCACGCTTACCAATACGGAGTTCAAAGTTGTTGAACGAATGCTTGTTGATCTCCTGTATGCTTTCATTCAGAGCTATGGAGAAGTCGGCCAGGGCACACAAGTGGCCCCATTTGTCTTCACATTGCTGAGGAAAAAGTTACACACCAATTTGTTGATACATTTTTGAATTTGCCCAGCTGCCACCCATCCCTACAAGTACCAAGTGTTTGCATTTGGAATCTATAACAGCCTCAACATTTTAGATAAAAGAAATGTACGTTGCTATTAATACTAATGCTTCCCTTTATGTTATGCTTGTATAACTGGATAGAGAGCAGCTTAAAGCGCCAGAGAAAGTAACTTTCTGTCAACAATCCGACAGGCAATCATGAAAATTAACAAGGCGTGTGAAACATATCTGAGGCTGAGAAAGAAAGTATGGAGAGGATTGAGATTGCTCAGATGCCAGGGTCAGAATCTAGTTGAGAGCAAGGCATGACCCACGTAAGCAAGAACTAGAGTGAAAGAAGTGGATGATGTGTAATTCTCCTTTGCTGAAACAAGGAAAAGCATCACCCAGGAAAAGCATCAATTCAAGTGCTCTCAGGGATGTAATGATGACAGGAACAACAGGGCAAGCCAGGCAATCTGGGACTCGTTGAGGGAGAGAGAAAAGGCTCTTCTGTATTGCTTAGGGCAGGCAAGTCACTCCCTGCTCCTACCCTTCCATTTCCATTCCTGCAAAGCAGTTGATATGCAGATGGGGACCAGTAGTAGGTTTTAGTCTTCCCAGAACACCAACAGAACACATGATGGGGCAGGGACTCTGAAGGGAGGCAGTGGAGTAAGGAACAACTGTGGGTTTGGTCCAATAATGGTATGATGTCTTCTCATTAATTCTGAAGGAAGGTAATTCTAGTTTCAAATGTTCAGTTCACCTTACAAGGGACTGTAAGTCTCTCCCTGGGTCATGCAGTACAGCCCTTTGTAGCTTTCATCATCCTATGTGTTTGATACTGAACATGAGCATCTCCTTGGCATCACCCTGTTCTGTTCACACCACGCTTGGTCCTCGTCCTCAACTCGCTCTGTTCACAGCATGCCAACCTCCCTCAGCAGCCTGCACCTCTTAGGTGCTGACAAGGTGACAGACGTGTATGTATGACAAGTATATTTAAAACATCCATTAAAATTCCATTAAACTATTACAGTTCAAGCAAAGAGATGAGTTAATCAGTCTTGGAGAGGCTGTGAAGCTTTTGTCCCTTTGAATATTTACCCCCATTAAGAGTCAAAGGAAGTGGTTAGGAGCTATGTAGCTATAATCATCTATCTCCCTGGTGTTCTATTCTTTGCTCATGTCTGCACAGAAGCATTTTGGCAATCAAAAATGCCATGCATATCTAGTTTTATGGATTTGTAGCTGTCAAAATCACTTGTTACTCTGTAGGTGGGAGATGCTCAGCTAGTTGCACTCCTTATAATGTATTCTTAACAAACAATGGAAATTTTCTGGTTTATGAAGCTCATGATAATCTGGCTTCTGCTTTTCAGAAGTTATGATCAATGTGGGCAAATCTGATTCCCAGCCTGTAACTGATCAGGGGCAGCACAGCCCTTTTGTGCTGCTCTTCCTGGGGACAGGCAACAGTTGCCAAAACACCCAGATTTCAGCAACAGATGACTTCTTGTTGGATGCATTTTAGAGCCTCATCTAATTTGTTTCCAGGCAAATTCTTGGGTGGAATTATCAATGGGTTTCTCTCATCTGACTTATGTGAGGTTTATGGCTGTGACTGTGCATGTGTCCTCTGTGACTATTTATCCCCTCAGCTTGGTTTGCTTGTTCTTCAGTTGAATTGATGGTCTGCTTTCTTTTTGATGTGTAGTTATCAAGCTGTCTGTAGATATGCTGTATCAAAAGAGTATAAATGCAGCCTTACACTTGCATAAGTACTCTGTCAGTTAATAGATCCTCTCTCTTCATCAGTTACTGGAGGTTGTCAGTCATGTTACTGTCTTTTACTAGGGTGGCTTTAGAGTATGTCTGAAGATATAGATAGACCTGATCTAGATTCACATTGGTGTGACTGAAAGGAATTTTTTTTCTCCTCTAAACCTAAATTTGAGGAAAGAATCCATATGGTTCTTGTTCCAAGCACAAGATGGCATTTCAATTCATCAAGAAGTGCAACTGCTGTCTGCCAGAAGTCCCAAATGTCTATTTTATTTTAGCAAAACCAGTTTTATGAACAACATAAAGATAACACTTATTTTTTAATATGGATGGTCAGAATAATCACAAGCTTTGCTTCTCAGAGAAAACTATCCTCTTACCTGTTTTTCAGGTGATAATCCTGATACGGCCATGTATGTGCTGCCAATTGTTTTAATCTTTTCAATATCTTGAAATCTCTCTTCACCTAGTAACTAATACATACATAAAAAGAAAAATATTGTTACTTCTGTAATTTGTAATGCAAAATGCTTCTACAGATGTGAGAACATATCTTTACACCTGTGGGATCTTCCAGTCAGTCATGGCACACAGTTTATTCTGGGTTCTGGGGATCTCTGGAACATCATCTACTCACTGAGTGCATGCAAGCTAAATTGTGCTGTTTGGCAAATTCCACAGTGGATAATATAAGATGTGCATACTCCAGCCTAACAGAAATGCATCCAAGTCCTGCATTTCCTGAGGTACAATCACTGAATATTAGTGAAGACAAACTCTCTGTGTCTGTGTTTGTATGTGTGAAGAGAAGAATAGAAGAGCACACTTAAAAGTGCTCCTAAAACCCTACTGAAGGAACTCAGTTTGCAAATTAAGTGCTGCTGCAGCAACAATTCAGATGATGAGACCAGTATTCAAGACCAGGCTGACTGGGGCTCTGAGAAACCTGGTGCAGTAGAAGGTGTCCTGGCCCATGGCAGGGGGGTTGGAGCAAGATGGTCTTCCAACCCAAAGCATTCTATAATTCTTACACAATCAATGGATGGATGTAGATGCCTCCAAAGAAATCCTCTAAGAGACCCAAGTCCTCTTATATCCCCTGCTTCCATACACTTACTGTCAGACTGGACACCAGTGTGTCCATTGGGTCATCCATTCAATACATTTGTTATGTATTTTCCCCTTCTTCAAAAAATACCAAGAACCAATGCGAAATGGTAAATCCTTGTATCTATTTAGGATTTGCTATAGCTATGGGTGTTAAGTAGGTATAAAGAACTTGTCAGATTGAGAATCTGGAAGAGCAAGAATAAATTTAGTCTAGTGACTACAACACTGAATGAAGTGGGAGTGAAAGATTGGTCCCTATTCCAAGTCCATATTTATGGTTTAACTTAAGACTTTCCATGAAATAGAAACCAGAGTCTTACATTCCTTGAAAGACCTAAGCAGAGTTCAGGATATGGATTCTATCAGAGTGTGGGATATGGGCATTAATCACCTCATCACAGGAAAACGTTTGTTGCTAATGTTAATGCCAAATACCCTGTGAAACTTTGTGATAAACTGTATGCTGTCTAATAAATTTAGGGATCAATATGGTTACAAAGTTATGGAAGGAAAAAAAGCACTTCACCAAGAAAAGGAATTTCAAACTTTGAATTCTAAAGGCTCAGTTTAGTTAGGGTTTAAATGGGAAAAAATCTTCTTGTGGTCAGGCAAAAAATGTAACGAAATATTTTCCCCTTTCTTCTTCTACCCTGTTGTGCATTCTTTTTCCATCTTGTGGGTTGGAATTTCCTGTCCACTGAAGGGATTGTTTCATTCAAAGGGAGGAAACACCAAAGGCCTAACATGAAATATCCCCTGGCACTGCGTGACCACAGCGCAGGTCACCGGCGCGCCGGGGCCCTGGAGCTTTGCTGGTGGAGTGCAGATACTGCTCCATCTGTCTCTGAGGGGAGGCTGCTCAGCCCTGCACGTAGGGAATACAAAGCCATATGCTTAATGGCTCCCAGCCAAGCCAGGAAAGTCCAAAGACTTGACCTGCTTCTCATTTTTCTTCAAACTGCCAGAACAGCCAATTGTGTACCTTTCCCTCTTACAAGGGCAGCTCTTCCAACTGCTCTCCAAAAGAAAAAGATCATTTCTTGTAGCTCTGCCTCTGTGAGCAGTCTGAGAGCACCATGTGTGTGGGCAAGGGGAGAAATTGGTCTTGCTTGAAAACAGTCCATATTTTCATTTCCAGATGGTTGCTGGAAGCAACAGCAAACAGCACACTAAAATTTATAATAAATATCTAAAATTACTCTTTTTAGGAAAGAAAGAAACCATTGGTTGTGATGCAATTTAGAAAAAAAATTATCCCAAGTTATGTATTTTTCCCTTACTCATTATTGTTTCCAAATCTCCTGTTTATTTCTTTTTTCTCCCTGCTTTATCTGGCCTGTTCAATAGCTTCTTTCCCTCTTCAAATAATGGTCTATTTACTAATTACTTTCTTCACAGTGAGACAGGATGATGGATTTTGATATTGGTGAAAGATATTCCAACTCGGTCCTAAATCAGCTGCCATTTGTTAAAACATTTTAAATAGGCTGCTAATTTAACATGATAGTCCAGGGACACATTTTGAAACGAGAATGGGGTTTATATCTAAAAAGAAACTAATGGCTTGATGCTGCAATTCATGTACAGCCAAGGTTGTGTGGAGGTCAGACCCTGGGATCACATGTACAAAATTGTACAAAAAAGAATATTGCAGGACATGGCACACAACTGCAAAGTAATCAAAGAATCTGAAAGCAAGATCCAGTGTTCTGTTGAAACCTCTGCTTGTGGCATCATAATGTATTAATATCTATTGTGATACACCCTATGTAAATCACTGCAGGATAAATAAAATGCAAAAAAATAACATAATCTGTGAACAAGAAAGCTATTCTGAAAACAGAAATCCCAACTGTAACACTGAGATACATAAATGATAGATTAAAAAGGATAGAAAGAATATTACATTTTAAAAAAAATTCCTTCAAGACTCATAATATCTGCAGAAATGTTTCAATGTTAATTTTTTGGTCTAATGTCTCTAAGAAAGAGCCCTGTATGTGTCTTAGAACTATAGTCATATAAAAAGTAAGTCATTATAAAAATAAATTTTCAGTGTTCATATTTGTTTCTTTTTGCCAGTCCAGAAACCAGCACCTCCTATTCTGCCTCAGCTGAAGGGAAGACTGGATAATTTGGAAGTCAAAAAATTTGTGAACCATGAGGCAAAAAGAACAACTGAGTGAAGGCTGTATTTTCACAATAGTCAACCACTTATCCTGCAAAACTGACTTTTGGACTACATTCTCCCACTCCCTAAGAAAGACCCAGTCACAATCTGACTCCTCTGTGGGCACCTACCCCATGCAGTTGTCAGTGACAGGTTCTGTTCCAACATTCACTATTTATCCACTATTTTTTTGTAACTGGCTTTGTCTCTCTATCACAGGTCTTTTATGTGTAAAGCAAATCAAGAGATCCAGACTGTAACGTTGCTGTGTTGCCTTAACAAGGAAAATCCTCTAAGAAGATGAAATAACCCAGATTTCCTTCTTGTGTACCTATCACACTTCCAAACCAGGTCAGTTTTTATTTTTACCACAGCTTCCATTCAGAAACATCGTTTTGGCCCTGTGGACAGATCATCTCTAATATTGTTATCTCTGTAAGGAAAAGAGGCAGTTCACAGTGTAGAATCTGATCTGAGCTTAGGAACTCAATTCAGTTGTCTAAACATACATGTCCAGTGTGATCCCTTGAAAATCTCCAGTGGCTTCCTCCAGAACATGAGTTTTCTGACAATGGGAGCTGACAGTCCCAGTGGGTGTCCCAAATCACCTAGGATGTGTCAAATGGCATCAGGTGCTGTGTCTTACACTCCTGTGCTAAGATTTCTACATTAGAGCATCTCTCCAGAGGTGTTCACTTGATGCTGAGAAGCAGAGTTTCCCTGTGGGTAACAGAGGTGTTCTGCTCTCAAGCTGCACATCTGCCTGTTGCTCTGGGGGCTGTGTGGGAGCAGCAGGCAATCTTGGCAGGGAACATAGGGAAAAACAAAGTGATACTGTACAGTGTCAGTCAACAGTTACATGGGAGCATCACTAGCCCTGAAACATTGCACCTGGAATGATTTCTGGTTCCTTTTCCGTGGATAAGGTTACTCCTTTCAGTTCTGTCTGGCATATATCACCTTTCAGATTGCTTAGACTGAGTAAACTAATGACACAACCATGCTGCAAGTAGGTTAGCAGTCAGCAGGGGATCCCATAATTTCATTTGCTACCTGAACCAGGAACATATCTATTCTTCAACTAAACATGTCTGGGACATAATACAGTCTCTAATTAGGTCCTTTATTAATTACAGAGCAGGTGTAAGGGGTCTGAAAGCAATATTGTGTTCAGGTTCTGATTAAAACCTTGTCTTCAGTAATTGCCACAGCAGCAAAGGAATTTTGTTGTGAAGATTACATGAATGTGCGTGACAAAATATCTTAATGCTAAGACTATTGCTATGAATTAATTTAAGTTTGAGTGGTAATCATTTTAATCAGGTCTGGAAATAAAAACAAAACTATTAATCAAGAAGCATGCTGACAGCTGTGCTAGATCTTAGAGGTAAGAAGCAGACATTTATACCCATGGGGAAAGCAATGCAGGAGCTTAGCAGGTGACAGAGTTCTTCTCAAGAGGGAGAAATTCTGTTCTCTGTTAAAATGCACAGGGAAGCATTTCCTGTCAATTCTTCTATTTCTCACTCAGAGTTTTAGTATCTCTCAGTTTCAGTGTCAGTAATCTTAGCCCTGGTCCAGTCTTTATGAGCAGGCACTCATTCCCCATGCAGGTGCCCAGGATGGAAGCCACAGACCAATGATACCATATTTCCCCCCTCCCTTTTCTATATGGACCATTCCAGTCTGGTGCATAGATCCAATCTTATTGACAAGTAGAGATGGTTCCAATACTATTTCTACCACTCAGGGAGCTCAGGAGGGCTACACACTCCTGAAAACTGCCTGCAGTATATAGGTTAAAATAGTCTCTGCTAGGTAATTTTGGCAGTGCTTTTTCATTCTTTCTATTTTTGAAGTTTTTTAAAGCTCTTCATTGGCCTATGCTTTGTCTTCTTTCTTAATTCTTCTTGGTCTAATTGCAGGACATGATACCACCTGTCTAAGCTTCCTTACATATATGTATGCTAAACTATTTAGTGGAGTATGGAAATATCTCCTGATTTCCTCTTCACTTAACAGGTTTTCTTTGCTTCTACCTAGCAATAGCTACACTGGAGATCTGACTTCTCCATTTTATCTTGTGCCCTCCTCAACTCCTTTTCTGAAATTAACTGGACAGAATACCTAAATAAATTCTTTTCCCTTTTTATGTCCTTTCCATTAAAAAAATCCCTTCACCTCTGAATTTCTCAGTGAAACGAGCAGCTGAACTTCATTTATCTGTCTTTAAAATTCCTCCCCAGACAAGTGTCCTCAGTTAATATGTCTTCATTATTATTATTTATTATTACCTCCACTTTTCATTCTCTACCTAACCTTTGCTTCTGATCTGTGTTCTTCACATTTAACTGGACACTGTTTTATCTGTTAATATTCATTGAGTCCATTCAACCAGCACCTTCAAAGCAACACCTTTAATTGTTTGTATTTAGAGCACTGTTTTCCAGAACAGTTGCAGATATGTTCATACTTCTTTCTTCTACAGAACTGAAAATGTTTTCTGCTTTCAGATAGGCTGGTGCAGATTTGTGCTTTTTAGATGTTTATACTTGAGTACTTCAGACCAGTATTTGGCAAGATGAAGGGCAAAAAAGCAAACCAGACAATTGTAATACGAGAAAAAAAAAAATCAGAGAACTCTAGGAAGCAAAATAATTACCAAAGTTGATAATTTAAGATGACATATTTGCCATTTGGAAACTCATGGTTGAAACACTATCAGATTTTGTCTAGTAGCTGGTATTACCTCATCAAAGTCTGCAATGATTTCATTCAGCAAGCGCAGACATTCTACTCCTTGGTTATTCATCTCAGTCTGGGAATAAAAGTCAGCAAATCCAGGAATAGAAGCAAACATCACACCAACAGCATCATAGGACTGAGAGTATAATTCCTAAAAAAAAAACAGTGAGGAAAAATGAAGTGGTAACATAAGGAGAAAATGTAATTCCAACAATTAAAATAGTTTTCTTACTTTTCCATGCATAATACCTAAACATCTGGTGTTGGCATTAGTATATTAAGGATTAGCCAGGTTCAAGAGGAGGAGGCTGACAGCTCTTAATGTTTTTATTGCAGATTATATGCAGGGTTTTCCCTTTCTTTGAAAGCCTGCTCTTTCTGCTTCTCAGGTCAAGGAGCTAAACCAGCAAAAGTGAAATAGAAATTTTGCTTTTGATTTGTATGACTTGAAGACATGAAGGATTCATTGCCAAGTACAAATACCAGTTATCACGTTTTCTGGTGGATAATTTGTAGTTCACACTACTGCAGCTCTTTAGAAGTTTGTTTATTCACAAGTTTTGAGAAAACCCTTACTCTCTGGTAAACTCTGGTTCTCCTAAGGTGGCTGTGGAGCTCTTTGGTTGCCTGGCTCTGGGAGATGTTCCTGCTGTTAGGGCTTGGAAGGAGGGAGAAACAGAAGTGGGGGTGATAATAGAGTTACTGGGGAGGACAGCTTGTAAGGGATCAGTCACAGGGGGCTATTAGGATAAAGTATGCCCTGGAAAAAGCTCCCACTTACATTATTCATATAATTCACTCTGGTACTGAATGACAGATTTATTTATGGAGGGGCTTGTGCCATTACATATGTGAAAATATGAGCAGTTCTTCTCTGAACTAAAGTTATTTTTTAAGAACAAAACTAATTTCCACTTTAAAAGTTCAAAAGAGTGCTACCACAACTGCTGGTATGCTTTTCTTTTGGCTAATATACCACCATCACATGCATTCTTAATTTTTTTTTCCTAGCTTCAAATGCTGTAGTTTTACCTAATGGTGGATACTTCCATTTCTGTTTATGAACCTTTCTTATGTCATTATGACCTGAAGTATTTTTTTCTCAATATTCTTGTTAATGGCTTTAAGAAATTTTAATGCTTTGGTTTCATGATAAAAAGATTTACTGCACGTTGCCATACACTTGACATGAACACTTCAGGCCTTTCTTTCTTCATCCTCCTTCTCCCTAGAAAAGCGTCCTGAACCTCTGCTCTGTTCTTTGATAGGCTGCTAATGATTCTACCTATCCAGGCTCTTTTAAAGTGTGTCAGAGTAAAAGTGGGGAAGTTTCCAAAGCCACTGTAGAGCTTTGATTGAGAAAACAGGATTGATTTCCTTCCTGCCCTTACCCTTTCTTTCACTGAGGAACATCTTCAGGGTCATGGAAGCCATATCCTAAGAACACTCTTATTCCCTTTTGTGAGTATAGAACAAGGTAATACACACATTAATTTGTAGATGCTTATGAAAGATTTGACAGTGTGTGCTAGGAGAAGCATGGATACACTCAGCCATACTCTTTCCTTGGATCATGAAGATAGAAAACAACTGCTTGAGCCTTCATTTTTTTATTTTTGGTAAGAAGCATAAGGACAGAAATAATACATCCATGAGAAAACGCTACAGTACTCATTTGGGAATTCATTTTTTTGAGAGCAGAGAAATTAACTTAATGGCCAGACATGAACTGCAGGATTGATTGCACTGAAATCTGGTAGATCTCACTGTCTGCCAGCTCATGCATAAATCATCCCCAAGTATAGTTACTCTGGAAATTGCCTTACAAAAAGCAGGGGTGGTGGAATTTAATTCAGTGGCAAATTACTGAAGCATCAGCAGTGATCCATGGGGCAGCTGTTTGCTTCTGAAGATTATTATGCATGTGAATGTACGTGAATGAAAGTGTAAGATGGGAAACTTATTCCCTGAAAATCTGTAATGCAGATATGCCAGAACACACTCTTGGCTGGTATCAGGGTCTGCTCCATTTGCAGTGAAACATTTGAACCTGGTTGCTTTCACACTCACATTTTCTCATGTGCATAGCAGGGATTCTATGGCACTTTCATACCTGCAGAGTGTAAAATTTCTCAAGAGTGATTTCTAAAGTGCCTTTTCTTGTAGCTTCTCACTGTGTCATCCTTCCCTAGGTGATACTTGAAATCAGAACACAATGATTCCTCATTGTGCAGTCTAATTCGTCTGGCTACATCCTTTTCCAAAATGTACAACAGAAAATTGTAGCCTTAAATTCCTTTTTGCTGCAGGATGAGTAGATATGTCCCTGCTGGCAATGTGAATCTTGCAGCATTCCTTCCCATTATACAAGATAATTCCAATATTAGATGAGAAAATTTCAATTTCACCACAGAGTATCCTTATATACATATAATATTATAATATGCATTTACTTTGTTTCAAATAAGGAGTAAGTGACTTACTGCTGCTTTCAGGAACGAATTCTGGACTTTCCTTTAGCCATCTTCAAACTTCATTTTAGGAATATTCAGACACTCCATTATCATACTTTCTCTGTGTACTGCAAACACTTTTTAGGAACATAGCCACAAACTATGTCTCTGAAATGGATGTTTTGTTATCTGCCACAAACAGGCAGTTCAGGGGCAATACGAAATGGCAAAAATGTTCTCTTGTGTCTGAAGATATGAGAGCCTCAGGTCTGTTGCAGTTTGTTCCTTCCATAGTCACTGTCAAGGCTCTCATAATACTTCTGCAACACTGGGATATCATAAACTTGAACAGACATTCTGTTAAATTCACGTGTCTTTTTTATGAATAGTAGATTTTCATAGACTCATAGGCTGGAACAGACTTCCAAATGCCATTTAATACAGTTTGCTTTATTAAAGCAGGACCAATTACATCAGGTCTTTCACAGCTCTTTTAATTTGAGGGTTAAGCCCTGCTCTGCCTTCACAGAATCACAGACTCACAGAATCACAGAATTGCTGGAGTTGGAAGGGACCTTTGGAGGTCATCCAGGCCAATCCCCCTACCCAGGCAGGGTCCCTGAGCAGGTTACACAGGAGTGCATCCAGGTGGGTTTGGAATGTCTCCAGAGAGGGACACTCTATGACCCTTGTGAGCAGCCTCTTCCAAGCTCTGCCACCCTCGATGTAAAGAAGTCCTTCTTATGCTGAGGTGGAACATTTTGTGTTTTAATTCATGGCCATTGGTCCTTGTCCTGTCCCTGGGCACTACTGAAAGGACCTGACACCATCCTCTTGGCACCTGACTTGGAGATATTTAAATACATTAATGAGATCCCTTCTCAGTCTTCTTTTCCCAAATTTCTTCTCATAAGAGAGATGGTCCAGGCCCATAATAATATCTTCTTCAAATTAAATATTAGGTACTTGAAGACAACAATGAGATGCTCTTTCAGCTGTTCTTAAAATTGTGTGATCTGAGGTCTCTCAGGCTCTCCTCACACATTATGTACCCTGATCCCATAACCACTGTGGTGAATTATTGCTGGGATTTCTCTGTGTGTCTCTTACTGGTGAGTCTGAACATGGAAACATCATTCCGGATGTGGTCCTAGAATCTTTACTTTAAAACATGATTATTTTCCAGTGATGATCAGCTACCAAATATTGGCAGTGTTTGTGCAGTGAATCCTGTCAAGAACTAAGTTTCAACAATTTCCTACCAGATTTACTTTTCCTTCCCTAATTAGACAAGAATATCAGAAAACTGACACCTACTTCATTATCCCGATCCTTCTCCAGGAAGTGACGGGCCACATGGCTGGGTAAAATATTCCGTAGCATGTTTTCATTGTGCTCCCTTAGCTCCTTCATTTCGTTGATTTCTTCTTTTGCTTGAACGCGCCACAGAAAATCCAGCCTTGCTGTGTATTCGAGCTGCAGTTTCAGGAAATAAAAAGAAGCAAAAATAAAACCTGACAAGATAAAAGTAGAGGTTGTATTGCCATCCTGGCAGGCTGCTCCTGCCACGTTGTAACCACCTTCAATGCTGCTGGAGATCTCTGAAACAATTTGATTTTCGTGCCAGAAAAAGAGATTATTTCTTTGCCTTATGTACAGTGAGACTGAGTAATCTTGGGCAAAATAATATTTGTCATATTACTTCTCTGGTCAGTGGATATAGATTGTCACCAAATTATTTTCCCTTTAGCACCTCTTTATTAGTTAGATAACGGAGTCAGAAAGGAGATAAAGTATTGGCAGGTATTGATATGAAATAAATATGTTCTCCTTTTCATAAGTGTTTTCAAATTAAATGAGAAAATAACACAAGGCTAACTCTAAAGTCTTGGCAAGGATTTCCTTCTCAAGTATGAGCATCTTTCAGCAAAACTCTAACAGCCCAGTGTACTCCCAAAGAGGACATCCAAATCTGTGGCACAAAAATTATATAATTTTACTGTTGGGACATGCAGTTATTTGCAACTTTAGACTTCTAAAAAATAGTGGAAAATACGCTATTTGTCATCCCCTCAAACACTCTGTCCCTGTATTTTGGGACCAGAGTTTTTGGGGACTGTGTCAATAGCAGACATGCAAAGTCCCAGTGCCTGATACCCTCAGCTGAAAACTGAAGTTAAATAATTTCCAGTTCAGTGTGTGTGCAATGCACTGCAGAGCTTAGACATGCCTACATATGCATTGTTTATATATATAAATTCATATTCATTTGCATATGAATGGCAACTGTCTGCTAGCTGAAGCAGGGGACATGTTGAAGCATCGTGTCCCTTGCCAGAGAGGCACATGTGTGTCAGCACATGGACAAGCCCAGCACTGCCAGAGATTTCCTGTGCATTACACTGAAGCAGAGTTTTAAGCAGATTTTAAGGCAGCTGGCACTGTAGTTTGCACAAGGGGTGACTTATTAAGCTACATCATTACTGAAAATGATAGAAATATATATATAATCAGTAAACTGAAAGGGAAAATATATCTGTGAGGTCTGAGATGCTCCAACCAGATATAATAACACCCAGAAAAGAAATATATTGTACCATCAAATAGATGAATTTTAAAATTTTGAGAGTCATCAAAAGGTTCTGGGATTGAGAAATTTTTTGAAATATAATTCATATACCAAACTGAAATAAAGGAGCAGCCTGCAGTGGGTGGGAATGACTAAGAGGGGGTTCAGGCATTGTTTAGTGACTCATCTTGGTCACAGTTTTAGTCAGCAGCAGTCATGAATGGCAAGCTCTTCAGGAGAAAAAAAAAAGGTAAGCACTTTGCAAAGGACCTTATATGTTGGCTGGACTCTAGGGAGATTTCCTTCCTAAAAGCTAAAAGTGACCATGGCTTGATATAAACTTCCAAAGCCTGTGTGCAACTTGGCAGTGATTTTCTTGTCCTCTGGGTGCTGTTGCCAGCTTTACAAACAAACTCTTTTCTGTTGATCTTCTATCTCGTGACCATTAATTCCCTGAATTAATGGCAACAGAAAAAAACCTGTCAGGAAGGAGTCTTTTAAACAATTTTTTCAACATTTTTCAGTTTCCTTTGCCCTTCCTTTTATGCTGGAAGACAGAGCCCATACCAGATAACTGACTTTTATCTCTACCAACTAACTGAGAAGAAAATATTAACTATAAATTTGCAAGGAGTTCTAAAGGTATTTTAAAGATGACTTCAAATAGTAGCTGCTGCTGGATTTTGATTTCTTTCATGCTTCAAGATATTTAATGCTACTACGATAAGAGCTTGGCAAAAAACTGTGGTAGTTTTTCAGGGCTGATTTTTTATGCTGCACTACAGGGAAATGTCAGATCTCTCAGTCTAGCTCAGAATAGCAGCAGCTAATCTTTACATTTTAGATAATGTCATTCTGGTTATTTATGATCACATTTTAACATGAAATACTTTCCTTTCATCATCAGTTGACTTCCAAGATGACACTGTCAGCTCAGAAAGAAAGGAGTGATACATAGGAGGTTTGAAAATGGAAAATATTAAGAGGATGCTTTGCTAAGTTCTTATATTTGCTAAAACTAAAATAATTGTAGGGTTGAGTTTTAGGTTTTTTGTTTGATTGTCTAAAGAAATATTCTTGGATTTAAATCTCAAAATGTCCATGTTTTCCTGCCCTTATATGTAGCTTTAGTAAACACCTCTAATTACAACAGTTAGTGGAGAAAACAGATATTACACCAAAAGCCTAACAATATGTCCTCTACATGCTGCACAACCCAACCACTCTGCAGACAATTTCCACGTGCAATTAAATTAACTGTAATAAGATGGTATCACACACCTTTTTGTCAAATTTAATTTTAAATTTTGGATACTAAATTTGGCATTATCTTTAAATCACAATGGATAAAAACCAATAGTTAGTTATTCAAAAATTGAAGGTCGATAAATATAATCTTACAAAAATAATCTTTTTCAGTAAATGCACTTGGAATGAGGCAAGTTTTAAGCTGTTCTACTTCAGAATACTTTGCAGCTTGTGAGATGGGAAGATGTGCTGGAGAACAGCTTTATTGGACTTAATGTACTCCTCAGTTCATATCTTTGAGGAGTTTATTTTTTTAAGAACTTAAGAATTCGAATGAAATTTTTATATATATATTTAGTTGGCAGCTATACAGAGATCTTTAGGTTAACTCTATAATAAGAAATTAAACAACACAATGAAATGTTCCTGGACACCTCTGTTGGATGCTGTTAAATTGATAGAGTGGCCTTGTGAATCATTTGGGAGAACATGCAGGACTTAGCATTTCTCAGGGACCATTTCCAAGGGCAGTTTTAGTGCAGCCATCCTGTTTTATGGAACAAGAAAGGTTATTAAAATGGAAAATAACTTGTGCTCTGCTTACAGGCCTCTGGGCTGGAAAACTCTCTCAAACACCCCAGATCAGGCTTTTTTGGAAGACAGACACTCAGGATTGGGATCTTGAAGGGCATTGCCTGTCTTCTGCCTAATTCTTACTCCACCTAAACCCCTTTAGAGTTGTTTTTCTTAGTACCTTGGCTGATTCACAAGCCTGAGATTTTTATCTTGATATATGTTAATAATCATTGGGAATACCATAAGGTTTACCACAAATTTGAATTGTTCAGTTCTTATTTGTTCCATATTTTTCCTAAGTGGACTTTATGTCTAGATAAAGATATGTCACAGTGCATTGCTTTCCATCAATTTTAAATCTGCACATTGTAAAAACACATTTCATCCCTCGCTTCCCCTACTTACTCATTCCTCATTCCCTCAAAAATATAAGCAGTAGGAAAATTAATAGAATATTTATGTGTTGGCTTCTTTTTGCTCACCTCTGGAAGGAATGGAGGCCCTAACTTCAGGGACAGCTTAGAAAGTTACTGTAATAAAGTGTATAACATTGTCTTACTCATCACAGCATCATTCCTCTCTTACTGCCTCACTCCAGGAGGACTGAGAAATGCTGATGTTTCTCAGCCTAAAGGTCTTGAGGGGAAAATCTTTAGGCAAGTCAACAATGTCTAAAGGCAGCTGTGCTTGGTGCTTTCTTTAATACAACAGCCCCTTTGCTTTTTGTGATCAGAAACTGCCTAAACTCAGCATGTTTGACATCCAGAGAGCCAGAAATGCTGCGGAGAAAACACCCTGCTTTCGCTGGTTTTTATTCAATGCATTTGTTATTTTAAATCTAAATTTGTCATAGTTGTCTCTCCCTGTGCATTGTGTATGTATTCCTGAAATACCCAGTTTCTCGGTTGCTCCTCAAGGATATCAGTCCTAAAGCTCTGAGGTCCCTAAATCCTGGTTAAGTTCTAGGTCCATGTAAAAGGATTCTTGTAAGTGGTCCATAAGACAGATGAGTTAGTACTGGTGATTAAGCCAAATTTTCCATATTTCCTCGAGTCTGTTGTTTTTTCTTTATAAACATAACAAGCTATTTCAACATAGTTTCATTATTTACTGTTTTTTATTCCCTTTCTGTATTTTGGGTTTCTGTCTACTCAAGTGCACTGAAGCTGTCAGGTGCCTCCAGAACACACACATGTCTAAAATAATGGCACCCTGTTTGTTCCTTCAATTAGAAAACGCAATAAAATTTGAGTATTCTGAATGGAATGTTGCACATGTTCTTTAAGAATGCTAGGCAGTGTCAGATGTGGGTTTTCTTTAATCAGATTCTGCATATGGTTTATCAAACTGCAAAAGGTCATTTGCTCAAGAGGTTAAAAGGCAGATGGTATTTTAAAAGTAATTGTTGTCACATCTTGTAATTGCAAGGGACAAAGGGAAAGGTTGAAGAAAATGTTTGCATTACCTGTTGACCATGATAAAATACAGCTAAAAGGAACATTGCCATCAGTAGTAAAGATGCCTCCTTTGTACCCAGGAAGTCTGTGCTGGAAAAAACAATAAAAAACAAAGTAGAATACAGTTATTGACATGTCAGTGTTGTAATTATTCAGAAGTTTCATTTCATAAGTGGTAATTTTTGTTATTCTTTTAAAAAATCCCCTGTATTTGAAAATTTAATTTAGCAGTAATTAGTTCAAGAGAACAGGAGTGTAATTGGAGAGCTCCCTGTTTGGAGACACATCTTAAATAACTAAATTGTAGCCTACAGGAGGTACCCAGGAGGTGATGAGCTTTCACTCTCAAATGTGAAATGCAAGCTGTGTGTCAGTCTGTCTCTTCCTGGGAGCTTGGTAAACAGCCCCTGTGGAGTGCAGGAGGTGGCACCTTGGGGGGGAAGGTTGAGGTGCAGCTGACAAAGGGAAACTTCCAGGCTGTGAAAGCAAAAGCCCAGTGAATGAGGCTGGAGATAAAGGATGAACTCTGAGGCAGCAGCTGAAATAAACATCCCCACTTTGTGAGAAGGGTTTGGAGACGACAGGAATGTAGCATGGATTAAAAGAGGATTGAAAAAATGGCAAACAGGTTTTACTGTGATACAAAGAGACCAGAGAAGTCTGTGACAACGGAGGTAAAGGAAATCCTTGCAGACCACAGGGAAGCAGAGAAGATGAGCCAAGCAGGTACTGGCTGAATGAAATCTGCTGTATGAAATCACTGAGGTGCTGTGTATGGAACACAAAGAAAGTTTAAAATAAAATTAAAAAGGTTAAAAGCAGTAACGAGGTTTCAAATATGAAGAGAAATTACAGTTATGTGGAAAGATGAATAAAAACTGAAGCAAGTATCTCTGTATGCCAGAGTTTTTTAAAAAAAAAACATGTTTCCTGGGGAACAGACAAAAGAGATTGGGGAACTGGTAGAGCCAAACTTATGGTAAAGCAAAAATTAGAAAAACTTAAATTTGGAGATGAATTGAACAGGTATACTTGTCAATTATTTTGTTGAAGGGAGATGAGAAAAGGAAGTTGTTACATGGTGATAAAAGCTTTTGAAATTTTGAAAATCATTTAAAAATGAGTAAGTGAGAAACACAAGTTGGAAGAGATTTTGGGACAATCTTTAGTCTACCTTGAGCTCTAAGAACAAAGCAAAGTCCAGGCACTGGATCTGTTTTCCTTAGTAAGTTTTAAAGAAGTATTGGATGATATTTGTCAGAGAAGGACTCCTATGACAGAGAAATTAGGGAAAAAAAGAGCAGAACTCGATGGAGACTAAACCAAAAGGAAACTCTCATGAGAGAGATAACTGACCTGACTTTGTGGTCCTAATGAATTTACTGCACTGGAAATGTGCTGCTATGGGATAAGTCATCAATACAGAGCAAGAGCAAGCAGGGAGCATCCTTGTTATCGGCAAATATGCTGGAATTCCAGTGTTTCCTATTTTGAAGTTGCCTGAAATACAGCCTCCAAAAGAACACATTCCAAAAGGACCCCTCCTACACTGGCTAAAGGCTTAAAGGTCTTAGTTATAAACTCACCTCTTATTGCATATTGTGGTGGGTTAGGTATAGCCACCATAGCTGGATGAGTTTTGTAGGAACTTGCAAACTCTTTTATTCAACGAATTTATATAGCTAAAAAACCAAATAATTTTCAGGGCATGCAGTCTTGAACCTCATTCTGCCTAATACCAGAGTTTAAGTTCATATCCTTGTTATGAGAGTGGAGCATCTCAGCTGATTTCCCTATGTCTTGGGCTGTTGGCTACTCCAGGGAATATTCTTGCCTCTTTCTCACTCTTCTGTGAGAACAGTCACTAGAGAGTTTCACTGACACAGGGATTAGAGGCTAGTCTGAATTCTTCAAAGTTTTCACACAAAACAGAATCTTTCTTTGCCATGCCTGGTTAGTGACAATTATCATGATTTCTACTCCTAGTTACTTAGCCAAAGTATTGCTTACTGTCACTTGTCAGATTTTCTGGGATCTGCTCTGAATATATGATATGTCTGTAGGATGATAAATAGCAGTGAAAAAGGGAATTGCACTCCAAATTTCTGGTACCTTGCTACTCTAGGAAGCAAGTAAGGAAATATATGCATGCAGAGCCTTGCTATGTGTAAGGATGTGGCTCTTGAGAGAATTAATTGTACTGGAAACCCATGCTTTTCTCTCATCCTGAGCATCTTTATCTGGCATGCACTTACAAGCACAAGCAATTGCAATGCTACACTGGTCAAGTATCAAAGACTGAAGTGTTTCTCTGAATGAGCTAAATTACTGCTGCTCCAGATTCAGTTATTGCAACACTAATTGCACCTCTGACTCTGAAAATTACTGTGGTTCTTCTGTTCTTCTCTTCAATTCCCCTTGCTGGAAAAGAAGCCTGGTAGGAGGAGGAGGAGGAGTGTATCCTTCAAACACTCTCCTACAAAACAGGATCATCCCTTTGTTCCTTATATCTTTCACAACTGCACATTATTTGTTTGGATTTTACTCTAAAAAATCAATTTTTCACTCCTGTTTTCTTAAATTGTGGGGAATTTTTTGATCAGTATCTCTGGAGCTTTCAAATATAGAAACAGCCAAGGTATGTGCATTGCAATGATTAGTTTTAGTCAACATTGATAGACTAGAGGAGACATAAAAGACAAATTCTGATCAATATTTAAATGCCCTCATGAAATGAACACTTTAATAGAAAGGCTTGAGGAAGAAACACATCATAAATCATTCTGAATTAGTCATTATCCATTACAACCATCACTCTGTATTTAACTATGGTGCTAACCAAATCACTCACACTCTGGCAAGACCTGAACCATCACCTTAAGAAAAGCAGTTCCTAAAGGAGGCTGTGAACACTTACTCTCCATTGTGGTTAAAGTTGTCATATTGCAGAAAAAGGGAAGCATAAATGGTCTCAGTCAGCAGAGAGTAGATTGCAATCATGATGAGCAGCACTGCCAGCTTCAGCACAGAGTTGAGACGAAGAAAGACTGCACAAGTCACCATTGCCAGCACACCAGTGAAGACAAAATACTGAACAGAAAACAGCACTGGTCAATTTTGGTAATCAGAGATAAGCATCTGTGTAAATAATATAGTGACCAGAAATATGGAAAGATTCCTTTGGGTTTCAGTGCTCAGCTAACTCCTCTTAGGGTTCAGGGCTCTTTAAAAATAAGGGTTTTGCTAAAATAGAATGTGAAATTGCAAATTATCTATTTTTCATGGTACATCCATGTCAGCAGAGATCCTTTTCTGTGCCTTTATGGCATTTTCATTGCATTGTAAGGAAAATGACATCCTCTATAATTAAAAGAGGAGAGGGAGAGATGCATCATGCAGTAGTTTGCTACTGAAAAGTCAACTGGGAGAAAACAATTCCTTTGGAGTCTAAATTTCCACAAGATCCACATAAATCAGAATGAGAGAATCATATTTCTACTTTAATTCTTCCCATGCTACTGAAGTGAGGATAAAACCACAGATTTCTGCATTTCTTTTTGGTTTGGTTTGGTTTGGTTTTGGTTTGTTTTGGATTTTTTTTCTTTTTCTTCTTTTTTTTTTTTTTTTTAATACTATTGTAGGTCTAGCTTGGTTACATTACTCTCTTAAAATATGGTGCCTGGAAGTTTTGTTCAGATCTCATTTTCTAAACTCTTCATTGTCTCTTTTTTCTCAATGATTAGTCATCTGCCAAATGCAATCCATGCAGCTGATACTGGATAGAGAGAGACAATCATGGTCATGAGCTGTTCAGACTTAAAATAGCAACATCAACACCCACAGTCCCAATGTAGTTTAAATTAACTCCAATCACACATCTTTAGGAGTGATCATATTCATTTTTCTGAGTTCAGTTTTCTTTAGTACAGTTTCTCTGTAGGAAAGTCTGTATCCCTGCTGTTTACAGCTTACTGCTGGCAGTATCATGACACTGCCATATGACTTTCCAAGCAACATACTTCTCTTATCTACACATGACCAACACATTGATTTTGTTGCCTGCTTGCTCATCCTAGAGAGGATTTCTTTTTTTTTTCTCCAAAACCAAACTTAAAATAACCACAGCAATCTAGCTTCTGTTTTAGCCATGTAAGAAGTTTTGCTCTCCATTAGATTCATACAAATTAGATAGTGTGTTTTATTGCACTAGGTTCATTGAATCATTACTGCATGGGTTTTCAGCATAAAGGTTCTGTATGAAGTTCAAAGGTTGAATCTTGGTTGTAATGCCCCATTAGACCATAAGGTTAATTCCTTCTGTAACCAGCCTGTGCTATTTCTATCAACATATGGTTAGATGGAAATGTTCCCTTCTTCACAGTGTTCAGCCCCTGAGTCCACCCCAAGATAGTGGTTGCCATATAAACTTTGTGGATCCACACCTCAGATTCAAAACTACCCTCAGAAATACCTCAGGACAGGAACAGATGTCTGTAAAAGAAGCAGAGGAATTGAAGGTCTGGTTCTTCAGGGCTATTGGTTTGTCAAAATCACACCATAGCTGTGAAGAAATAAAACAAAGTCAGGGCTATGTTGTGCACTGGTGACTAATTGCTTGTCTGGCTGCTGGGTTTAGGGGTGGGACTGGTTCACCTGCTGCTCTCCATGCCAGCTCCCCAGCTGGCACCAAGGACTGGATGAATGGACAGTGAGAAGACACACTGTGGAGGTGAAATGGAAAAGGGGGAGCTATTTGTGCTGCAGATATTCAGCACCTGAATGACCTCCCTGTGCTCTCTTGTCAGAGTGGAAAAATGAACTCCTCTGGGATTTCCAGAGGGCTGATGCTGGACTCTAAATTACCTCTCAAAGTGCTTAGACTCTGCTATAAACTAGAGATAAAATTATTTATTTGGGAGCATAAAATCAGGTTGATGTGTGCCCTTTCTGCAAGCTCTTGTCATCTGCCATGGATAGTGTTACCCCTCTGGATATGGGACATCCATCCTTCAGTTCCATGATACCACCTGGTTGCACCAAAACATAATGTGGTCCCAAAACAGCAACTGTGATGCTTAGAATGGAAGGGAATAAAACTTCATTCATGAAACAATGGTTCTGATAATGTAATGTTGCCTTTTGCTGTTATGGCCTACATTCATTTTAATGGTATTTCCAACTAAGGGTATTAGATACAAAGAAAAACAGCAGGGTCAAGTTGCAATACATTATGGTCTTAGAATGAAGGAAAAAATCATTGTTTCATGTTTTGACACTTAAAACAGATGGAGTCTCCTATCATAGATACTTATTTACTCTGGATGTTTATAATAAGTAATTTCATCAACCAGGTGTGTACAAGTTAGTTACAGGTCTTTTTTTTCCAACAGCTAGAGAATTCATTTAATATGGCTCGATTTCTTATCATTAAATTCTTATTAATCTTGAACTTGGGACTCTTTTGTTTGTTCTTTCAGCAATTCAGCCATTTCTGCAGTGCACTTGTATTACCTGGCTGGCTGTGCAATCTTCTGTGACACCAGACAATTAATGGTACCTTCTGGAAGTTTATGAGGTGTACAGCACCTCTCTGCAGGGCAGAATGTCACAAGAACAAGTACAGGTGTTTTTTAAAAAGACTTTCAGGATCAGAAACTTAATTTTGTGACAGTAAGAATGTACTTAAGAGTCATAAGACTCATTTACCTCCCTGGTGAAACCAAAGCTTTATGGCTTTTCTTAAAAAGCATCTGAGTCTTAGATCCCTTCAGCTGCATTTGAACTCAGTGGACACATAAAGCTGCAAGGCTGAGATGCATTACCTGTTCTTAAATGCATACAGGTCCCTCCAGAACAAACTGTTACTATGGAAGAACATTGACATAAAATAAAGAGATTATATGAATGTTGTCATTTCCTGTAGGGGCCAGGACTCAGTGACTCAAGTCATGGTCCATGTAAATATATGACAATGCATGTAACTGTTTACTGCTTTATAGAAAACCACTGGTGTGACAGTAAAAAGTAATAATTTTCGTTTGACAGTTTTTGGATTAGCCAGCCCAGAAGGTTGCAGAGGACCCAGTCTTAAAAAGTAATGCACAGGAAGTCAGGGGAAATAACAAGTTGGTCATGGATAGTGTGTTAGAGATCTTCTTGTTTTAAGATCAAGACTAATTCTACCAAAATCTTTCCTGAAAGTTATTTGTTAGACAGGATTTTAAAAACTCTAAATTCTAAAATACTGCTTAGTGATTATACTGTAATGCACCACTGTCCTTTTCTTCAGGAAGTTTTCAGCCCAACTGAAATTCCTGACATTTACTGTATTTATACTTTTTCTGTAATGATAGAAGTGAGTGGCTGCATTTTTTCTTTCTCTGACTTTCTCTCCTATCAGTGATATTTTTAATCTATCAGTGAGATATTTACCACATTCTTGGCTCAGACTTCAGCACCTGTCAAGTTGTCCAACATTATAGTCTACCTAATTTATGCAAAGCTCTCTCATGTTGCTGAATACATCAGAATAATCAGGGCTATATTGGAGTTTTTAAAATTATTATTTCATTAATTGTTTTATTTTTCTTAGTAATCTCAATAAAAGTAGAACTGTAAGATCTGAGAACTTATGAGAGGAAGAATTTAATATCCACAAGCATTTTTTTTTTGATTGACAGTCTTTAAGAAAGTATTTCAGCATGTCAGAAAATTACAAATCATCCTCAAAGGATGGATGTTGAGCAGAAAGTCAACAAATGGTTTCAAAAATAGATGATACTCATGATGGAAAAATAATTAGATATTTCAGAAATACATAGATTAAGCAATGGATTGAATTTCCTGAAGCTGTTATGCTTTGCCTTTTTTATGTTATCTAAACCACAGCTGGCTTATAGACAGAGTTGGCAAGTCCTGTAGCAAGCATAATAATTCATAAATCATCTTTTTCTGTATAATATTCCTTGGTTCCCTATAAGCTTACAATATTGATGATGGCTCCGAGAAAATTAATCAGAATGGATGCAAATATAATGACATTCCTTGCCAAGTAGGTCTCATTAATCCAGCAGCAAGTTTTCCGGAGCATTAAGGGTAAACATTTGTAATCCTCTGCCGTAGTTATCAGCACAAGAGCGGAGTGCAGCATAATCAGGATAGAAAACTGAATCACCATTGGTATCACTCTGGGGAAAAAACAAACAGACAATCCAGCATTAGACCTCAACAGAATGCCACAGCTAATAAAAATAAACGTGTAAACAGGTAAGGTTAGGAAAAATCAGTTGTCATAAATCTGAGACAGTTACTTGCAGAAAAAAGCCCAAAGAGGGCAAAGTTTTGCCCCTGTTCCATAGGCCTGCCATTGCTTCATATGGTTCTTTGCTGAGAAACTGCTGTTGAATAAAGAAAACAGGGAAATAAATAGTTGCCAGTGCCTCTATCTTTCTGTGTAGAGTCTGAGTAGCAGGAACGTCCTTTGTTTCATGACTCTGTTGTCCCTTAATTTTTTTTCAGAGCAATTCCATTGAGCCTGTAGGATCCTGATGCCATGTGTGCGTGAATTGGTTCCCACTCAGACTGGTTTGGGGGCAGTTTAGTAGAGTATTGTTTTGTATATATCATATCACAGGTGTCAAAATTATACTGAGCTGAGGCTCATAGACTCTAAATTGAGTGTAATAACACAGCCTGTTTCCTGGAGTAAGTCAGGATATAATAACTACAAGATTCCCCTCATTTTAGTTATTAGAGGGACAACTGCAGCTAAGAATCTAATTGGTTTCTAAAAAGCAAAAGTCCTACTGTTTTCGTGGAAATCTTTTAAAATAAAGCATATGGAAAAGCATTCCATAATCCAAATGTTTAAATGAAACGTTGTCTGGAGTACCCTAGAAACTGTTCTTGCAAATGTGATCTTTAGTCAAATATTGATAAGTGCATACACAGAATAGGTACTTCCCTTTCTTTGAATATACCATTAAACCCTGTAATTTCTTTTAGACTAATTTTAATATTATATTGTTTAAATGTATTCCTTTTTTTGCTTAAATTTGGGACCTGAAGTGAATCAAATAACTTATGTGGTTGGAAAATGCAGTAATTTAGTTTATTTCACTGAGGAGAAAGCACTCAGTACTTCAGGTCAAGTTTTTGGGTCCCCATTTGTGCCAGCCATTGCCTTTCTTTGTATCTTTTCCAAAAGATCATACTCATGCCAAATAAAAGTAACTCCACTGCTTCTGCAAACCTCTCCCCTCCTCACTCCATTTTTCCTTGCCTTTTACTGTAAGGAGAATGATTAAAATTGAAGCTTTGAATTAAGTAATTAAAATTTCTACTAACCTAGCTTTATAAAGTCTCACCATAATGTAATAGGTAGCTAGCCAAGAAAAGGAAACCACTGTGATACAATGGCAGGAGAGGATACATGGAGATGGCAGGACAAGCTTGAGAATAAGTCTGTGTTGGAGCTGGAATTTCTCGTCTCTGACCATGTTTACAGCTAATGGATAGAGTCCAAAATATTTGCATTGAGGAGACACCAAAGACACACTGGGTATTTTATGTGAAAACTGAGTACATTACAGTACTGATGTTAGAATAAATTACCTTGAGAAAACAGGATAAATCAAACTGTTTATATTCAAAATGAACTGTTAGGGTTTTTTTAAAGTAGGCATAAGTTAGACTATATGTGGGAAATGTTGGTCATGTTGGGGGAAATGACATAAAACATAGGAGGCACATGTGTCAAGATGAAAAAATTTAGGTGCAGAACTGTTCTCCTTGCATGCTTCAGTCTGCTTAATTTTAAACATTGCCTTCACAAGAATGTTCTGAGTTTTTACTACCTAATTCAGCTATAACTATTAAAATTCACATAGATTAAATCTGGCAGTGTTTTAAAGACAGTATTTGCTTAAAAAATACTTATTTTCAATCATCCAAACACACAATGATATATTCAATGTAACAGGACAGAATAACATGCAATTTGCTTCAAACTTCCTTCTCTATCAACTACTAAAA
Source organism: Notiomystis cincta (assembly GCA_013398075.1). Classification (NCBI taxonomy): domain Eukaryota; kingdom Metazoa; phylum Chordata; class Aves; order Passeriformes; family Notiomystidae; genus Notiomystis; species Notiomystis cincta. The sequence goes on from VZRX01013781.1 coordinate 175,175, forward strand.
TTAATCAAGCTGACACAGAGGTATGATCAAGATATAAGATTTTTAGAACAAAATGCAAACCTCAAGATAATTTACAGTAATGCAGCTGTGGCTTATATGTGCAGCTACTGCTCTCAGAACCTCAAAATAAATGAGCTTTGCAATGCAGGAGTCCAGAAAAGAAGTTGTGTTAAAAAGATATCAAACAGGAAACAAGTTTATTACTACCAGAGAGTTTTACTTTTAAAACATGTCTGACCTGCTATAAGTAATATATATATA
>VZRX01013781.1:175515-189669 GCA_013398075.1 Notiomystis cincta
ACTATATGTCAAAACCTATTGAAATGGAATGAAATGTGAAAAATACCAAAATGGAAGTTCTGTTCCCAAATTAACTGAAATAAGAGTTACACATTAATTTCCATTGAGAGCTTCTGTGTAGGAATAGCTTTGGCACTGCTCTGATGATATAACATTGGTATGAAAAGTTATCTTCACTTGAGTCAGCATTTCCCTCCAGCAAGATTTGTCAGAGTTTTGTATGTGAGTTGAATACAAGACACTGGATCTTCTCCAGAGAAGCCCCATGCTCTCCAGCAGCTTACCCAGAATTAAAGCTTGCTTTTGAAAGAATGAACAACATAGCCAGTAAAAGCCTGCAATATGAAGAGAAGAGTGAATAATAAAGAAACAAAGTTTGAAGCAGGAGAAACAGATTTCATCCTGTGTGACTGTGGAGGTTTTGTGGGAAGAGTCTCTGGACTTGCTGGAAGTGCCAATGCTATCAAGAAGAGACACAATCCATTGATGTCTTGAGAGTGGCTTTGGAATATGAAAATACACAGAAATCATAGAATGGTTTGAGTTGAAAGAGACCTTCAAGATCATCTAGTTCCAACACTCCTGGCATGGGCAGAGACACCTTCCACTAGACCAGATTGCTCAAAGCCCCATCAAGCCTGGCCTTGAACATGTCCGAGGACAGGCCATCCACAACCTTTCTAGGAAACCTGTTTCAGTGCCTCATCACTATCACAGTAAAGAATTTCTTCCTAAAATCTAATCTCGACCTACTCTTTTTCGGTTTGAACGTGTTCCACTGTGTCCTATCACTGCATGCCCTCTCCACCTCTCTTGTAGACACTGGGAGGTCCTGTAAGTTCTCCCTGGAATCTACTCTGGGCTGAAGAAACCCATCTCTCTCAGTCTGTCGTCATAGGAGAGGTGCTGGAGCCCTCTGAAAGATCAGGGAGAGTCAACAAATCAAGGGAAAAGGGGGACAACATGTTCATGGAGAGCTAGTCAAGGGAGTCAGGAGGGCTCATTAAGGGACCTATACAGTTTTGGATACAATTCACCTCACTGCATACCAGTCTTGTAGATTTATGCAGATAGAAGGCATGTTGAGATTCAGACTGACCCATTCTCCAGTTGCTGTGTTATGATCCTGGGTTATGGGCACTGACAGAGTCATGTAAGATTAACTCCTCCAGTTTCCCACAGTATTCTGCAGCAGCCTTCTTGCTTTGCAAAGCCAAGTGGCTACGATCTGATCTGGAACTGATTGTTTCTAACTATATCTCAGATACATATAAACAGTCTATATATGCAGATGTAGCCTACCTAGCCTGACCCAGCTCTGAACAAAACCAAATTAAGGCCTTCAGAAAGATTAGGATAAAGCCTCAAGAGGTCATGCCTGAGGACACTAAATATTAGTTCTTATTTTGGATTGCCAAACTCTACATGTAAGACCCATGCTATTGAATTAAGTTACTGTAAAGGGAGCATCTACAGACCTAAGTTTGGGATATAAATCCAAAATGCAGCATAACCTACTTAGGTGCCTGAGAAACTGAGACCTTGTAATTGTTCACAATAAATTTATAGGTAGCAAAAATTCTTCCACTGTAGGTGTTCAGTTGAAGATTGATGTGCTTGTCTCTTGCCTAAGCCTGCTTGATTTAAAACAAAACTGAAGTTGACACAGTATGACCTCTCAGATGAACGATCCAGTATCTGTGCTAAGACTTTGATGGGAGTCTGCTGAGAGGATCAAATACAATAAAATACATAGACAAGGTTAGAGGAATCCAAACAAAAACCCATAATAATTCTCTGTCCATGAACTTCTCCCAGAACTAGGACACCTGGCTTGGATCACCCTTCCAAGAAGAGGTTCAAGACCAATTGATTTTCTTTTTAGGAGTTCCCTTACTGCCAAGATTAAGTGAAGTTTAAAAAGAGCTTTTGCCTTCCCTCTTCCTCTTGTACAGTCTCAAATCCACTGATTTGAGCCAAAAGGAAAACTTACGTAAAACAGAAGATGCAAATATTTAAATTAATAACAATTTGAAATCTGCTTCACTCCCTCACAAGAATAACCCAGTGAAAAATGGGCAGAAATAAGAATAGTTCAGCAGTCTGCTCTAGTAAGACCTACTGTCCGTGTGAGCATATAAAAAGTTCATTGCAGGAAATTAATGAAACTCCCAGGCCTCTCAGATGGAGAAGATGAATCACTGCAAGGTTGGCAATGTAATATAATGGCTTCCTAAAGGACAATTATGGTAAAAATATGGCATTAATTTATCTCACTTAGAGCAATTTCCCCAGCTCCATATTTCAAAGAATGAAAACTATTGCAAAGATTTTTAAATTCATTGGTGCATTTGTCCTGTCAGGAAAAACTGTATGAATGGATCAAATGGTTATCCTTAGGGAGACAGATATAAAATGAGATGAAATTCTGAAACTTCCATACACATTAGATTTGAAATATGATTTCTTTCTTTAAAACACAGATTAAGGTAAACTCTCTGGAAAACTTCCCGAAGAACTTTAGTAATATATGTTCTGTGACAATTGAAATAGCATTTTCACCAAATTTTCAGAAATCACCACAAGACTCAGCTCAAAAAATAGTCACACATCTGCTTAAGCAAATACAAAATTTCATCCTTGTTCAACAGAAATTTGAAGCATTCACTGAAAAACTCTTATATGTGTGTTTAGGAAACGGGTAAGTTACCATGAGCACTGAATTATAGTTTGTTAGTGGTTTCATGGAAATTATTTCCATGGTTTTCCACCCTAGTATTTTACTGCTCTGGTATTTACCAGAGGTATAACAAATGAATATGCATTTATCTCAAGGATTCTCTGAATCCAAATCCTGTCTAACTTTGTGATAGTTTGTTCAATTGCTCATGCCTTGAATTGTTTTTAGAACTGGAACTTAGGAAATTTGAACTTCCAGATTATTTTCTCATCCAATATGTTTAAGCATATTGAAACCTTCTCACTCAAAACCCCTATCCTGTTATTTTAGGGTTGCTCATCTGTTGACAGGCATGCTTTTTAAAAAACTGAAACACATTTTTTAAAGCAGAGCATCAGAACTTGAAAAAACAAGACCAAAATTTGTCTCTTTAAGCCTTGACAGTGATCTTCAGCTCCTGACAGAACATAGGAAATTCCATATAATACCCATGTGTCTCCAAAACTTCTCTCACAACATGGTAAATAGTTAGTGGTAAATATCCTTTCCCTAAATATCTTCCCAGGTTCTGGCAATCAACCTTTCAGGGCATTCTTGAAGCCAAGGTCATATTTTTTAAAAAACCTATGCTGATCTTTTCTTGTAGGAATTTATCTAATCTTCATTTTGACCTATTTGTATTTACAGCCTCTTTAACATTCAGTGACAAAAAGGACCTGAGGGAAAAACAAGACTCCTGGCAAGATGAGAAACTAGGAGGTGAGACAGCTGCAGGCAATGTGTTTTTGTGGCTCCTTCCCCCTCATTCCAGTGGCACTAGACACCCTCACAAAAATTAACAGAGATGAATCTGTGCCGATAGAAAAAAAATCCTTTTTTTTTTTATTTCACTGGTATGGCAGTGATTGATATAGCAGCAGAAAATCTTTTTGGAAAACAGGTTCTGTTAATAAGATCCATAAATCTTCTTGTACATACTGAGGAGAAAAATAACAAACAAACAAACAAACACACAAACAAACAAAAATACAAACAAACAAAAACATCTACCAGAAGTGAAGAACTTTAAATGTGTATTGGAAGAAGAGTTTTTAAAAAGCAAGCAAACTTACCAGGGGCAATATATCACATAAGGAACAACAGAAGGTCATGTACTACTCTGGGTACTTTCTCAGCTGAGAATTACAAAATATATGAGGCACCAGTGCTACAGAATTTAGTTGCCTGTCTGCACCTAAGCACCACTTTGGTGTTCCTAGACATCAGCCTGGTAACTCATGTCTTCCAGAGATGATCCAAGAAATCTTGCTGCACTACTGTAACACAATAAATGTCATATTTCTTGTACAAGTAATGTATTTTCATAGTTACTCTACTACCAACCATAAGTTAAGGGTCATCTGAGTGTTAGAAACTACTTGAGAAAAATATTCATCTGTTTTAACACTTGCTCTGTCAAAGACTAAACGTGACCAGAGGGTTGTAATAGTGCCAGTCCTGTTATAGAAAACTGATCTCAATTCCTGCACATACTCTTGTGATCTCATTATTAAACTCTAGACAAAAATGCCAAATGATAGGTTTGAGTCTGTGAAATGTGGCCACCAAGGTCTCATCCATGTCCCATTTTCATCACCTTGATAGGAATATATTGCTGGGTCAGCCCCAGAGAAGAGCAGAACTGAAAACAGATCTACCAGATCACCTCCGTGCCCATTAATGGCCTGAGGCTGCTTTTCCCAGCTGGGCAAATCCCACTGTCAGCAGCAAAGCAAACAGCACAATTCTCCAGCAAAGCATTTATGAAACAAACCCAAGAGAGTCACTGACACCCAAGGTGGTTATCAATCCCTTAGCAAAGAGGCACAGCTATTGTTCTGGATCATGTTTCACCAGGACACACTGGCAAAGCTTTGTAACCCAAAATTTCCTCTTAATTTGGTGGTTGTTCTACTTGAAAGCATAACAACATAACATCAGGTTGTGCTGCTGTCTCACTTGAAAACATGTAGCTGCAGATAATGTGGTAAAAAAGTAGCTAATATTATAAAAAAAGTGAACAAATATTTCCAAACACTTCTGGGGAACAAACAGATTTTACTGGTTCATTGCACATCAATCCTAAAAATGTTATTCCACTGAGTCCCCAGGAGTGCCTTCATATATAGAGATATATTTCTGTATTTACCTGGAAGAAGGGAGCAAGCTTTGGATAGCGGTGATAAATACAAGAACAATAAATGCACACACCAAGTTTGATTTGAATACTTCATCCCGCATTTGAGAATACTAGAATAAAAAAAACACACACAAAAATGTATATTAGCTGTTAACACATGCAGTAGTTTCATTAAGGCTAATGTATATAGGAGACATGGGGAAAATTAGCACAATGCACTAATAAATCAATAAACCTGAATTTGTGTTTTAAAATCAAACCCAACAAATAAATTGTTAATAATCTGGTAAAATATTTTAACCAAGAAAGCAAAACTCTAATTTGAAATACAAAATTGTTCTGCTTGGTTCAAAATTATGTACTTTTAAAATCCTGAGGTAGATACCAGGAGCTTATGTTGCTGAGTGGAATAGTATACATTTAATTGCTTAATAAAATACTTATTAACCAGAGGAACCATGAGTTTCCTCACATGAAGACAAGCACTGGAGTCATCTGTGACTCTGCATGCTTGATGGCACAGAGGAGTCTCCATGCTGGCCAAATTGAGGCCACTCTGCTATTTTTTCTAATGTTCCTTTTAAAGAAAATTACATAGTTAGAACATTCTGTGACTGTTTGGGATGCTTGGATGCTGGAACTCTGTATCTTAACTTATTCAGAGGCTGTGGAAACTTGGCAATATGGGAATTCTCCAAATGTAAAAGATACTTGAGGTGCATTATTATAAAGATTTACTTAAAAAAATATTTTCTCCAGCATATCAAACAACTGAGAATGCTATCAGGTTCCTTTTTTATGGGAATTACTAAGAAGTGGAGTAACAGATACATCAATAGATCACAGTGGATCAGTTAAAGTGGAAATATTAACCAAGTCCTCAGATGATATTTTTCATTGCTAATTCAATTAAGCTGCAGTTGTTTCCAGCAAATGAAGATAAGTCCATAGGAATATTTCTGTAATTCTCTGTATCCTGGATGGATGCCACCAAAGTTTCTTTTTCTTATAAGAAATCCTGCAAAGGCTTGCCCCAGTAATTTTTCTTCCTCTGAACAATAGCTTGATTTTGTTTAAACCTTTGCAAGTTTTAAAGAGGCTGAACAAAAGGATATAAGAGTCAAAGCAATATCAGATACCAGAATCTCTCTCCAGAAATTTGGAAAGCAGGTAAACTGCTGTTTAAAATGCCTAGAAAGCATTATAACAGAAAAAAAACCAACAAAAGTGTCAAGAACATACATTGAGAGAGTTCAGCTATGAACTGTATTTCATAGCTAGCTTGCTCTTGAAGGGAGATCATAGTTAGACTTAGACTATTTTCCCTACATGGACCTCTGGTTGGGACATCCTCTCAGCTATAAACATCTGGTCAGAACAGTCTCAAGTTCCCAGATGGAAAAAAGGTTTCTCACTTCCTTGCTCCATTTGTTATGAGTAAGAGAGGGGGTTCATCTGTTTTGTCCCTCATTTTGACTCCTCCTCTCCTGTGATCATACATTGTGTCTGCTCTTGGCAGTATCACTTTGCATGACTTTTGACAGTGCTCACAGGCAATTCCACTTCATTTTGCTGCTGGAAGCCCAGAGGCACTGACCCTGATTTCATGTGCAAGGAAGCAGAACTGCATCAGTCTGCATAAATAATGGTCCAGGGCTTTTTTTCAAATAGGGAAAAAGAAAGGTGTGTTCCTTAAAATGTAACATGAAATCCCAACTGTTCCATAGGGAAATAAGGCAAACTAGATGAATGAAAGGCAAACAGAGAATGGCTTGCTGTGTTGAGCATTATGTCAAAAGGATGGATGCTGTGTTCTAATCAGTAACAATATTGTGATGAGGAACTGTTGGCATCCCTGGGCAGCACTGACATGAATGATAAACGCAGCAGTTCTGTAGCAGTCTACCCCTTAATGACTTGGAGAAGTAATTGAAGGACTGACTAAGCCTCAAGGCCATTCAAAAAGCATGGGGGGGCATGTAGCCAACCAGAGCTGTGCAGAGTGGTAGGAAGAATCGTGATGTGACCTTGTGTGCAGTGCAGACCTTCACTGCAGCATCCCACAGAGCCACCTGTGCTGCTCCCTTGGGGCTTGGGCCATTTGCCTGCACTCTTGGGAGGAGCTGTTCATCCATGTGCTTGCCCAGCCTGCTGGCTGGAGCTAAGAAAGGACAAGTTTCTTCTGCTGAGTGATGCTGCTTACTCCTCACCTCTCTCTTCCAAGGCCTCTTTGAAAGGGGAGCACCAGCAATACAACAGGCTTTACATGTTCCCCTAAAGAAAAGGTTTGTGCACCAGGGAGGAAGGTTTTTGGTCATATCCTCACTTCTGCTCTTTGACACAGATAGGACCTTATGGATGAAAAGGGAGACCAGGTTTTTTCTCCTTCAGAGTAATGTTGGAAAAGCTTCTGCAATACAGGAGATGGGCAGAAGAAAGTGTATCAAGAAGTCCTAGGCAGGAGAAGAATTGAGCTCTTGAGAAGACCAAAGAGTAGACAGAGATCCAGTGGCTGACCAGTGACTGAAAAGTTGCTGTACAGGCATAGAGTTTGCCAGGATCTCTTGCAGACCTCCTTGGAACTGGAATGAAGGAAGGAGGTGTCACCTGTGTCTGCTGGGATACAGCATGCAGGAAGAGCAAAATTGTTTTCCTACTCATTTAATTTCTATTTATCTTACCTGTCAGAAATTCTGAAACAGAGAAACTCAGATATTCAGGTCTAATATTTGAACTAAGAAAACATTTGAATACTTTGAAATTCAAAGCTCTTTTGATATTTCCAATGTGCTCACCTCACAGAAAATACATAAATGCTTCACATCTAAGCCCAGACCGATTTCTAATCCAGGGGCAAATATGCAGAAAGACTTTGAATATCTTTTTACAAACCTTTACACTGGAAACTTTCTTTAACAAAATCCTACCCACATGTAAAATTCCCTGCTCTGTGCCTATCACTTATCATGTATGAAAGGACATGGAATGGATATTTTCAAGTCACTGGTATTTAGGTAGATTATCATGATGACATTTTTTAATTATTGGAATAATTATTTGAATAATATGAAGTAGCATCAGATTTTCCTATGAGCTATTATATATTTGGAAATTTAGTATCTTTTCATGTTGCCATCAGAAGTATTTTCCTGTGATGAGTTGCTCTATCTGCCTACATGCAATTTGTAAAAAGAACCTCTTGAAAAATTGAGGGTGACAGTCACTAAATGACATAGCAAGTGTTAGTGAGTGAAATACAGGTTAGTAATGACTAGTCTATTTTGGTAAAGAATCTATAAAATATACTAGGTGGGGTCCTGCACAAATCCTATGAACAATGAAGTATTGCAGAATTCATATTGAAATACACATAATGCTCAGAGAGAAAACCTATTCACTAATGTAACTGCTGCTGCTTGCTGTGGAATACACATTTATTCTATCACCATAGAAGGACAAAGAGCAATGAGATAAGAGAGGAGTGGCAAGATGTTCCAGTGGCTTAAACTGCAGAAGTGCAGTGATACAGCAGTCATTTAAAGCAGTGTAAACCAGGATCTGTGCTAGCTCCATGGTAGTTTTGGGCATGTTGTTTCCAGAATTGTTTTGGGGTTTTGTTCTAACCTTTTAAAGTCTTAAAGGAAGAAAACCAGAAATTTCATTGCTACTGTAACCTGATGTCTGGAATTGCTTTATAGTGAAAAAATTCAAACCAACCCAGAGTGTTTAAACAAGTCCAGTACAACATTTCAGATCCATTCATGTCACCCTATGATCCCACATCATGGTAGTCCTCTTACTAATGCAGGAGGAAGAAATACAGTTTATTGTTCATGTAGTTACTCCTCTGTCATTTGAGGTGCAGAACATTAACACAATTCCCACTGAACAAGGTAAAGGTAACACTTCTTGGCCAGAATATCAGCTATGGGTGCTGGTTTTTCTGTCTCCTGTAAACTGTAAAGTGTGGGGCAAGAGGCACTTACAGATTACAGAAATGAGTATTTAGCAGGTGCCAGAGCTGCCTGAAAGTGTGATGGCTGAAGGAGAGGGTACAAGATTTTACACAGGGGAGGGATGTTCCTTTACTTCAGAGCTCCCTCTGGCTTGGAGCTGTCACTGTGCTGAGCAGAAGGTGTCAGCCAAGGGGAGCAGCAGTGGGAGAGAGGAGGCCCACAGACACTGCTGACTCAGCCACACCACGGGGAGCAGCTCAAGGTGTTGGTGTAGAAGGTCATGGAAGCAGCTGCAAAATGTTAATGGCTAGAAAAAACTACCAAACAAACAAAAAAACCCCACCACAATTCCAGATTGAAAGGTTAGGGGTGAGGGGAGCAGGGAAGAGGCTGCTGAAAGAGCTTGATGATACTCCAATTTAAACCAGAGTTTGGTTTGTTTCCCAAATGGGCAGGAAGAAGGGAGAAAGTGATGGTAACAAAGGACAGCATGGAGGAAATAACTACTTTGTGCAGGAAAATAATTCAACTATTATTTTTTCCATGACTTCCTGTAGCCTATGGTTAAACACTAAGGTTATAAGGACAAACCTGTAATTCCTGTACAGGCATGCAGGAGGGAAGGGACATTTCCCATGCTGTCTCACAAGACAATTGCTCCTGTCTACAAAAAGAGGACACTATGATTCATCTTCTCTTAATCCACATAATTCCTTTGTATCCTGGTGAATTCCCTGCCACTATCTGAGCACGCTCATGATGTCCCAGCACCCTGAGCAGAAGCGAGGAGGTTGCTGACCAGAGGCTGTCCAGCTCTTGGAGGTGGATGTGCCAGAACAAATAAAGCAGTGGTGATATTTTTTAAAACTTTACTCCTACATGATAGGAGAAACCAGATTCATTTATGGAACAGAAAAAAGACTCAGTCAACTTTGCTGAAAGGATTTTGTTTCTATTGCCTATATTTACTGGTTGGGACTAAAACCTAAGGAAATATTGAATGAAAGCATCATTCTCCAAATACTGCAACTCAGTTCTCCATTGGAAATGTTCTGCTGGGAAGAAAATGTATCAAACCTGCTAAAATGTTAACTTTTAAATAGATCTTTTTTCATTCAGGTGTAATTAAAAACTTTATTAATATTTTAAATCTGATCTATGTAATGTAATGGATTAGAACACGGAACTTCTTTTAATTCCTTAAATTGCATTTAAATTGAGTTCTACACTCCCCTTATAGTTTTTCTTTGTGGCTGACAATTGTGAAATCTAAAATAATAAGAAATTTTATATTCTGGATTTGGGATCTGATTCTAGGCAGTGTCTCTTTACACCAGCCCATGCTCAGGCCTTGTGTGATTAAATAGCATAGTAAGGTGAGGTGAACCATTGACAAGTTTGCTCATTCAGCAAGTTGTTTGTGACCAGGCTGTTTCCTCCTTTGAACAAAAAATTTCAGACTCTTTCACCTTATTTTTTTTATCTTGTGTCTTGAAAAGATTAAAGATTATTCATGACTTTTGGGACTTTATGTAGTAATTCACATGATATCGGAGATCTTGAATTTCACTTCCTCTGGGAGGATTTTCCCTGGCAGCTTTGCCTGATGACTGCACTGAAAGAAATATCTTCATATCTTCTGTTTCAGCAGATAATTATTTGTGGATAGGTTGTTTTGGGGGTTCTACCTTGTATCTCAGTGTAAATATCTTCATGGGGAAATGGAATCTTGTATTTTTGTTTTAACAAACATTTCTTGTTTCTTCTACAAGATTACTAGTGCAATAAGGGCTTAGATATACTTTAAGCTGAATCTTTCTTTTCCAGTTGTCTTGATAAAACTTTCACCAATCAGCCTTCCTGAGGACTAGTCTCCCATAAATCAAGTACAAACGTCTGTTTTCCAGTGGAAGTAAGAGTGATGATGGAGAAGTGAGCCTCCATGTTTCCAATTCCCCACTATTTTTATTTCCTTTCAGTCCAGTGCACATAGTATTGCAGACCTGCTGTTGCTACACTGTAGTAGCATATGAAGTTATCAATGAAAGTCAAGGAAGTTATTTGAAATCTGTGCAACTTCATCCTGTGCCATCAGCTTTCAAGGAGTGTTCTCTCATTACCTTATCTTTTAAAACTTATAACTTACTTCTGTGTGCAGGCTGAAATAGAGATTGATGAGATCATATTGCTGTTGAGAAACAGCAAAGACATGAACAATATTTAGCTCTTAGAAACAGATTTTTTAACAAGAGTGTTTAAAACAGAGAGATGAAAAATTACTGTTGACTTGGAATAAACTTTGCAGCTGCGTAGAGGACATAAGAGGGATTCTATGACTAAATGGAAAGAACATATCTACATAAATAGAGATATATATTTTTTGAATAGACATGTCAGTTTATTAATATGCTCAATCACTGTTAGTGCCAAAGTAACATGTCACCTGACAGAAAACTGCTTGTACTCAATATCAAGTTCAACCTGGCCAGTGGCTGTTGTTTTCAGAGACTGAGTTTGCTCAGTGTATGTATTTTCCAGCAATGAAATGCAATCATTTCAGCATTATAACACCTGCATCATGTCACTGTGTCTGAGGAACTCTAGCTCAGCCCCGCCTTCTGAAAACTGAAACAAAATTAAAAAGAAAAACAAAGCAAGAAAAAAACAACAACGTAAGCCAGAACCTACAGCTTCTCTACTTCAGTGAACATTTATTACAGTTTGAGTTGTGAATAATGCAGCTACCAAGCCCCAGCTACCTTATGCTCCAGGCTGGAGTCTTTAAACATCAGTGAAAAAGGCTTGATATGCTCTCTTCTCAATTTATCGCCACTCCGTAAGTCGATGGTGTGCTCTATTCGCTTGTTAATTTCCTCAGGCCCAGACTGGACATGCAAAGCTTGTGCAAGATGGTTTGGAAGCAGATTTATTGAATTTCTTGTTAGGGCAGCCAGAGTCTAGGGGAAAGCACATGCAAACAGAATAAACCTGCTGGTCCCCTTGGGTTAAAAATGCAATGTTTTAGTTCATGTTGCATTGCAAACCATTACAGCATTCCATGCAATTCATTCAATGAAATCTACAGAAGTGTAAAATAGTAAGTCTGTTCCACTAAACACATACAGTACATTAAGGGGAGCATTTTAATGCCTTCTTTTTTACAGACTAGGAGGTTTGTTGCTGCACTGAGCATAAGGACTATATTCCTCTTTCCAAATCTGATCTTTAATTATTAAAGCATGCATGAGGGGAGTACACACACCAAAATCACAGCAGGACTCAATGGTGTGTTTTAATAAATAAGAATGGAAGCCATATAAAACAACCCCAAAAGACAGGAGTTATGAAGTTTTTCCTATCTCAAAGTTACTGGATGTGTGTAGTTAAGGAACAGATCAGTTAGTCAGGAGTGAAGAAGGTGACATTTCTGTTTACTTCAGCATGGGTTTTCAGATAACACGTTCTTCTTCACTACTGGTATATTTCAGCCAATCTAGATTACAGTTAGACTATATGGTTTAATTTAACTGTAATTCATATTATTATTTAAAATATTGTCTCAAATGATATATTCCTTTGGTATTTGAATGACTAATCAAAGGAAAAAAATTAAAATACTGTTGCTTCACAAAGGAATTCTTGCAGAGATAGTATGAAGGCTGTTTCATCTTGAGCAAAGAGTTAGAATTTGCTTTCATAAGGAGAATAACTCATTCCCATTTCATGGTGTCTTTCATGACACAAACCACAGTGAAGCAGCTCTTTCCCACTTGAATGGGAAAATAAACTCTACTACTGTAATATTCCCAAGGGTTAAGAAATGTTAATGAATGGAAAGGATGTGAAACTTCATACATCGTAGCATAAGACATTTCAACATTATTGTGGGTGGGAAACAAAATTCTGCCTGAGAAAAGTCATTCCATAGGTCCTTCCTGAAAAGACCCTCAGCTAAATCTCCTACTGGGCATTGTTGAAACAGGAGCTTAGGATGTATTGTCACCAGATACCCCTGGAAACCCAATTCTTTTGTATCACAGGATTTCACAGGGCAAATGCTATAGGGAGTTTCCCTTGCTGGTATTCAAACTAGTCAACAAACATATTGCAATGAATCTTGGAGAGCACATTAAAACACAGGAAGGGTCTCAGGTACCCACTGCCAAAGCCCAGGTGACAACTTTCCGTACAATCCTAAAATCAAGTCCATGGACTCTGTGGTCACAGATAGCTTTTCATATTCCATCTTATTATTGATACTTTAAGATCCCAAAATACAGGCAGAAAAGTTTGTCAGGATTGAAATCTTCTCTCTGTTTAAGTGAAAAGCAGTTTTACTGTTTCTTTAGTAGAAAAAGGATTTCAGTAGAGAAGGGTTGGGAAGACACTCTGCTCAAATCTTCCTTTTTTCTGTCTAGCAAATCAGTATCATCAATATTAGGTGAAGAAAATCTATCAAAGTATCAAAGAAACTTTTCTCACACTAAAGTTTCAGATATGTCTGAATTCATATCTTGGCCTTGGAGAAAACAATCAAGGCAAGTGGATAAATGCTATATTATTACACGCTGTGACACTACTTTAGTTTTAAGTACTCCTGTCTCTTTTAAACAGAGCTATCAAAAAAAGTTCTTATCAGTTTTCAGAATTTCAGAATCAATTTCTCAGAATTTCCTTGTATTTCTACTTCTCCACTGGAAACGAGGGTGGAGAAACTCCCTAATGTTTTTGATAAGCATTTCATTTATACAAGAAAAATAATCTCATTTCACCCTAGTAAGCTACTATATTTTGGTTAAAATTTTCCAATTTTCCATGATTGATATGAAGGCTTGTCTTCTTGCTAAATGTATGAAGTGTTTCACAACTCATGGTAGATGAACATGACATAATATCACCACTATGGCCATGGTGCCTGTAAGTATTAGTGCAAAAATACACTCTGAATTTGCATTTATATTCACAATATAACAGGGAAATTCATATATATGTTTCATAATTTTCTCTCCCTCACATACATACACATACTTAAGAAAGTTCCTGTATCCTGCTTCCCTGTATTTAGAAATAAAAACAATGCAAAAATATCATGCAAATTATAGTCTCAAGAGTAAGTTGTAACCATCTCTTATCCCCTTCTCTGCTCTGTATCTTTTAAGACTTCTTTATGCAAACATAAATAAATATTGATTCTTCCTGTTATCTCTCCTAGACTTTTGTGAGCAGCAGAAGACATAGTTGTGAATTCTACAATGAGCTTTTGAAGTTTCCTGATGCTGACAATAACCATTCATCACACAGGAACAAACACAAAGTTCTGTTAAAGAGAACAAAAAAAA
>VZRX01013781.1:189703-222573 GCA_013398075.1 Notiomystis cincta
TGCATCTGAAACTGAAAGATGAATTAAAACAAACAAATATTAAAGCTCCAACTTTAGGCACATTTTATAGAGACTTTATAAGGTAGCTTAGGTTAGATTTTACTTCCTTCCTGGGAAGTTTTCCTCCAAAAACTGCAAATATCCTGCTCTCAACAAAAAGGGAAATTTCTAATCTATGCCATTTAGAAAAAAAAACCTTAGGAAGGTTTTAATTTTTTTTTTTTCATACTGCAAGCATCAGGTTTTGGAAGGAAATAGGAAAATAAAAGGTCACATGCATAAAAAGAGAGGTTGCAGATAGGATCTAATTCAGGAGGAAGACACCTAAATCATGTTTGATGTCTACATTCCCAGTGTCTAAACTTCTTCCAGTGCACACTCCAGAAGCTTTCATTTGCCCAGTCAGTCACGTGCAGCTGTGGTCAGCTGAGGTGCCTTAGGGACTGGACAAGAGTCAGGAGCCAGGAGATGTGGCCCGAGGCACAGGGACACCGTGTGCCACTGGTCAGTGGTGAGGATGAGCTGGGGCATCTCAGCATAGAAATAAAACAGTAACAGTGGGGGAGCTGTAACAGGCCTTGGTTCTGAAGTGGATTGCACCCTTTTAGACTTGTCTTTCATCCTGGCAGTCTTTTGGTATAATTTCTGTGCTCACTGTTAAGCTTCACTGCACCACTACTGAGGTACACCTGTAGAAGACAGACATTTTAATATGCTGTTTTTCCTAATTCACATCCTGACTGGCCCATCAGGTGCCTTCACCAGCACCAGTGACCATGTTATGCTTTCAGCTGCTCCTTTTGTAGGGTAATGGAAGAGATCCAACTTAATCAGCCATTAATTCGTTCTAGGGGAGGAGGCCTTTACTCTCTTGAAAGAAAACAACTTCTGTCCAATTTTCATTGCTTTAAGAAAGAAGCCCAGACACTTGTTTCAATAACAAAAACCTCCATCCATATTGGGCATGTCTGAATTTCAGACAAGAACTTGCACCCTTGGCTTACCTCATGATCAGAGCAAGGGCACATAGTGATAACTGGGCTGTAGACAGGTGCAGCTTTTGATAATATCTGTGACTGCCTGCCTACTTAAAAAGTGGTTATTTGTTCCTTACTCCCATAAACACATCTACCATCCAGTGATTTAGGCTGCCCATAGAATACAAGTTTGAGGTAATGAGCATGGATTGGGATAAATTTGAATTTAGCATAAGAATCCCCAGAGACTTCTTTTCACATGCTTCCTAACATAAATAGAGTTAAAAGATACATGTGATCAGTTGCTCAAATTTTGTTGTAATTTATATTGGGTAAAGAAATCATTTAAATTCTATTTGCAAGTATTCAAACATACAGAGTGATTCATTTTTGGATTGCTGCTACTACAATTCTCAAAGCCTGCTGCTGACAGTGACCTTTAAGCTGTTTAATTAGTGTTATTAAATGCTTATTCTGTCCAAGACTGACACACCTCTGGAAAAAGCTACTACATCCTAGTATAATTTAAATCTATCATCTGAATTTTTTAGGTAAAATACATTATTTATGAGCAATACTGCCTATTGTCTCAACTGTAAATTAAAAATTACATAATAATTGAATCATACATGGAACAGCAGATTTTTAAAGTCTTGTCTCTGCCAAAAGGCTTATTGTAAAACTGTGTTATATAAAATTACAGCTATTCCCAACATCACTCCAACTTCTTAAAAAAAACAGTGAGAAACTGTTCCAAAAGTAGATTGTTTATTGCCATAGGAAAAAAAAAATATTTTAAAGCAACTCTTAAGCTATGCCTATTTCAATTATTTTCAAGGCCTTTTGACTAGTATTGGGCAGGAGTTGATCAATAATTGAATAAACCCACAAATCCTTTATTTCATTCTTTGTCTTTGACAGCATCAAGGTCAGGTTTAGCTGAGAAAATGACCAACAAAATGATAGCCTACTCTGCACAGAATTTTTTGGACTACAGAAATTGGAATATCTTAAAGGGAAAGAAAAAGAGACAGATCAGAAGATATCCACAGCAGCATGCACCCATAGCTCTATTCCTAATGGAATGAAAATATAGAGACAGGTCAACAAAATACAGAGAATACTATAGGCAGTGTACATGCAGACACACAGATGTACAGAACATATATAAAACAGGTGTTTTATATAACAGCAAACTGTGCCATGCTCCCATCAGTTTGAAGAGATGAAGACACTGCTGTGGGCTGACTGATTGTGAAATTTTATCACTTCTGAGCACATTTGTAAGAAGCAGGAGACGGTTGACAAAAGCAAGACCTCCACACAACAATGCTTAAGGTTCAACAGGCAGTTCAGACAAGTAGGAATAAGGATGTGCAGCAGAAGAAAGGATATATCATGTCATTACAGATCCCTCAAAGAAAATGAAAGAAAACTTCAGCTGACCTTGCTTCATAAAGAGTCATCAATCTTTCAAGTGCAAGAAAAAGCGTGGAGTCTGAGGGCATTTTGACCTTTCCATCTTTAATTCCTCTAAACAAGCAGAACTTCACAAAATGATATTTTTACTGTGAAAGAATTGTTGGTTCCCAGGTTCCTGGCAATCAGCCACGCAATGCTTTTGGAAACATCTGATCAGGAGAAGTTGCTATTATCTCATATTTTTATTGAGCTACAGATGTCTTTAGAATCTAACTCATCTGCTAGTGAAACTTAATTATGTCTTAGAGTATGAGTTTTTAATATTTTTTGTTAAAAAAAGTGAAAAATGAACAACCTGTTTTCACAAGGGTCTGGGATTTTTTTGCTTCCCTCATATATCAATATGTTATGCTTTTGCCTCTGGCAAAATATGCTTTCCCTCATCCTTTTAATTTGATGACACCACAGTGAAGCTATGCAATAAGATATACACTCTGACTAGAATGTTCCAGCTAGTTTAGTAACATCAGAGTTATTTTAGTTACTTGTTTGTGGAGCTGTTCAATTGAAACTAAGCTATGCAGCAATTAATTTCAACTGAGAAAAAGAAAAAAAAACAACAATGAACCCAAAACCTCTGGTTCACTGGCATTTTTCCAGTTTAGATACATGATTTTTTCTGCCTTGAACAATTTGTTCAATCCTTTGCTGTTGCAGTACATGTTAGACTAAAGGTTAAAGATGAATTTGTCTCCTCTGAGGCCTCCATTATTGAAGTGCGCTCAATCATGCATTCACACTCAATGGCATTAAAGGAAGTTTGACTTACGTTTTGTTTTCCCACTATGTTATCAAATGGAAGCTCGGGGCTCCAGGATCCCTCGGTAAACGTAGCTCCACTGTTCCTCCTGTCAGAGGAGCTGACAGCCTCTTTCACAATATCTTCAGGTAAGGTCAACAGACTCTCCTCAGGTTGTTTAATTAAGTAAGTCTCAATGTTATGTTTCCTCAGGAATTCATTACGCTCTTTGCCATGCCCTTCTTCAACTTTATAGTCCCCGTTCAGGCAGTCCAGAGTGGCTTTGGAGATGTGAATCCTCCTGCACAAGTGAAATAAGTAGTAGCAAATACTGATTGTGCTCTGTTATAAATAGGTTAGAAGGAGGTTTTGAACTCTGCATATTGTTTAACATCATGGATAAATAGAAGGTTTTCGGTTGCAAACGATGAGAATTAAGTAGTGCATTTAAAAACATGAGCTTTATTTGTGGTCAAGTAGTCTCAAAACATGTTTACATCAATAAGATGTCATTAATGCACAAAGTCCTGTCACAGGAAAAACATTTTGATATTCACACCTGATATTTTTGCTCATAGTTAATAGTTTAATAGGAAACCTTCCTGAGTAAAATTCTGAGTGAAAGAAAATTGTACGTCAGGGAAATATGTTGAGAGAAAAATAAGCAGTAGGCAGTTCATGTGAAGATTTTTAGTTTTCTTCAATTCCCTGAGGTAGCTGAGATATTTGAAATTAGTGTCTGATTGCACATGAAGTGAATTGGAGAAATAGGGGAACTATGCAAAGACAAGCAAGGTAATAATTTCTATTAAGACTAAGCAATGAATTGAGTATCTTTGGCCAAAGTGAAGTTGGATTTAAGAGATTATGTGCAAAAGGGTTCAAATTTTGCAATGGTATAATTGGAATTTGGATATCTTCCAACTAACTATTTTTAAGAATTCTTCAGGTTCCTGCATGCAGGGTAAATTGCAGACACCTGTAGAACACATCGAGATGGTCAGCTGTGCCACACTGTGCAATGCAGCATCATGAATGCACTAAGAGCTGTTCATTAGGCATTTATCTAACCCAAGCAAATAGTTGCAGTGACTCTTCAAACCAGCTAATTTTTAAACTTTGGATGTGTGGCACTTTCTAAAAGACAGACTTGAACACAGATTGCTAAAATTCAGAGTGAGCTAAAATTCTTGATCCTTTCTTGATGAGACACACTGAGGTGCTTTTCTCAGGGACCACAGTTTGGCTTCCTCCTGTGGAGGAAATGATCCTAGCTTGCCTCTTGGAAACTTCCTTCAGCATCTCACAGATGCCAATACAGGATTGAATTGCATAATATTTTTATGGAACAAAAGACTATAAGTCCATGTATGATGTGTATGCATTGCCAGAAAATTAAGTGCTGGTTGTATTTAAGCAGTGTGGAGTGCCCAGGAGTATCAGAACTTGGCACAAACTATGTAGAGCATTAAATATCAGCATCTAATTAAAAGATCAAAAGTTTGTAGCCATTTTTTAAGCTGTCTCAACTTCCCTGCTTTTTCTCAGGGTTCATACAGCTTTCTCTTTCTGAAGTCGTGCTGTTGTAATGATTGCAGAGATTAGTAGTATTTTTAGCAAAAATCAGTAAAACCCATCATAAAACCCAGCAAAAATGTTTCTCAAATATAAGCAACTTTTGGCCTGGACTTAAACAGCAAAGCATGTGACCTCTCAGAAACATGGTTCATTTCCAAGCTCTAAGAAATACAAATAGGCTAAATTGATTTAAGTACTAAACTAAAACTAAGGAAAAAAAAATAAAGAAAGAGAAAATGATACACTAGTTTCCAAGGTGATTATCTCTCTGTTTAGATTCAAATAATATAATTGGGGAAAGTTGAGTAATAAAGCCCTGAAATACGGATTTTATGATGGATATGATAACAGCTTTGAGCAGAGTATGGAGATAGCTATTGTTATAATACCCTTAAATGGGCCAAATATTAATAAATAGTTGGCAGATTATGAGTATTTTCTGGCTTCACCTTTGGTACTGCTTGCTTAAAAAACCCTAAAATATAGAGGGATTAAAATTAAAAGATATTTTAATTTTATACAAATACAGTATATTGGGAACCTGAGTATTGAAGTCAAAAACTATTGCCTGACATACTCTCAAAAGCATATCAGGCCCACAGGGTTAGATGATACCTGTCATTGGAACATCATTGCAAATTAGTTATTACCTAGGCTTTATGCAATTCAGTACTGGAGATTAATACCTAATACACTGAGTAAAGACTATTATAAAATGGGAACCTGCAGAAGAATGTCACAGAAATAACACTGTAGGATTTTACAAGGTTTCCTTCTCAGGTGTCGTGGACACATTTTTTACTCTCAAAACCAGAAATTACCATGTTTTCCTCAGTGCTCCTAACTGCCTTTTCCCAGGGCAGCTGGGCTGTTGGCTTACACTCCTTCTGTCAGGTGCAATCTCTCCCTGCATCACCCTGCTCGTGGGGGCTCAGGGGGATGTGCAGGCATTGGGGGGAAGAGCTGAGCCCCTTGTTTCCTGCTCTCAGGTGAGGTGAAGGGATGCTCCCCACCCTCAGCTGCCTCTCCACTATGCCCTCAGGAAAATGCTGCAGTTCATCTTTGCTCTTTTTTTACACCATGAGAGCAGGACTGCTCATAACCCCAGGGCAGCTTTCCTGAGGAAGCTGCTCTAGGAATGAGAATGACCTCGGTATTACAACAAGCAGGGGGATTTAAATGCTGGTGGCAAGGAGAAGTAAGGAGAGGCTGAAATGAACTTAACTGCTCTATTAAATCTGCTCTGCACACTAGGAAACTCTGATGTAAATCACTATTCTGAGGGACTTGGTTCATTGCTGTCACATACAGGCTTTGTTCTGCTGGCACACTGATATCCAGGAAATCACTCTGCTCTGACAGACTGAAAACCTGCCAGGCATTTTATCTGCAGCGAGGCTGTGCACCTTCTGGGTTATTCATTAACAGCCCTAGACTCGCACACATTAACAGCAATACACTCCTCTTTTTGCAGGTGTGGATGGTGAAACTTGGAAGATCAATTTGCTCATGTGAACAAAGCATCACCTGAGTCATCAGGGGCTATCACGTGGGATAAGGCAGCAGGCAATTAAATTTGTTTCTGAAATTTTATCCACGGGTGACATATGCAGAGTACAGAAGCTGTTCTCAGAGCATGCAGAATTTCATTTTCTGCTAATTCCAAGAATATATATTAGAATAAAGGTTTACTGTGTAGAACAGTGGAAGGGGTCTGCATTTGCAATATATGAAGCAAATTTCCTTCCAACTTCCTGGGAACATGACAGCTCTGACAGATCCTGATGTGTGTGTAGGGAGTATAGCACATGACTCAGTTTTGATGACTTAAAATCTCTGTCATTCAAGGTAACAGCACCACTTAGACTTTTTTCCACACAAAGATGTCTGCTGCTATTGCTTCTAAATTCCATGGCTAAAAATGGAATTGTATAAGTAATCTTTTCTACATCTTTCATCAATGGAAGGTGGAACTGAAGGTGAACAGATGATTCCTGCAATCACTACTGTTAGTTCAAATTTAGGATTTGTAGTTTCCAAACTAGCATGATATATATAGGCCATATCAGGCAGAAAGAACATTCAGCTTTCAGGTAAATCAGCCACATCAGACACTCAGACACAGAAAAAAACCTAGGCTTTTTTTTTAGTGGAAAACCATACATTTTCACATATAGACAGGTTAAGATAAATATCTCAAAACATCTACTAAAACATCAAATGATTTAAAAGACTTCCTAGAGAGCCTGCTGTTCATAACAACTTGTTATTAGCATATTGACCTATGAACACATAATTCTTCCCACATTTTCTGTCTTATGAAATAAAGCAAATTACAGCTTTGTGCCTTATAGTAGCATTTTAATGTAAAAGGTGAGAGAATGAAGCATGGAAAATCTCATGAACTGTCAACACCTAACTGGGAAATTTGGGCTACCTCTGAGGATTATGGAGGCTGAAAACAAAAATTGATCTTTTACAGAAAATCAAGGCTGACAAAGAAAAATAAATATTTTTGTCTTGTCGTTTGAAATGGCTCTGCAATCTGACCATTTCTACCTTTTTTGAGTGTAGCCTCACTAATCCTTGCCAACTGCAAAATAGCTAAAAAAAAAAGGTCAGAGTTGATGAAACAACATAAGACAGTTAATCTGTTGGCAAGGTTAACAGTGTAATGTGCTGGCAGTGTTTTCTGACTGGGAAATGCACTCTGCCTTACCCAGGAATTCCACCTGACTCGAGTTTGTTTGCAATGTCCACGTCCCAGGACCAGACATCAAACTGCCACTTCCTGAGGCCCAGCACTCCGCACAGAACCGACCCGGAATGAATCCCGATCCTCATGTCGATGTCGTGCTTCGTTCTTGACCTGACGTACCTGTCAAACAAAACACACACAGGAAAAAGACCAGAACTGTGAAAATGTATGCCACGGCTTTCCACCTCGTTTTGGAAAAGGAGTGATGTAAAATACAGTGTCAATTAGCTGTAAAGGGCAGTCTAGCCTGTAAAATGAAGAGAATTTTCTAAATAGTAAAGGTGGAGGTAATGATAAAATTCTTCTAAAAGCCAGGTTATCATTAAGCATTTAATTGCATGTATGGCTCAGTGGCACACTTATTAATCCAATCAGATAGAAAGAGAAAGATAGAGAGAGAAAAATATTTCTGAGTGAAAGTATTTTGTTGGACTTGTTGAGTGCTTTACCTCGGAATTGTAAAAGGTTCAGGAACAGTATGAAACTGTTGGAGCAGTCAGGAGCAATATGGATAGTTCAGGAACAGGAATTATTTTCATGAAACCTGTCTCTTCTTTTATATTCTTGTGTATTTTTTACTAATTTTCAATTTTTAAAAAAAGTTATTTTTTTGAGTAGGATTTTCCAGAGTTCCTTTTTGTCAAATGATTAATTATTTTCATTAGATTTGGCCAGAACACCATTTGCTCTGTTATGACAACCATGTGAGTTTAAAATCAGTTTTATCCATTCTGTGTTATGGTGAAGACAATCTCACCTCTCAAAAATAAGCACATATGAGCATATTTGTTAAGAGACTGCTTTTCCAGTTCTGTTTGTGACAATAACTGTTTGCACTAGAAATAGTATTAGAGCTTGTGTTCATTAATCTTTAAAGTGTGTGCTCCAGATAGGAAAAGCATTTTTTCACTGCTGGTCTACAAACCTGCTCTGTCTCTGTAAAGAGCCTCACCTCTATAGCCACTGAAGTCAATAGAAGCCCAGCAAGATCACAGCACAGAGCAGGCAAAGAGTAAACAGCTCTATTTCACAGCTCTGAAGTTAACTACCATTGCCTCAGATGCCTCAGTAATGACCTTGACAGATCCTCTCCAGAGGAGAAAAGAGTAAATTTCTTACTGCATTCAATTCTTGAGCTCTCATTGTTGCAATGGAACATGAGCTCAGTTTGAAGGGGGAAGAAAAGAGCTCTAAAATTGGAGAGAAACTAGTTGTACAAAAATGTGAAAAATAAGAAATTCATCTTTATTTGCTTTTCCTGCATGTTATGAAAACTTGGAGAAAGGCAAGCATATCATAAAGGCTCAGTGCAGTTTGTCTACAAGACCTGTTTATCACATCAGGAAGCCAACATATTTCAGGTATCTAAGTGAAAGAGATTTTAAATGGTTAATCATAAAATAGTAAAAAAAAGAAGCTTTGAGAAGGGATTTATCTGTGTTATAGTTTTCATTTACTAATTTCTTCACTTCATGCAGGCAAGAGGGCTTGAAATATCAAAATTAAACAAAAAATTACCCATTCCTGGAAGATGAGATATGCAACAACTCCTCCACACTGAAGCACTTTAAGTGTTGTGAGAGCAGCTAATAGAAGTGAGACCACTGAGATCTTAATCTGTTTTGAAGAATTTTTAGATGCTACAAAAATATCTAAACTAACACTCATAAACATCAGAGGAATTATCACACAACTCCTCACATGATTGTTTCCCCAGTCTGCCTTTTTCTTTTGTTCAGACTAAGATAATTATTTCTCATTTTATGTCTGATTTCCTTATCTTGAAATAAAAGATAATTGTATCTAGAAGAATAATTGGGCAAAAAACTTTTCATTGAAAAAGGCACTCAATAAGAAGGGCTTAACTTTAATAAAATGTTTTAATAGCCTATATTTATGTAATCTTTCTCTATACAAATATAAACACACATGATATTTTACCAATTTCCTTTCTATTTTACCAACAGTCATGTCCTGTGAGGAGCAGCTGAAGGCTCTAGGTTTGCCTGGTTTAGAGAAGAGGAGGCTGAGGTGTGACCTTGTTGCTCTTTAACAGATTCCTGAGGAGGGGAAGGGGAGAGGGAGGTGCTGAGCTCTTTTCCCTGGGATCCAGTGACAGAATGCATGGGAATAACTCAAACAGTGAAAGTTCAGCTTGGACATAAGGGAACATTTCTTTACCAAGACTGTGGCCAAACAGTGAAGGAAGCTCTCTAGAGAGTTGATTGATGCACCAAGCCCATGTTTAAGAGGCATTTGGACAATGCCTTTAACATGCTTTGACTTTTAGTGCCCATTGAATTGGCAGTCACTGTAGGCCCCTTCCAACTAAAATAGCCTGTTCTTCTAGCCTAGTCTAGTCTAGTCTGTTCTAGTCTATTTTATTAATTTTAAAGACTGTAAATTTTGGTCTTGTATCTTAATATGGGACCAAACACTCTCAGGTATCACTGGAGAGACCAGGTACAAACAGTGGTGCAACTGAGCCATGTGCCCCTCTATTTCCAGAGTGTTCACTAAGGGTTGCTGGATTTAACTTTTCCTTTGTGATAAAAATGTGCTGATGGCCTGAGAAGGCTTTGGCATCCTCCATCAGCCACACAGGACTCCTGCATTTGTCCAAAACCTCACATGGCTCTGCAGTCCCCACCACCTCCTGCAGGGAACTGCAGGCACTAATCAAGGTCCTATCCCCCTTGCCTTATCTGTGGTCTGTCACAGTCTCCCAGCAACTCCTTGTGTGCTGCTCAGGTGATATTTGATCTCAGCTCTTCAGCAGCAGACAGAGTGGGTTTGGCTGCCTGCCTGCACCCTTTGGTGAGGGACATTCTGTTTCTCTCTCTGCTGCAGTGCTGGTGCCCATGCAGGGCTCTGGTTTTATCCTCCTCTTGTCATGCACAGCAATGTGCTCCTGTGTTGATAGGTGGGAAAATATTTGCAGGAGGGGACTTGATTGCCTGAAGTCACAGGCAGTCTGAGGTACATTTAAACAGCCCTGTCCAGGAGATGAATCAAAGCACAAGCAGATCTAGTCTCACTCAAATTACCTCATTATTTGCAACACAAGACTGAAAGCAGAACTGTTGAGAACCTGTTGTGAAAACAATAGTCTTCACAAAATTTTTGTTTAAGATATTAAATTGAACAAAGAATAAATGGTTTAATTTATTTAAAATTTTCTCTGCAAAGATTAAAAAGTTTAAAAGCAAGATGATTTGTTAGCGTGCAAAAAGTCAAAGAATTATATATTTTTTTTTTTTAATTTAAAATTGGGAGCGGTATGGGATGAAAAAAATTTCAGAATTATGTAAATAAGGGGACTTAATCATGGTCAAATCCAACTCCCTAGCAGCCAGACTACCACATACTTTAGGAGGTCTTGTTTATATACAGGTATAGGAAAAACAAAGCCTGAAATAACAAAAGCTGGATCACTTTCATCAATAGTGGTAGTTCTAACTTATTCAGAAAAAAAATCTCAGAAATAATAGCATGTACCAGATAAAAAATGTAGAATTTAAAAATTAAGAGAGTTCATTTTGCATAAGCACAGGTATTCCACATCTCTTACTTCTTCTCTCTCTTAAATTTATTCAAGAGAGAGAATTACTGTCAATGAAGCTTCTAATTTAAAAAATTGTATTTTTTTTGACTACTTTACAGGCTCTCTGCAGATACATTGACAAAGCACATTCATGAAGATGCATTATTGATGATCTATAAAGCAGCCCTCTTTGCCTCACAAGTGCTTTGATATCTTATCCAGGATGAGGTAACTGTGACTGATGCTATTCTTGCCATTCATCTTATTTCAGTCCAGCCAGAGATAAAAAAATTCAATGATTTTAATTGGATCTTGGCATTTTCTTCTGGTCATCATTCTTTGATGGGTATTTGATTTTTGTGGTGTTAATTGAAGCCTTTCTTATTTGCATGAAGAAGGTGAACTAAAAGTCAGAAATTTGCTTTTCAACCTTTTCTGTAGCTGTCAAAAATCTGAATGCACTGGAATTCCTGCCCTGGAGATTGAGGGTGACACATTGGCTGCTTCTGTGCTGACCAGTTAACTGTGCAAGGTTCTGCCTATGCTTTGAGATACTTAACCCCAGAAATATTTTTCATTCTCCATAAGCCCTCTCTAAATCTGTTCCCAGGTTCAACAGTTTGCATGTGATAAAGACCATTTCTGGTTGATAATTTGAATGCAATTCCCTGGTTTTGGAAGCAAAAAGATTTCAAAGAATGGAGTTTGCCCGTCTGTTCCATGTTTTTTTAAGTGACAGCTAAAATTCTCTGGGTCTGTTCAATTTGCCCATCACAACATAGTCATTATCATCCTCATGCAGGTGTAATAGGAAAGTCTATGTATTTTGGTTGAAGTAAATAAGGATCTTAGCTGACTCTGCTGTGAGCAGAAGGATGGAGAAATGATCTCCTAGTATCCCTCCCTAACTGAACTGTCCTTTGATGGTAAGGTTCAGTTACACAGAAAACATTTTGGTGAAGGAGATATCCATTATTTAAAAAAAGCTGGGTAACAGGGCACACTAAACTACTGAGCAGTTTGAATGGTACAGTGCAGGTAATGTGACTTATGGGATGTAACACTTCACAGATGAACTTTACACACCTTGAATTTACAATTTAACATAGATATTTTCCCAAGAAGCCAGTTTAAAATAGCACCAGGATGAGTTTACCTTGGAGTTAGAACTGGAATCTAATGTAGGCAGAAACTGTTACCTGGAGAAGTTTGATGTTGTCAGACCTATCACTAAGATAACTGACTTGCTCTCAGTTCAGGTACTGTAGCTACATGGGCAGGGTTAATACTGCTGCATTTCTCTTTCTTATGTCAATCTGCTCTGAGAGGCAGGAAAATAATACAGTACAAGGGACCACACGCAATATTATCAGAAGTTTGCTTTTTTCATTTGAAAGCTATGTTATAAATATCTGTATAATCATATACATATACATATACATATACATATACATATACATATACATATACATATACATATACATATACATATACATATACATATACATATACATATACATATACATATACATATACATATACATATACATATACATATACATATACATATACATATACATATACATATACATATACATATACATATACATATACATATACATATACATATACATATACATATACATATACATATACATATACATATACATATACATATACATATACATATACATATACATATACATATACATATACATATACATATACATATACATATACATATACATATACATATACATATACATATACATATACATATACATATACATATACATATACATATACATATACATATACATATACATATACATATACATATACATATACATATACATATACATATACATATACATATACATATACATATACATATACATATACATATACATATACATATACATATACATATACATATACATATACATATACATATACATATACATATACATATACATATACATATACATATACATATACATATACATATACATATACATATACATATACATATACATATACATATACTCCTATGTAATTTTTCCATTATGGCCTTGACTGTGTTTCATGATACAGTCAAAGGAAAGAAGTCTCAGAGGAACCCATTCATCTCTACCTGGTTTAGTTCATATAATCATCCAACAGCAAAAGCAGGGAAAGAAAAACTGTCCTGATGTTCTCCCCATTCAGAATCAGTGGCTGAAGTGGACATGTGGAGGTGACATGATCAAGGCTCAGTGAGAAACCTGTTCAATCTTACAGCTGTCTAAAAAGTGCTGGCTGAACTTGTGAATATGCCACAATATCCCTTTCCAGCACCACACAGAAATTAAGGTAAGCCTTAGTTTTTGGGTTTGTGAATACATTGTGTCTTCTGTGAAACAGAGCTCATTGCATCATAGGCAGAGTCTTGTACATCATAGGAGAAATAATCTCTTGAAGGAATCCAGAACTGGATGGATGATATTACTATATAATTATATAGTTAAATAATTTATTAATAATGGAATATGAAAACAATTCCTGTCTCTTTTACTGCCTGAGTAAGTAAGAATTGATCACTTCATGATTTTTGTTAACAGATGATGTTAAAAGCAGTTTTTTCATGCTAAAAGCAGGAAATCTGCCAGGGCAGACAGTCATCTGAAATAGCTGAGGTATTTTTGGTTGTGGGTTTTGTTTGGGTTTTTTTAGTTTTCCTTTTTTCCCCTCTCTCATGAATTTGCCTTAATATTAGTACTTAATTACTGACTTTTAATGAAGACAAGCTGTTATTTAATTTCTGGAGTTTAGCCTATATTGCATGCTGGGACCATTTATTTTGTCATAATAGTTACTCTTTCAGATGGTATTTAGTGGGAAATGATCCAGCAAATGAAACTACTCAGGACTCCTTGATTTACCAAACAAAGATACCAGCACAAAAGTTTGTTTGAATTTCCACTGTTGTGTATATATATTGTGCCATTTCCATCATTACACCATGAAAGTGAGTCCTTGAGGAGCTGAGTCTCACACAATCTCCCCCTCTACTCCATGTCACAGATTTTAGGAATAAGGACATTTGAGAAGGTCATGTTATCCCTGACAGCCACTTAGCTCGGGTGATAATTGTTAAAATGAAATATTATCACCTGATGACTGAACACTCCACTGGAATCTCATTTCCATCAGCAGTCAGTATAGGCAGGCATTGATACAATAAAATCAGACACAATGAGAGTCATGCTGTATGTGAAAGGATGTGAAAACCAGCTGAATAAAAGAACTCATCATGAATAGCTTGCCCTTTTAATTTTAATTCAGATTTCCAGCTGCAGCTAAACAGAATTTACAGGTACTTGGGTTTTGCAGCACAGATGGAGTTAGGATTTTTTCTCACACCCAAATGTGGTGGAGCAAAACTGCCTTACTTTGGAGTAAATATCAAATTCCATGGAATCTTCCTGTGGTTAAAAGTTGCCCATCAATTGCTCTCAACAGTTAAGGGATCAAACAAGAAGACAGATTGGAATAACAATAATAGTGGTCCTTTTAACAAAGCATGGTGATGCAAAAAATCATTACAGAGAAAATAGTGATCTTGACTTATTTTGTTGAGTTCTGAACAGTTCCTTTCATCTGCAAAAAGAGTAGTGGAGCTGCAAGACTGAAGCCTAAAATCAAGTTATAGAGTCTCAATTAAAATAAATTAACAATTTAGATGTATGGATATGAGCTGTATGAAGACACTCAGGAGACCCTTGTGAGATGATCTGTTCATGTAGATTTATTTTACCTTTTCTGTAATGAATGGATTTGATACTCTTGTTTTATTCCCTTTGACCGTGCAGTCATCAAGGACAATAGAAGGAGCAGTCAGTGATGGCATCCTGAGATCATGGGGTTTTTTTGGGCATTGCCTCACCAGAAGGGTTGCACTGATTGTTACAACATTACCAACCATCTGTTGTCAATGGAGAGAAATGCTTGTCTGTATAATTTCACTGTAGTTCTCAAATCTGAATGATGGTTTCTCATATCTTGGATCATCTCCTTATTATTCTAGACTTAGAAAATATTTATCTTCTGAAATCTGATGAAGATAAAAAATTTTCTAATCATCAAAATTTCATTTCCCTCACGTTTTAAATATGGTAAAATTCTGCAGGGACCAATGTGATAAAAAAATCACTTTTCTAAAGAGGGAAATTTTTTAAATCTTAACTGTGAAAGATATCTACTTGTTCCATTCTAATTAATAGACTGTTGATAACTCCAAATTCTCTCAGAAATGTGGGCCAAAGTATTTCTAATACTCCATGGCAGGATTGATCCTCCCTGTGGACTGTACAAACACACATTAAGATAAGCAGCATAAGGTTCCTCTACTCTGAACCAAAAAGCTTGGGGGAAGAACCAGAAAATCTGGGATTATCAAATAAATTGGTGGTAATCTGAACAGAATTATTCTGCGAAGGATGACCCAAGTCCTGATGGACTTTGGTGTCACAGCTCTGACTGTAGCTGTTGCTTAAGATACTAAAAACAGAGCACCATTTCTACTGGATTACTGCCTTCAAGACCCTGTTCAAAGAAGGGCACAGGGTGTTACAGACTTCCACATGTGTAAGGAGATGGAGAGAAATTTACTCTTAGAAGAAAAAGGACTTCCAATGGGTTGGCTGCCAATGGTATTACCAAGAAAATGCAAAAGATTTGATGTGTGTATCCAAAACATTTTAACAATGCTGGTAGATATTTTTTCATCTCTGTGTTCTCTAATTCATGTTTCACTTTCACTGTGGGGATTCCAGAAGCAAAGTATTGATTACTTTGTTCAACATTTAGCCTGTGATAATTGAATCCAGTCTTCTTAGATATCACTGTTGCATAATCATTATTCAGTTACATTTTCCATTAATTAATTTTAGTCAAATTCTTTGTCTATTAAGAGCTCAGTAATGCAGCTGCAGTGTGCATTAACTGTCTGATGTATGTCATGAGACAGACCCAGATAAAAGGGGCAAAGAGGTCTGGACAAGCAGCAGAAAAAGAGATTGGACAACAAAATATCCAGAGAAAGGGGAGAATGCTCCTATTAGGCAACTCTATTTTAGAGAAGACAGCAACAGAAAAAGTATGAGCAGCTCAGTAATTTTTTTATTGATCTGTTATATCAGTAAGAGCCCATAAGTATCAAAAAGATGGACAAAACCTCTCTTGAAGAATTAGATGTCAGCCAATGTCATGGTAACTCATTGGACAAGCTCTACCCACAGGCTGCTGAAACATGATTATTATTAATTGTAATTGCATCAAAATACAATAATCTAACAGCAACATAATTATATTTACATGATGGGAACACATTCCTTCATTAAAACACTTCCAGTGCTTGTGAATTTAAGCAAGAACCTAATTTAGCAGGTAAAATTTGTTCATCTGGAAAATCTCAGTACTTATGAGTTTCTCTATGAGCTAGTTTTCAAGCTAAAGGATAGCCAAAGCTGTATATTTTGTGTTTATATTGCTGTGTAATTGTATTAAAGGGATTATAGGAAGCAATTCAGACTCCTTCTCTTCAATCTCCTCTTGAAATTGACAACAGCACAAAATGAGAACTGCCAAGAACTGTGAACCCTCTCAGTTGCACACACAGCTATTGTGTTACCTCTCTGAAGTAGCACAGGTTAATAAAATCATTTTAGTAACTGTTCCAGTGCATTACATGGCTCAAAAAGTCCTGTCTTTTTCACAGTGATAATGCTGAGATTTCTGAGCCAACATAAGAATTACTTGTCTAGTGATAGCATTCTCAGGTAAGAAGTTCAGAACACTGCCAGAAACAATGAGTAGAGGAGAAAAAAGGCATTACCTGATAGTTTTGATCATGCTGAGCCCCATTTCAACACAGCAGTGAGCATGGTCCTGGCGAGGTTCTGGGAGCCCCGACACACAGTAGTAACAATCCCCCAGGATCTTTATTCTGAGACAATGATGTTCCTATGCACAAATGTATCAAAGAGAAAGAAAATATTTGCATATTTTTTCATAATTTTGAGGTGAAAGTAAAAATGGCTGAAAAATTACTTTTAAAAAACCAACCAAACCCCCACCTTGTTTCTGGATGTTTCTTGCTTGTCATTAGTATAATTGTGATTTATATTGCTCTTGAAATAAAGTACCTTTACATTTGCAGCAGAAAAGGGTATAGTGATTTTTCTCTCATGCTAATCAGAGAAGTCCTTGCTGATGGGGAGAAAGATTTTATCAGAGTTAGGTGGAACATAGGCAAGGATTCAGAAATGCCAGCTGAGATAATGAATAACCCAATTTAAGCCATGTTCCTCCAGGGCATGTTTTCCTGCCCACTTTTTACCCTGGAAATAAATGAAAAACCTCTTTCCTCCCACTGGAATCCCTTCCCACCTAAAGTTTCCACAGTCACACTCAAGTATTCCCAACAGTTATAGGAACTGATCAAGTGTCTGGATGTCAAGGATGTCAAAGGTGTCTTGCATCAGGCTCAAGCTGTGGAGAAATGATGTTTCTTTGGCTTAGAGACATCCTTTACCCTATGAGCAAATAATGAATTTAATTTCTAAAATACGTATCAACAATATCATTACACACTGAAACAGAATATTATTTTGTGATTTGATCATTATTTTAAAAGATCCTTTTCTGGTGAGCAGAAATACCTGAGTTGCTGAAATTTTGCAGTTCCCAGACCAGCATGTGAGTCCAAGATTAGCTGTAAATTTGCCCAATGTATTCTGCTGATGTGGCCCTTATGGGAGGTGATCAATGCACAGGAAAGAGAACATTACAAGTGTGTCAAGGAAGTGTTTTTATGATGGAGAGCCATTGAAATACTGAGTGTAGTATTAATAATCAATCAGAAAAGGCTGCAGTAACAGACCTTTAGAAAGAAAAAATTAAGTTGGATCTAGGAGCCAATGTGAATGCTGGCTCTCCCAGCAATCAGGTGGGGGTTCCATTCAAGGTTTTGATTAGGAAAATGAAGCTTTGTAGTCAACCTCAGACAAGCCTTGCCCAGTCCTGGAGTGGCACACAGAACCTACACACTTGTACCCAAAGCTTTTTGTGAAGTCAGCTGAAGCCTTAAGTAAGTCAGCAAGGGTAAAATCTGCTCTGGGCACGTGGCCAAAGTAAGCTGATTCACCCCGAAATCTCCTTAAACCATCAGA
Organism: Notiomystis cincta; assembly: GCA_013398075.1. Taxonomy (NCBI): domain Eukaryota; kingdom Metazoa; phylum Chordata; class Aves; order Passeriformes; family Notiomystidae; genus Notiomystis; species Notiomystis cincta. The sequence goes on from VZRX01013781.1 coordinate 207,993, forward strand.
AGGAACTGACTGTGTTTGAAGCTTTGGTTAAGTCTCCAGCTAATACCAGTGCTGCCTTTCAGAGTGCAGTGCCTAGCTATCCAAGTTTCACACAAAATTCCAGACTGGACTCAGGCTTCTAAAATGTCAAAATTCATATGTAACTCTCCTCTTTTCTCACCCCCTTCTTTTCAGCCCCTCTGCAGACCCACACAAGAACACTGAGAATTTTCCATGTGGCTTCAAATGAAATTGTACATCCTAAACCACTGCAAATCAACTTTGTTTTTTAAACAGTTCCCCTTCAATGGAAAGAATTAGAGATTTGATTTTACCACATCTTCCACCTATTTTTTTAACTATAGAGTGAAACTATGAAGCATAGAAATGAATTGATAACTAGGTAGTATTCAATGGCATAAATCAGTGCATGTCAAACAATAAGTGGTCTTCCTTAAGCTTCTCTCCCCATTCCTTGTTTAGACAAAATGCAAAGAGATGAAGATATAAACCACAGAATCTAGAGTCCTTTGGCTTTTCTAAAGGTCCCATTCAATTGATTCTTACTCTGAGTGATATTTGCTTTTACATCTACAAAGTAAAAGGATCGTGTATAATGTCATATTGGTTTGACTGAGGTGGAATAAATCAAAAGGCAGCACTTTAACTCCATTCAGAGCCACTACAAATACTTTAGAAATAATAACTTCATAGTAGAATAGAGGGGGAAAAAAAGGAAAAAGCAGTCAATTTCTAGGAAAGAAAGAAAGACTGGAAGAAAAGAAAGAAGAAAAATATACCTCAAGTATTATTATATTTTAATTTTTTAGTTACATTTTTACTTTCAACATTTATTATATCCATCTATGATATGGGAAACCCCTATTAAGTGAGAATTTATTTCAGCACGGTTAAAGACCATAACCTACAACAGGACAAGAATGCTTGGTTCTTAATGCCTGACTTAAATTGGCTAAAGTGCTGATTCCAGTAAATTCAGATGAGACTTACATCACCTTGTTGCATGTCTGAAGTTCAGAACAAAGCAGACCACTGCAGAGAGATGTGCTTTTTATAAGAATAAGGGTCTTAATGCACGACAAGACCTGCTAATGAGGATCTGATATATGCAAATATGAGTGGATGTGAACTACAGGTTTTCTTGAATGTTTTCCTTTTCTTGTCATGTGATGTCACCTGACTGGTTTGCCAAAGCTCAGGAAGCCACGTCCGGAGCGCGGTGTCCAAGCGGAGATGACTGCCCTGGGTGTCCCTGTGCCAGCTCGCACTGGAGCTTGCCATTGCAGCCCAAGGAGAGCCAGGCAAGGCAGCCAGGGGAGCCTGGGGACAAATTCAGCTCACAGCTAAAGCAGTTGGCTGGGCTTCAGTTCAGCTGCCTGTACCTAAACTCACCGTGTATCTGTAAGACACCTGGCTATGTGAAACACCCACACAGGACTAACAAATATGACATAAGATTTATGTCCTGTGGAACATTGCAGGGGTCAGGCAAGGTGTCTCTCTCTACTGGCACAGGAACCCACAGGGACCTTTTAAATTGTCTACCTATTATTTTTCCCCTCTTAATCAAATTATTATGACTGCTAAATGTGATCTGTGTTACAACCTGACTACATTGTTTCTACATTTTTTATTCTTTCCTAATTATTCCCATCATACTCATTTCAAAAGTAAACTATGGGCTTTTTATCATTGGAAATATTTCATCTAGAGGAAGATAATTCAAAGACTCTCAGGAAGGATAGGGGGGTAATGGTATCTGCCTTTTGCAGAGAACTGCCTGATCTCCTGAGATTCCCTCAGATAACTCAATAGGTTAATCACATCTACAGTTTAGACCCAAGGCTTTGTCAGACTAGTTGTACCAGAGCATTAAGCTTAGATTAATGGATAATGTGGGCAGCCACACTCTAGTTTTAAATCAGAGACTTTGTTTTCTCAGGACCTGCCCACTTTTCAGTGGTATAAAATGATATTAGTAGCAATCAAGATTATCCTCACACCATAGAGCTCAAGCCCACTTCCTGAAATCATCTTACTGCAATGGTATCTAAGAGTGGCAACTTGATCTTACATGAAAATGAATGAAAAACATAAATATATATGAAGAAACTGTAAAATGAGTAAATTATTGAAATAAGAGAAAATTGTCATACAAGTATTTTGATACAGGAAATATTTTTCACAACAGTGTTAAATCTTTACACTGTTGTGAGGTTATTGTCATCTCCTCTTTAATTTATTCTATTCCTCTTCCTTTTTCATATGCAATTCTAGAAGTTGTCCTTGGGCATGTAAATGACAGCTGATATTATACAGACATTCACATCAGGATCCATCAGCCTCACACCCCTTCCAATACTCATTCATTAATAGCATTTACCGAAGGGATCAATTAAATTCTCAGCATGTCACAAATAGGCACTCTTTTCTCCCCTTATTTGCAGCTTTTCATTTGCTGCAAGTGGAAGATTAGGGGGCCTGATTCTGCCAAGATCAATTTAAATCAGAATTTTTGCCTGGGGTTATTGAGCAGACTCAAACACCCAACTATTTTTAATAATAATTCTGGATTAATTCAGCAGCAATTGATAAGAAACCTTTTTCCAATTCACCTAAATCCAGAGAAAAAGAAAATATGCAGATTTTTCATAAATAATTACCTTGTATGTGGTGAATGATTTATGTTTGAGCTTATTAAATATACCCCTAGTGACTGGAAAGGAAGCAGAGCAAATTGGCATAAGGTGGAGCTGCAGAAATGAGTTGCTCAAATATCAAGTTACTGAAAGACACAGTCAGAGACTTCATTAATATTTCTTGTTTCCTTGGGCTAAATTTCTGACAAGGGGAAAAAAGTGATTTTGTTTTATAAGGTACGCCACTTTTTCAATTCTGCCTGTGGTGAATTAATCATTTCACCTAATTTTGAAGGGAACCTGACTCAAAACAGGCTAGCAAACAGACCACAGAAAAATAAAAATTTTTTGCAATTTTTATAATTTCAACCTAAAAGTTTAGAACATTGTGGATGAAAAATTGCTGCAACTGAACTATAGAACAAAGAGAAGTCATACAGTAAGTCTTCTTTTAAAAGGCAGCCAGAGTGGGAGGAGGCAGGGACCTGGCCTTTGTGCACAACAGCTCAGTTCCTGAAACCTGTGCCAAAGGTAGAGGAAGCCTGGATAAACCTCATTTCTCAGCATGAGCAGGGTCTAGGCCAAAGCTCTTAATCAGCAGTCTGTTTTAGGGTGGGTTGGTGAGAGAGGTCCATCCAAATTCTTTCTATTGTAGCTCTGACGCTTTGGAAAACAGAGCTGGGACCTTGAGAGAACCAGATAGAGGGGGATTCCCAAGCCTGGTCCTGTAGGCAAAAAGGAGGAACAGATATGGGACACAGTTACAAGGATTGTTTCTAATTTTTATACACATAGAGGGAAAAATATGAGAGTCTTTCACTTGCCTGAACTAGGGAATGTATTATATATTAGGGAATACATAAATATGGCCCTATATTAAACACTTTCTACACATTTTAACATACCATATAAGGAATGTTTTTTTTTTTTTCTTTAAAATAACCTGTAATGGGGTGGTTAGAATTTCTCTGTGCTGCCAGAAGAAAATGGGTTTGAGGTCTCTCATGCTGCAGAAGGAATTGAGGCATGTTGGTGAATGAGTTTTATGGTATATTATATCAACAGCTTTGTTCCTTGACATACTGTAGAAGAAAACTGCTATGACTGTTGTGTCTGGTGAACAATTTGCCTTGCCAGCTCATGTTAATTAGAAGATTATGCTTTAAGTGATTTCAGGGACAGAAATCCCCATGAGGAAGAATCAAGGTGTTTCTTTCTAGCTAAGGCAGGAACAATTCTGCATGGAAATTCTGCCCCTTAGGAGTTTCTAGAATTTAATTGCTACAGGTACATGGGACAGTGGTTGGCAACATTGGAACATGAGCCACTGCTCAGGTGGCCAAGAAAGAGGCTGTACCCAGGTGAGGGTCAGCCTCTTCTCCCAAGTAACAAGAGACAGGACAAGGTGAAATGGCCTCAAGTTGTACCAGGGGAGATTTAGGTTGGATATTAGGCAAAATTTCTTCATCTAAAGGGTTGCCAAGCATTGGAACAGGCTGCTTGGGGCAGTGGTTGAGTTGTCAACCCTGAAGGTATTTAAAGACATGTGGATGTGGGCTTAGGGACATGGTTTAGTAGTGGCCCTGGAAGTGTTGGGCAAATGGCTAATCTTAGAGGTCTCTTCCAACCTTAATTATTCTATTGTTCTCTTAAGGGTGAGTTGGAGAAGTCCCAAGAATATACTTGTGGAGCTTAATTTAATTCAAATACTAATTTAGTCATAAAGTGGGGATTCTTTTTGGAGGAGGTGGAATTTTAGTAATTCTTAGTTTATAAATCACTGGGGAATTTAAAAACAAACTTTATTTAATCTGTAATTTTCATCTGACATATTTTCATGAAAAAAACTGTATACTATCACTTCTAAAAGTGTTTTCTGGACTGGGGTTTTATTTGTCTGTTTAGGTCTTTTGATGGGCTCTTTACCATCTGAAAAACTGTAAATGTAAGGAGAACATTGTGAACGGGGTCGCTTATTCATTAGTATTAGACAATTAATTATTGACACTGGTTAGGAGGAAAAAATACCTCAGAATTCAGCATTGCAAAAAGAGCATTCACTCCATCTCTTTACTATAAATTCATACAATATCTTTATAATGAGCTAAATATGATATATGCATACTCATAATCCAGAAACTCTGCTTGTTGCTACAGCACCCAAAGCATATACACATGAAAAAAATCACACCTGGCATATATGTTTAAACAGGGTTTTTTAGGAAGTCTCTGGAGCCCTGTGGGTTACAATTTCACCACTGAACAGAGCACTGCCAGCTCAGAGCTGAAATGTCGCCTGGGATAGTAAAGCACTGTAATGGGAGTGTCTTTAGCAAGGAAACAGAAAAGCCTGGAAAAGCTTCCAGTCTTCCCCTCCTGATACCAGCAGGTATTTTACTGAGGCTGTGGGGTGATGTGTTCCTGTGGAGCCTGGTAGTCAGGCTGGTTTCCACCCCTGGAAGCAGCAGACACAAGAGAGATTGGTAATCCACCGCTGAAGGAATTTCTGACAGCTTGTCTGCAACATCACGGGAGAGAATTTAACCAAGGTTACAGAAAAAGATTATCTTCTTAGAAAAAAATGAGCAAAGCCCCATCAGTCCTTTAATAAGCTCCTTTATTTAGGGCTTTACTCTTTCTCTTTTGTCGTATCTGAAACTGAATCTAAAAAGAGTGTAGATGAATTTAGAAATATGATAATTTAAATCATGGTATTGACTGACATCTAGCACTGCAGAGAAAGCAGAGGAAAAACAAACATCAAAAGTAACTATTATTTCACCAAGGCAGGACTTTTTTAGGCTTAAGTATTTTACTGAATGTCATCTTATTTCCCTTCTCTTCTCAAAATTTCTGCCTAAGGAAAGTATTAATATTAATTAAGTTTCTGTTTAGGCATTTAAGTAGATGAAGTAGATATCAGGAAATGTTTTCTTCAGTTCTGTTTTATGCCAACTTATTTTTCATCCTTTGTAAATGTCACTTTTCTCTTTAACAACTATAAATCTTTTACAAATATCATGGAGTGATTAGAAATGGGAAGTAGCTATATTACTACATTTTTTTCTTGGAAGAAATATGGAACTGAAGAAATATTCTAATTTTTGTTGAAAGTGTTCTGTGGTAATGATACAGATATGGAATTTTATTTTTATTAATTATATGCATCAACATATGCCATCAAACTTGATGTAACCTAGGGAAGATTAAAAAAAACATCTGAGAGTTCTCATTACTTCTGTACTGCTTAATAAAACTTAATAAGAGAAGAAAGAAACTAAGCCAAATTGCATTTTTCATTATGCTGTGAAAACATCTTCTTTAATATTATATGATTTATAGAAGATGTTCGAGTAGATCCAACACTCCTTTATATGGGATTATAATGTAACACTTTTATTTAGAAATAAATAAGGATTTATAAGATTTTTCCATAAAATCTAAACAAAGTGCCTCAGGCTTTCTGCAATTGATCTCTTTGCTTTGATGGTATTTCTTAGTAAACTCCAAGAGTCTGAGTAACAGTGACTATTTTAAAGAGTTATGATAACTCTAGTTTAGCTGATTAAGAAGCAGTTAAGTGATGATCTGAAATCTAGATGTGATTGTGTAATCCACCTTAGTGGAAGATCCTTCTAGGGAGGCCTTGAAAGGACCACTTTCCAAAAGTCCTGTCCAGGATTTGCAAGCAAGTAAGAAACTATTGCTAATAACATTTACAAAAGGAATAAGACCAGTAAAATGAACAATTACCATGCAGACATGGTGGTCACAATGTGACAGCAAGACCAGAAAACCCCAAAATAATATTTTTCAGTACAACAGTGTTATCACTGTGTGTTCAGAAACAGGATGTTTGGACAGTGATCAAAGAAAGAGAGATTGGGAGGGATGGTGATGATCTGCCTCCACTGCAGTAATGGAGATTAGTCCAAGAACACGGTTTTCAGTGCTTTTAAAGGAATTCTCAAAAACAGGGGGTGTTCCAGAAAAGTAGTCCCCAAAACTATTTGAAGGAATAAATCTTACAGAGTAAAAACCTTGCCATGAGTTTGGTCTATTTCTCTTATCAAAAGGAAACACAAGAAGCACCTTGACCAAAGCATCCAGACTCATTCCCAGAGGAAGCTGGTGGCTACAGGATGGTTCTTTTGTCTCGGAATGATTTGCCATAGCAAGAATCACTCAATGTAACTCAAAGCCAGAAAGGAGAAAAAACCCACACTGAATAAATAGTGAGAGTGTTAAGGCACTGGAATATACTACCAAGATGGACAAGCATTTACAAGATGGACAAGACCATCTCTTGGTGCATTCAGATGAAGACCAGGAATTTTCCAAAAGATACACCTTTACCAGTGTGAAAACTTTTTACAGTATCAGATGGGTAGATTGATAGGTCCATGTAATTCACAAGTCCTTAAAATTCAGGACCCCTCAGTATTCATTTCCAAAATTTTCCAAAGGAAAAGGTTAAGTTCAATATAAATTTAGACCCTTTTATTTTATGCAGCCAGTCCTCTCCCTAACAGCCCATTGAGGAGTCTTCTTGGTTTCCTACAAAGTGCAAAGGAAGAATTTGTCTCCTTGAGTTGGACAGAAACACCAAACTCTTTCTAGGGAGCCAAGAGAGGTTCCCCTCTGTTAGGCATCTCTATTGTCAGGGCATCAGACATTCAGGTCACAGAACTCACAAAGAAGGTACACAATCAAAATGTCTTTCTTTTTACTAAATTTTAATTATTCACGATCATATAATTCTAATCTTTGTAGGCAAATCTGTTCAATTTCTGCAGTGATTTTTCCCTGTCTCTTCCACCTTTCAGAGGATTGTTCTAGACCAGTGGATTGGTCTAATCAATGATGTGTGAAAAAGAGAAGTAAATTCCCAGACTAGGAAAGAAATGCATGAAGGAGCCTAGGGTCTTGAATTTACTGACTGAGACATTCACTTGAGAGGTGACTGTCCTGATAATGAAGCTTTGCAGACACAGATGTTCTTTCATCCCAAACCACAAATTTATGGATAAAAAATTCTTTTCTATGTAAAACATACTGATATATTTATTACTGTTTCTTTAAATTAAACTCGCCTACATTTTTGTAATACCTGCTACTGTGTGGCACATTCAATGTTCTTCATGAAGACTTATGAATTTAGAAGTGCAAAAGAAAGATTTTTAGAAGGTTTAAGTAGGAGATGTGTGACAAGCCACAGAGAAAGGGAAAATGACCAGGTATTTATAGAAGCAAAATTTTCAGTTCTCATAAAAAACAACCAAACAACCAAACAAACCAAATCAAACCAAACCAACCCACCCCAACCCAACCCAAAACAAACCAAAACAAACAAACAAACAAACAAAAACCAAAACCAAACCCAAATAAAACAAAAAAAAAACAAAAACAAAAACAAAACCAAAAACAATCCAAAGACCCCAAAAGCAAAAAACTCCAACAACAACAAAAAACCCCAAGCAGGAAGCTGACTTCAGGGTTAAGTGGCAAGTCAGGGAGAATTCACTGGATTAGACTTGAATGTTCCTAACTCCTTTATTGGAAGTAGTCATTCTATACAAAATCACTATTGGTTAAAAATATTTCATGGCATGATTACAAAATATGGTTAATGATCATGAATGCTAGCCAAAATTCAAATGTAAAGCAAGGCAATAAAGCATTTTATATACATAGTCTTTCTAAAATATTTCTGTGACATACATACATTCAATTTGGTGCAAAATATGTTTCTTCAGTTAAAGTAGCTATTTTTGTCAAGCCATACAAAAGCAGACATTACTCCTATAAGCTTTCTAAAAGACAGGACTAAGGTAATTCTTTCAGCTGGCTTGGTTTGCAGTGTAGACCAGAGCCCACGAGGGCTTTTTGTTTGCAAAGCAAATATTGTAGGTTTCATTTACTAATTTGCCACTGCCCAGGCAATGGGTTATGGCAGCACTCTGTACGAGAGAAAACACATTGCTGTTTGAGATAAAAATAGCTGAATCAAAAGAAATTTGAATAATTATGGAAGTCTTGCTTTTCTTGGCTTTAATGTGCAAGCTGAGAGAAAAACACAAGGGTCTTACTGATACCCCCTAACCCTGAACCAGAAATCTGTAAAAGCCAGTGAGGGATGTAAATCTGTACATCCAACCAAGCCACTTTACCTTCCCTTTATAGTAAATAGATAGCATGGTCTGTGATATTCTGAGTGCAATTAGCATTTTCACATAGTGTGTATCTACATTTGGCTGGAAAAATGATAAGATAAACTCCATTAAATGTACTTCATTGCCTCCACTTAGAAGGCTTATTAGGCAGCTCAGATACTGACACCTAAAGACAGCCATATTAAATTAAATTTTGACCAAAGAAACATGAAAAATCTAAGCTATACAAGCCTAGCAAAACTGAGCATGTGTTATGCATGTATTTTTGTGCTTTGCCTTTTTTCTGATCAATGCTAATTAAGTAGCAACTAATTTTCCTGATGTAATAATTTCCTCTGCTGTGTTTAATTAATTTCATTGTTGAGTTAGAGATAATCCAGCCTAAAAACTGTAACCCCTGCTCATAACTAACCATTGCAATGACTGTGGGAACTGATTAGATGACTCTAAATGAATATGGCTTTTAACCTTCCTCACTTTACAGAAGAAAAGAAAAAATAAAGCTATGGTCTAAAAAAAAAAAAAAATCCAGCAAAGATCCAAAATATAAGGCTTCTTTAGAAACTGTGGTAGGTGATCTGCTTTCAGACCATTCTCTGTCCAGCACTGCAGAAGCCCAAATTTCTGGTGACAGCCTCAGCTTTCACTTGCTATCAGAATTCATCGTCTTTCATAGAACTTTGTCAGTGTCTTCCAGCCTCAATGGCTATATAAAATCCCTGTGGGGAGAATCTGGATATATATTGTTCACAGTGATCAGAGGGTATTTCCCAAAGGTCCCAAACACAGAATTAATTTTTTCTTTTTGAAAATGAATTGTGTTTAACTCACATGTGCTAGTCGATCAAATCTGGCAAAGAGTTCATTCAGCATTCGGACCAGCTCCTGGGCTGACAGAGTTGTGGAAAGGTTGGTGAATCCTTTAACATCTGCAAAAAGAATGCTAAAAAAAAAAAACATATTAATGTTTCAGTCTATTTCCTTTAATTACTGAATGTTTTACGTTATCTTCTAGCATTTTATTAGTGGAAGGGTCTTTTTACTACCTTTGAGGTCACACTACCTTTGCTCTAGACTTTGGTAGATACTGGAGTACTGAATATAAATATTGAAGAGGCTAAAAAAAAAAATACTGCTAAGAGTGAGAAAATGTTTTGACAAAAGTGGGAGTAATGCAATTCTAGATTTTCAAATCATACAAGTCTCAAATCCTAACAGTACAGACAAAGTTGTGACAGTCTATGTATCTACCAGGCTAAGGCCAGTTTTATTGTATCTGATTTTAGGCATTTGACAGAAACATCTGAGTTAAAGCTACAGTGCTCTCTTTTGAAGGTATGACTCTTTAATTGAAAAATTTCTTTTTTCATACTACTGACTTTACATGGAGTTCAGTGTGATCATACTTTGAATTTAGATGTATCAACTTGTGTGCCTGAAGTTGTGGTAGGATCTCCATTAACAAACTAGTTGCAAACAGACTTCTAACCTGTGTTTAAATATCCAGTTATTTTTCTTGCCTTTTGGCTGCTCACTGTGCCTAGAATGACCACATGTGAATATAGAGAAACATAAACACACTCAGAGTTTGTGGTGTGCAATATACCACCCAGAGCAAAGCATATAATAGCTCAGTACTTATTAGACAAAGAAAATATTGGCTACTTAATAAAGTAATGATGTTCAAAAAGACAAATGCCATTCTGGCACAAACCTGGTTGGCACTTGAAGGTCAACTAATAACTGATGTTACAATCTGAGTGGCAGAAGATTTTGTTTCACTTTAGCTGATGACTTGTGTTGAACAAGATCACAATTCAACAGTGTGTGAGAATTAATAATGTGACCAATAAGAAATACAGTAATGGTCAGTAATGATAATGCAACACATATTCAAGTGTAAGGACTGGTAAAGATTTGGGTGAGGATTAAACAAAATGCTCACAAACTTGGTAAGCTTTTTACCAATGAGAAAAAATTAAATTAAAAGGTAGAGTACAAAGTTACTCAAAGAAGAGTGAATAATAATAATAGACTAAATTTATAAAAATAAGTTTTTCAAACTAATAATTTCTACACTTTTAATTTTCAAACCAACAAAAATTTGTAACTGGATACTAATTTCAAGGATTCATATAGCATTAGTTTAGGTAGTGTTAAGTACTGAACATTCAGGAAAAAAAATATAAGGTGAAACCTAGTTTTGAAAAGATCTAGTTTCTGGCAGCATGCATAGAAGCCAACCAGTATCTACATTTCAAAGCATACAGAATCTAAATTTCGAATCTCTTTCAAGCATAAAATATGTTTCGACTTCTCGCCCTCACTACAACCCTTTTCCATTAAAACAAATGGGCCATCTTCTCCATATTTTGATTCTTCTACAACAACACTTACTCTGAGTGTGAAAAAGGTTAATAGAAGACATTTTAATTTAGTGCAACTCAAACCTTTATGAGGGTCCTTGATATTTTCAACTAGATTTAATAAAACAACATATCTGAGCTACTATATGGCCACAGGTGTAGCAGATAATCAATTTACTCTGCTGCAGAAGTGCAAATTATTTTTATTGAACTTGTCCAGACAAAGTTATATTTTGGTTTCATTGAAAGGCAAAGTACATGCTTCCCTAGCAAACTATCATACCCAAGGATGCTTATTTTTCACTTCCTGCAATGATGATTTCAATGATGGTCACTCAATAATTTACCCTTGTGTTTTGGGAAAGACTTATCGAAAATGTGATTGGCTTAACAAAATATTCTGATTATTGGGAAATAAAATAAAATTAAGGTTATATACTGTCATGGAGTGGAAGCTGATCATTCTGGTGTAAATGAAAAATTAGGATTAATTACCTTGAGTAGCAGCTCATAGGATAATTATCACCCTTCTGATAACAAACATCAGGAAAGAAAAGATTTAGAGAAATAAATAAAGAAAATGGGATTAAGAAAATTATAAGAAGACTGATTAAATGAAAATGGCTACAAAGCAGAGGAACCATATAACAGGTCACCATCTCATTCTTCAGTGTGTGGGGTGAACCGTCAGGTGTGGCAGAATATGTGTCCACATGTAGGCAGGGCTCCCCTTCCTGTGAAATCCTGACCACGTAAGTGAACTGAGCATGAAAATATGAAAAAAAGTGAAAAAAGGACACAAAATGTCCAGACTCAGTATTTAGTTCAAATGGATCTTGCCACTGCCATGGCACCCAGCCATCCTGATGAGTAAAAGAAAGCATCAAAATGCTTCTCTGCTCAAACATTAAACAAGAGAACATAATTTTCTAATTTATGAATGAACAAAGCAACAGAAGGAAACCCCTCAAACAAGAGTCATTTAGCAGCATCTGAGACCCTGAAGATTCCAGAAAGGCTCCTTCACCCACCTGACATTCTCATAACGGTGAATGTAGATCTTATGGAACTGGTGCTGCAAATGTTCATCTTCCACGTTGGTCATGTCGTTTATCATTTCCAGCACCACAAAGCGCGGTAACACGGAGAGCACCAGCCGCTCCTGGAAAAGGGGGAACCACAGGGTCGGTGTCAGGCTCAACTGGTGCTTCACAGCGCCCTGTTTAAAGATTTGGGTAACTGCTTATTTAAGATGTGGCCCTCCTCCATAAAAATTCAACCATCTTTACTAGGAACACTGGAGAACATATTCAACATTTCTAATTAGTTTTGTCTGTTGTAACAACCCGAAGGAAGAGCAAACATTTGAGACATATACATACACACCCCTATTTATAATGTACATTTTTAATGTCTATTAGTAGAGTATCCATGTATATTGGTTTATTATTAGTGTGTAAACACAGTGTATCATATTAGTGCACATGTACTTCTAGTATTAGTGTGTAAGGAGATATATACATATACACACAAACACTGTTTCCAGCCCTGTCACAATATAATTAACCACAGAATTTTCACAGAATTTCACTGAATATTCTGAGTTGGAAGGGACCACCAAGGATCAGCTCTTAAGTGACTGGCCCATATGAGGACTGAACCTGCAATCATGGTTATTAGCACCATGCTCCAACCACATCTAAGTACAGCCAGGCAAGCCCTCAAAAAGTAATCAAATTCTTTCATGAAAGCCCTAGATCATCCCCTGAGAGATTTTAGACTGTTCCTGCTTCAGTGGCTCATCAGTTTAACAGCTTTGACAGATTTTGCAAGTATCCAACCCAAATCTGTTTCTCTGCAAATTAAACCTTCGTTTTATCCTTTCAAATTGGGCATGGATAATTATTGTTTGCTGCTTTCTCTGTAATAATCATTCTGTACTAGAATACTGTTACTGTGTTCTCTTGCCCTCAGTCTCCCTTTCTTTTTAGGTTAGAAAGCTTTGTCCAGTATTGGAATATATCATTCCCAATCACTCTGAAGCAAAGGTANTTGAGGCAACTTGATATCTATCAGGAGGTTATAAAATAATCTCATAGTATACAGACTGTGGGTTATGCCCCCTCTTGTGGGTGAAAATTTATTCAGAGAGAACAAGAAAAAACAAAGAGGAATGAGGTGTGGAATGCGAGAGGCAAACAAACCAATCATGAAAATAATAATTTTTTATGCCAGCAGGACTCAATGTCATGGATGAAACATAGCCATAGATGAAACATCTGAATAAATGAAGGAATTCCTCCCTAGCTTTCATAGGAGTTGATATCATTACTAACTTACAACTTTCACAGTGTAGATCATGAAGAGTTCTCACTCTGAGCAGTCTTAGTCAGCAGTTAGTAAACAATCTTCAGCTCTGATGGAAGCACGTTGTGGATAAACACCTCCATGTGTCCAGATGGCAGCCCCAGCTGAGGTGAGCTGTGTGCTTGATGAGGGGGGAGCTGCCAAAACTGCACTGCAGCACAGGAGGGTTACACCAGTGCAGCACAGGAGTGTCACACCAGTGCAGCACAGGAGGGTTACACCACTGCAGCACAGGAGGGTTACACCAGTGGAACACAGGAGGGTTACACCACTGGAACACAGGAGGGTCACACCAGTGCAGCGCAGGAATGTCACACCACTGGAATACAGGAGTGTCATACCACTGCAGCACAGGAGAGTTGCACCAGTGCAGCACAGGAGGGTTACACCACTGCAGCACAGGAGAGTTGCACCAGTGCAGCACAGGAGTGTTTCACCACTGCAGCACAGGTGTTACACTCCCCTCCCAGAAGGCAGCTTTCCCCTGCACTCCTGCCTGCATACCATGCTGAGAGAAGATGAGAGTACTGGCATTCTCCTAATCTTTAATCCACCTATTCTACAAACCTTTACTAAATCCAGACCTGCCTTTGTGAGGAAGAGACAAAAAATTATGTGAGTGATGGGTGATATAGAGCAGACTGTGAGCCATAATTCAGTGAGATCATCCTTTATTCTGGGAAATAGCCAAGCTCAGACTTTCTGTTTCCCCATAGAGGGTTGTTCTAATTTTAGCACATCTGTTCTGTCTTGTCTTGTCTTGTCTTTCTTCCATCCTTTCCACCTGGGAATCCTTCTGTCCTTCGTTCTTCTGATGTGTAAACACTGGATGTGATGCCTGTGATAGCAAGAAGCAAACCAGTCCCTCAGGAGGTCCTTCACACTCCTGCAAACCCAGGTTTCACAGGAACATCCGGTCCTCAGATAGCTTCACTCACAAGAAAATGTCCCATGGCTTCTTAAGATGGCATGCTTGCAAAGAACTGCTGATTGATAGTCTAGAAACCAGAAATATTTTTAATATTTTGTGTTCTTA
>VZRX01013781.1:222929-267171 GCA_013398075.1 Notiomystis cincta
CTCCTCTCCTCTCCCTTTTCTGTCAAAGAAAATGATGTTGAGTTTGTTTTGAGGCAACTTGATATCTATCAGGAGGTTATAAAATAATCTCATAGTATACAGACTGTGGGTTATGCCCCCTCTTGTGGGTGAAAATTTATTCAGAGAGAACAAGAAAAAACAAAGAGGAATGAGGTGTGGAATGCGAGAGGCAAACAAACCAATCATGAAAATAATAATTTTTTATGCCAGCAGGACTCAATGTCATGGATGAAACATAGCCATAGATGAAACATCTGAATAAATGAAGGAATTCCTCCCTAGCTTTCATAGGAGTTGATATCATTACTAACTTACAACTTTCACAGTGTAGATCATGAAGAGTTCTCACTCTGAGCAGTCTTAGTCAGCAGTTAGTAAACAATCTTCAGCTCTGATGGAAGCACGTTGTGGATAAACACCTCCATGTGTCCAGATGGCAGCCCCAGCTGAGGTGAGCTGTGTGCTTGATGAGGGGGGAGCTGCCAAAACTGCACTGCAGCACAGGAGGGTTACACCAGTGCAGCACAGGAGTGTCACACCAGTGCAGCACAGGAGGGTTACACCACTGCAGCACAGGAGGGTTACACCAGTGGAACACAGGAGGGTTACACCACTGGAACACAGGAGGGTCACACCAGTGCAGCGCAGGAATGTCACACCACTGGAATACAGGAGTGTCATACCACTGCAGCACAGGAGAGTTGCACCAGTGCAGCACAGGAGGGTTACACCACTGCAGCACAGGAGAGTTGCACCAGTGCAGCACAGGAGTGTTTCACCACTGCAGCACAGGTGTTACACTCCCCTCCCAGAAGGCAGCTTTCCCCTGCACTCCTGCCTGCATACCATGCTGAGAGAAGATGAGAGTACTGGCATTCTCCTAATCTTTAATCCACCTATTCTACAAACCTTTACTAAATCCAGACCTGCCTTTGTGAGGAAGAGACAAAAAATTATGTGAGTGATGGGTGATATAGAGCAGACTGTGAGCCATAATTCAGTGAGATCATCCTTTATTCTGGGAAATAGCCAAGCTCAGACTTTCTGTTTCCCCATAGAGGGTTGTTCTAATTTTAGCACATCTGTTCTGTCTTGTCTTGTCTTGTCTTTCTTCCATCCTTTCCACCTGGGAATCCTTCTGTCCTTCGTTCTTCTGATGTGTAAACACTGGATGTGATGCCTGTGATAGCAAGAAGCAAACCAGTCCCTCAGGAGGTCCTTCACACTCCTGCAAACCCAGGTTTCACAGGAACATCCGGTCCTCAGATAGCTTCACTCACAAGAAAATGTCCCATGGCTTCTTAAGATGGCATGCTTGCAAAGAACTGCTGATTGATAGTCTAGAAACCAGAAATATTTTTAATATTTTGTGTTCTTAAGCCTCTTATGACAGAAGAAACTTAGGCTATATATTCTCTTCTTCCTTCACTATTAAGATACATTGCTCAATATGACCAAAAAATAAATCCACCTTCTGAACAAATCAGATCAGTATTTCAGGAAGTTGTATGATTAAAGTGTTCAATGACTTCTTGTGAAGATACATTCAGAATAATACTAAGCTTTTTTTACTGTAAAAAGAAATATGTTATTTCCTACCTTACCCATGTAAAATGACAAATTGGAATACAAATTTAAAAAAGAAGATTAAAAAAAAAAGCAAACTGAAATCTTGGCTGTTATTAAACTGTTTATGAAATCTATTTAAAAACTGTTTATGAATCTTTTTAAAAAAAAGGTCAGTTCCTTCATACATATATAGCTTTACTAGAGAATGCACTTTTTTTCCCAAAAGGAAAATCTTACATTCCTTATTTGCATTCACCTGAGGGGGTATCAAGCAACGCCTCTAGAAAGTTTATTCAAAATAAAACATAGTTGACTTGGCACATGTTCACTAAGCCAAGAAAAATGTGCCTAGCACATTTGATATCTTAACCTTCATGCTACTCATTAAGGTGAGTTAAATGTTCTTGTCTGCACATAAGATCTGGCAGTGACCCATAAAACTGAGGTTAATTAGTTTGCCTCTGGAGCAGCCCTCCATTAATGCTGAGGCATTGATGAGCCTTTGTTGGAATTGAAGGTTCATGTACAGCTTGTGTCACTACTCTGCATGATGTGTGTTGTGCTAAGGAGGAGACCTGCAAGGAAAACAGATTTAAGTGTGTATGTGTGTGTCTATATGTATATTTTTACGAGGCACTTCAGTTACCATCAATTCTCTGGTACTGAAACATTCAAGTGACAGAAATTTTTTCCCTCTATGGGGATCATCTGTCCCTTGCTATGCCAAGCTGCTCTTCTATCACACCACACTGACAAGGTGGTGGGGATGCTGAACCAGGCTTCTTCTCCAAAATGGAAACTGAGGTGGGCTCTAGTGTGGATCACCTCCATTTTTTCTTTTCCTACAGCTGATTCTAGTCTTCTCTAGACCAAGATATGTCCTTTTTCAGAGGCCTTTCTCATCACTTTTTTTCAATCCAACACTTAAGAAAGATTTTTGCTTATTCAAGAGTGAGTGTCAGGTCACTGTTCTCTTGATGTAAAGATCCTTGCTGGATAACTCCTCTTTAAGCTTCTTAAATACTATTGCTCCTTTTTCACAGATTTAGATACTGTGGCACAGAAGAACAACACAAATGTGTCGAGGTCATGTACAAAAGAGCAGTAGCTAATTCCAGGGGGGGAAAAAAATCATTATTTTATTGTCTTCTGTACCTTACTATTTACATGATCAAAGAGTCCTCACATTTCTAGTCAGTCACTCCTCAAAGGCATTTTCACAGCTGGAGGGAAACACATGAGATAAAATTCCTTCTCTTACAGAGAATGGCCTAATAAAGAAGTGTTATGAGCTCTAGGGTGAAGGAAACTCCATTACCCAGCTCTGTTGCAGGCTTGCTAGTTGAACTAAGTGGACACAGTTCAAAGTAGCAGCAGTAAGTGTCTTGAAAAGGAGCAGAGACACACTTGTTCAAGAGAAAATACACAGAAGAAAGAAAATAGCAACAAAAGAATGCTAGCAAAGAGCTGGTGAACTATTCTTCTAATAGCCATGGATTACATAAATCAGCCCTAGTCTTTAAGACAGAGCAGTCAGAGTTTAGAGTAAATAAATTAAAAAGTACCTTTAACCCAAAGAAAAACCATGGTAAAGAAAAAGACCAGTAGAAATCACTACATGTCACAAACTGATGCATTCGACACCTGAGTTATGTGTCTACAATGTAATTATGCCCAAACTTCCATTTCCTACAATGATTCTGGAGAGATGCTCAACTGAGTAAATGGCTCCTTTGGTGTCACTATGGGTCTCTTTGAGTTCTGCTGCCTGTTTTGGCTAGATCTCAGTCGATAGTAGTAGGAGCTCATAGATGCACAGAATGTGTAGTCACCTAGTTTAGGAGGTGTCGAATATGGAGCTGACTCCTACCCAATCTACTCCTTCAGGAGAAGTTAGCAACAGTAAAACAAATCCTGCTGAGTAAATGAACTTAGTGAGTCACACACATCTATTTAAAGCCCCAAGACTGTAATTTAGCATTGATACTGCCTCTAAGGCCCATTTACTGTTTTATCTGCAATTGCCATTCTTTGCTGTGGTCTGCATGCACTGATCCCTTGGGTCACTTGTACTGAAATCAGAGGGTACCAGTGCTTACAACTGCACAAACGTGGGTAGGCACATTCATGGAGAAGTGGGACGTGTCCCTGATGAATAAATAATGACCTTTGCAACAGTTTTTAAGGAGGCTCAATTAACCAGTGCACAAGGCCTCAGTCTGTGACCAGAAACTGGAGGCTTTTCCACTTGGGCTGATCAAAGGAAGGTCAAACTGCCCAAGGTTTCCCTGCAGGTCATGTGAGGGCAGCACCCCTGCAGGGTCTGCTGACTGCATAAGCTCCTTGCACCAGCTCCACTTAGATGGTATAGATTTTTCTTTGTTTCAGATCATTTTTATTGGAGATGGCTTTGCCAAGGCATGAAAATTCGCTCTTGACTGACAGCTCAGTTCAGGTTTTGCTCTTCCTCCTCTACATGTGCCATCAAATGGGGGAACCCACACAGATGTTGTGGGAGTAAGTTTGGGTTTGGAATCATGCTGCTTATGGCTGTTCCCAAGACACTTGTGTAAAACTGGAGTGGGTGTACCCCAGAAGTGTTTAATGATAGATTCTCTAGAAAAACTGTTTCAATTTTTCATCTTGATTTTTAAGAATAATTTTTCCAGAACAATAAAGCTTGTCTTTAACAACATTTACAATTAATATCAGAGAGGTTTTATTGTCTCAAACACTGAATTTAATAGGATGAGAAAAGAGTCATTCAGAGCAGGAGTAGTTTTAGTCTTTCTGGACCACATTTTATTACATTTAAGGAAAGTCGATAAAAACAGTATTGTTTTCTACTGAAAATCTGACAGTGCTCAGAATAGATGTAATTATTGTAGATGTCACTCTAGAAAATGGAAATTAGCACCTCTCATTATGATGAACTGCTCTGAAGAGAAATTCCTTTGTGCTTACTTAGCGCACAATGGACAGTCTATTTGCAGCTGTTCTTTCTTGTGTCTCATCAAGACAATGGGAGTTAATTAAAAAATACTGAAGGAACTGCAGTACCTAATTCACTCAGACTTGTGGGGTTATGAGGCTGCCTGTTAGCTTTCACTACTTACTCCTGCAATGTGTGATATGAGCTGTATCAACTTCGTTTTATTTTAATTCTGGCAATTACTATCCCAAATCATCCATCCTTGGCTGCGTGTTCCATTTAGGCATCTCCTGTTTTCAAAGAGAAACAAGGCCAGATCACACAGGAGGTCTTGGAGTCTCCTTTTGTTTAGCTTTTGTCTATGAAACAGCTAGAATCTCAACCAAACTGATAACCCAGTATTTATAAGAGTCACAACCCCTAATAGAAGTGTCTATTCTCAATTAGCTGAAGTGTTGCAAAGTTTGTGGCAATGAAAGAAGGAAAAATCTTTTTCCAGACACTTCTTGTAGGAAGGACATGTTACCCAATTGTTTCTTCTATGCTGTTGTCCAGAACAGCATAAAACAATATATTGTAGAAAATGCTGAAGGGAAGAACTGCTGGGTACTGCTGGTCCTTTGTTCTGGCTGGATAGTGAATGGTTTGATGATTCAATACCTGAAGCCACATTATAAAATCTTGGCAAGGCTTGATGACCAAGTCTACTGCCAGGTGTAAAAGGAGATGTCTTTTTCATTATCCTGTTGGCTGTGCAAGGAGGTCACAATCTTAGTGCCTGCTTACCCTGAGTTCCTGAGATGTAGAAGGAGGATTCCAGGGCTTCCAGTTTGAGTTTTTATGCCTTTCCAGTATCATTTTGGCTTCATAAATATTTAGCTCATCCTGTAGCATGCTGGGAATTGGTAGATCAACTCTCCCTGTCTTTATTTTTTCTGGCGTCATACCTGTTATTGCTTGTATATTTAATAAAAAAAATTATTCCTCTACAAAATATTTACAAACATATTTATAGAATTAATTTTAGAAGTAACAGAGTTGATCATGAAGCTAGCCACAGGCAGTGGCTCAGGTACAATGAATCAACTCATCATAGGGCCACATGAGCATCACTAACTTGCATGGGGGTGGGTGGAAGCACAGGATGAAACAATCTCCTGACAGTGCTTTGTTGTTGAGTTGTCTTTTAGCTTAGGCAGTAGGAACTACAGGTCTCAGATTAAGTGCTCTCAAATTAAGTGTCTGTACTGAGTACATGCTATTGTTAATAATTCCAGATCCTCTGAATCCTTTCGTATGACTTTTTATCTCCTGAATGAAGAGCATGTTAGATTTACATTTCCCTGTGAAACCAAACCATGTTAGAAAGATGAGTAGTGAAAAGCAGGAGTTACAAATATTTGTATTACCACCCTGCCTTGTAGACATGAACATTTATCATAGAATCTTGCAATTAATTGGGTAGGAAGGGATGTTCAGGATCAGTCAGTTACCACTGAGGTCCCTGCCATGGCCAGGAAAACCTTCCACTGGACCAGGTTGCTCAAAGTCCCATCCAACTTCCAGGCAAGGGGCAGCCACAACTTCTCTGGGCAACCTGTTCCTGTGTCTCACCACCCTCACTGTCAAGAATTTCCTCCTAACAGTAATCTCAACCTCCTCTCTTTTGCCTTGTCCTACCACTAAATGCCTTTGTCAAAAGTCCCTCTCCATCCCCTGTAGCCCTTTTGGAGACTGCAAGGTTCTATAAGATTTCCCCAGGGGCTTCTCTTCCCCAAACTGAACAATTCCAACTTTCTCAGCCTGTCTTCATAGGAGAGATGCCCCAGCTCTCTAATAATCTTCATGACTCTCCTCTAGACTTCCTCCAACAGGTCAATGTCCCACTTATGTTGGGGGTCCCTGAGCTGAACAAGTGATACTCTCCAGCCCCATAGTAACCCATTAGACTTATCTAATAATGGAAAGGCAAGTTTTATAATTTTGTAATTTTGTTTCTTCCAAATATCAAGATTAGTTTTTTAATATTTATTCTTTATTAAACAATAGTGCAGAAGACAAATATTCAGAAGGAAAAGATTTATATGGAAATAAGACCCATATTATGACAAAAAGCTTTGTACTGTCTTCTGCTGCATTGGCTTCCATAAATTTCAGTTAATTTGCAAGGAAGGCCAGAGTAAGAGCCAAAGAACAGAAGAAAGATAGACACAGCTTACTTGGGACTGATTTCATAATAGCATAATCTTAAGTTTTCCCTTGTTTTACTGGAATAGAAAATGAGCACAAAACAGCTCCCACAATTCAAATTTGTTCTAAAATATCAGAATGGCACCATCTGACTTTAGTGCTTATTGTGCTATGTTTCTCTGGAACAGCTTTGACTTATCTGCTGTTAAATCTTCATTTAATTCTTCTGCACTGTTTCTATTTTCTGCTGATTTAGATCTCTCTTTTTCCATTTTGTTACCTTTTTGGAGGCTGTTTTGAAAATTGCTAGAAAACTTCAGTAAAATACACATTTCTCAGGAGTACTCATGGCAGCTAATGACATGGAAAATACTGGAAAGAAGGCTTTCATGCCTTATTGTTCAGCTTTATATGACTAAATCACTGCAGAACACCAAGATGAATAAGAGCTACAAGGTCATATTTCTGGTCAAAACAAGGGATGCACCTTGTCAGAGAATTACAGGACTCCAGTATTAAACAGTAGAAGCAAGATAAAACTTTCTTTCAGTAGGTGAGCAGTAGTCACCTTCTGAAAATCAAACCCCTTTGAATAGGCTTTTAGATGGGCAGTTGAATACTGGTGATATGAAAGACCATTAGCCTATTTATAAATGGTAATCCAGATGTTCTACCTTATCATAAATTATCTCAGTAATGGCACCAGTAACTTGACTCTCTCTATCTTGGAATTGGTACTGCTCATGGTTATATGATTTAAAACCATTACCTAGAATATAGAGTCCCTCTGTCAATTAAGTATCTTGTAAGAATTTAGAGTCCTCCTACAGTCCTTTTAGGACACTAAGGAAAGTTTCTTAGTACACTAAGAGTTCTGATCCTGAACTCAAAAGAAAGATGACCTTAAAATTAGTAAGTATATTCAGAGCAGAGGCACTAACTTGATGAATTTGGAATCTGGAGTTCTTTGTAAGCTGAGATGAATGTATGGCAGCCCAGCAGGTAGAAGTGTCTCATCACTGTAGGGGACTGAAACCATTTCACTCCCCTTGCTCATTCCATCTCTGCCCACTTCCCTGACACATCAGCAAAGGTCACCAGTCAGTGGCAGCTCTGTAAAAGGCTTTTTTTCAGACACCTCTCTCTTTAGCAAAGAGCTTAGAACACAGGAGACACCAAAAACCACACACAGGAGACACCAAAATCCTGTCAGACTCATTCACTATTGACCAGCACAACATTTGAACAATGTGGTTTAGAGATCAAAGTACCACATAGGATTTTATCCTTAGTGAATCCAAAATCCATCTACTAGGAAGGAGGCTTCCTTCTAACTAATTCTTCCAGGGAAAGCTCCTATGCCTGAAGATCTGACACTCTGGGATTTTTTCTCTATGTGAATTGCAGTTCAGGGTCTGACTCCTCTCTCTCTGGCATTGGCTATAAATCTCATTATTCTGTTTGAGTCCAAGTGACCACTCTGGATTTGCAAGAAGTGGAAGAGAAGGAAGCAGATAATTTTTATCTTGATTTTACCTTAGATTTCTACTTGAAAGAAAAATATGGAGGTTATGCTATGATGACAAGAAACAAAGACCAGCAGCAAATGTAAAGGCACAACATCTAAAATCTGACTTTACAACGTTTGGATTTCTACTGCAAATGAGTGATGGAGTGTTTTGAGAGAAGGTGTAGTAAATATACATCTTGGTATCTACAAAATTATAAGTGCATGTAAATAGATCTTTCCTCCAACAATAAGGAGGAAAAATCTGTTATTTGACTTAGAAAACAGGTCACCTACTAAATCAGAATATGGAAATGGATTGTGAAGAACGATATAAACTTTTCACATTCCTTCATTTGTCAGATTAACCAGTAGAGTTTGATCCTCTAAGTGCTGATGGAGCAACATGAAGGAAAAATTTCTGTGGGGACCATGGTTCTTTGAAAAAAGTACTATGATGAAAGAAAGTCTGGATAAATGTGAAACTTTGCTTAGAATCTCACAGTCAACAAATTGGTTCCTATCAAAAGGAAAAATAAAAGGCTAAAATGTAATATCTAACCAGAGGTTTACATATTTTTTTTAATTGTGAGTTTATTGTTTGCCCTGTGATCATAATTTTTAAATATGAAGTACTTTAAATTATTTTTATAAAGACCATATGCTCTCTAAAATTAAGATTACTCTTTTATTCTTTCAACTAAACCTGAACTTTATCCTCATAGAGGGGTTTTAATATTCTTACCACCAGTGTATGTATATATAAATATATATAAGTATATATATATATTTACAAGACTCTGCGGTGTTTAACCCTCTTAAAATGTCCTTTCAAATCCCAGCCCAATCTGCTCTTATTTTAGAGGTTGCAAAGTACTGACAGTTGATTAAATTCTAGATTTGTAAGAGCTTGATGAAACCTACATAACATGTAAGCTGCTTTACAAAAGTAAAATCCAAAACCAAAAAATAAAACAGAGTTCATCAATCTGCAGAGAGCTTTTTAAAGCCATGGGAAATAGAAATTGTTGCAGGGGAAAGTGTGAAAAAAAATCTTCTAGAAGGTAGAGGGAAACAAATGGTCAAACAGAACAGGTTTTTTAATGGAAAAAGAGATTAAGGCAGGATTACAGTTTTTCCAAAGATAACAGGCAGAAGATTCTAAACATGCCAACAGCAGATTGTTCTGAAGACTAAGGGCTGTCTTCTCATTTTACAGCCCTGATACCCATACTAGAAAGATAGATCCTGTGATCATACCTAGAAAACAACACTGTCCTCTTCTCATCTGGACAAATGGTTCTTTCAGGTGGTGAAGGTGAGCTCTAATCCTTTATGCAAATCAAATGAAACAATATCCAAACTGCTTTGACTTTCAAAATGAGCTTTAATTGGATTTGTGGAATCCCCTATGAGAAAGAGATTACCTGGAAAGTGGGTGTTCAGTAGGCCAGTGGCAGGACTTGCAGGGAGGGGTTGTCTGTAGGGTATTCTCTTAGGGTACTCTTCCCATTTCACCATTTAATGTAGAAGTCTTTTTGTCTTACTTCTCACTGATCTGACCAAACCCATCATTAAATCTTGCAGATGCCCATCTTTGTCCCACCCTGAGGGGAAGCCTCCCTAGAAGCCCAATGGGTCAGGTTTGATACCAGCCTGGACCTTCTGGCTGAATACTCCTTGCAAGACTGGAGGCAAGGAATGCTTATTCCTCACCAACTCTCCTGCCCCCAGCCTTCAGCTCCATTTCCTCTGCCTGTGTGTTAGATACCCAGGAATATTTGCATAAGGATTAAGGAATATATTATATATAATATATTAAGGAATAAAGAAGGAGCTTTATTTCTATGTAAGAGGACCTCCTCTTTGTGGAATTTGAGATTATTTTTGCAGAGAAAGAGGTCTGCTCGCTTAGGACTGCCTTGGAGAGGGATTTAAACAATATAATTAAAAAGACTAATGTGTTGTGGCTTTAGTAACTTCCAGAAATAGGTATCTGCACTGAAACTGCACAAATGTAGTGCTAAAATTGAATAATTTTCTCCATTTGGCTTGTCAAGACCTAAAACCTGGAGGATTTGTTTCTAATTTGAACTCACTCCCTCCCAATAGTTTATCACAGTAAGGGCAGAGCAGCCTTGCCTGGTGAGCTCTGTACAAGAGGTAAAGAGTTTTCTTTTCATGAATGATGCATAACCTGCTATACTGAGAACAAGAATGAACACCTCTCCAGAGGATGAATGTAAAAATCAAACAGAAATGGACTGTTTTGTCCTCTGGTCTCAATCAACTTCATATAATGTTATTAGGTGCTCTGAGTCTACTAGAAATAATGCAAACAAAATGTTTCAGAGAGGCTATATATGGGGTTTTCTGAACATCAGTCCAGATCCCAGGTTATTCATGTTAGTAAAATACAGTTTAAGAAACTTGCTTAGCTTGAAAGCAGCCTCCCATCCATATTTTCCTGTTGCTTTGTCCAGGCTTCATTAATCTCATTGGTCTAGAGCAGTCTTGGATGGAGAGTTGAAATGTGGCCATAACACAAGAGAAGTTTCTAATTATGACTTAAAACCTTTTCTATGAATAGCTGTCCTGTAATGTGATCTTACTACAAGAGAAGGGTAAGGACTGGACTGATTTTTGTAGTCTTCTAACTATAATAACTTTAGCTATTTAACTTTTGTGATTTTCCCTGTCTAGTCCTTTTAAGACTCCATTTTTAGGTTCAGCTAGTCAAATATTTCTGCACAATTTTTATTGCACAACAATATTCTTGGCTTCCCTACACAGTAATTGCTTTCAGATACATATAACTTGACACAAGTATGGGTGGTGCAGGAAGAGGCAGCATGACAAAGTTATCTGAGAGACTCTTTATGATTAAATTGAAGTATTTCAGGGTTTAAAATGTTTAAAACAATTCAAGTAAAGATTGGAGAAAGAGAAGGTTAGGACACCTCATATATATTGAATGCAATTCTTCACAAAGTCATCATTTAAATATGTGTCTGGATTTAATATGTTATTCATTTAAAACTTAGGGATTTTGTATCCTGAGAAATAGAAATGAAAAAGAAATTTAGTGCAGGTTTCTGTTCTTCATTAAAGCAATTTCACAGCATTTTCACAATGAGGAAAATTACATACTCATTGGTTTTGAAGGGTTTTTAGTAGCTAATTAAGAAAGTGAGTTAGATTATCTATTTTTGTTGCCTAGATATGATGAAAGTAGAATTACCTGCTGTGTCCTAACAACAAAATCAAGGTGAAAACAAAGACAAAGTCTTTGAAGTGTTCATTAACAAAGTATAGCACAAGTTGTCAACATTTTTGAAACACGTAGATGTAAAACGAAAGTATTAAACCAAAATTTCAAACCAGTAGTGGAAAGTTATGATACTGTTGGAATAAAAATGGATTTATGAAAACTGAGAGCCTCACATTTGTTTTTTATTCATAATTGCAATGTTTTGAAAACCAAATCAGAGGACATTTTGTGGCGACCATATTTGGTTGGTTGATATAAATACGTCTCCTCAGAACAGTCTGCTAACTACAATTCATTAGAAAATATTTAAATACATTATTTTATCAGGAACTGCTAAACTTAGACTGCTTTTACAACATGTTTGTCTGTGCTGTCTCCTGCAGCTTGCTTCTCTGATATTTTCATCTTTTGATGGTAGTCTTTCTGGTACTCATCAACTCCTTTAACTATGGCAAGCTCTGAAATGTTTTAGATTTTCACAAAAGTTCTAATTTTTTAATGAAAATTAGGAAATAAGTAGACACAGATGTTCTCTCAGTTTCACAGGGTCCTGGGGTTTCCAAATGATGTCACACAGATAACACCATACAGGTAAGTGCATAAACATCATTAGCAATGACTGCTGGAGTAATTCTCCTTTGTAGCCACACTGTTGTTCATTTTCATAACAAAGTAATTAGAATTAGGAAATTCATTGTAATTGAAAATGCTAATATGTACTTTTAACTACCCCAGGTGCTTAAAAACACAATAATAACAATAGAAAATCAGATCCTTGATCATCTGAATTTACAACTGAAAGTCCTGGCTTTCTGAAACACTTCTGAAAATTTTGTCTATAAGTCTTGTTGAGAGGAAATGGGGATGGGGGAGGCAGAATGAAAAAATATGTGGGATCTTTATTGTATATAGACTTTTGGAAACATACACTGGAAACTGAGTCACTTCAAAACTGGAGTCAGGTTGCCCTGGAGCATCCAGGCTCCATAAAGTCTTTTGCATCATCCAAGTCTGCATTGCATTCTCTTCCCTCCTGTGCAGTTACTGAATTACTTGCAATTGGTGTAAAAGCTGAATTTGCACATGAAGGAATTTTCTGTGGAAAATGAGCCTGTGGAGTTAATTTGGATTTACAGAGACCATAGGCCCAGACATTTCTGAACAACAAAATGGCTTTGACTGTCCAACTGGAAACTTTGCAGCAAGGAATCCTTGAAAACTCACAAAGGAGGATACTGCTGGAAAATAATGACATCTGGAAAACACATTATGACATCTAACTGTCCAAATTTGAGGTCAGAGTAACATGAAGAACAAAAAAAAGTTTTTTCATCCTTAGTGGGATTTTGGTAGTTTCACCTCCTATTTTCATTGCTCTTTATGGAACAGTTGCATAAAGTGAATGAATGAAATTGCTTTCACTGAACAAAATCAGCTCATATGTATGAAACTAGAGAAAAATCTGGAAATACAGAAAAATCTCTTGATTATCACTACAGTAGAAGCTGACATAGTCGAAAGTTTATATTTGTATTCCAGAAAATCCACAAATACTCATTAGAGGGTCCTTAAAAACCTCTGACAACAAGAGATGTTTCCTTATCAGTATTATTGTTTCCTTGTACAGCACCACATTTGTAATGGTACCTCTTGTTTGTCTCTAAAGCACAGATTATAAAATCTTTTTCTCACAACTGGTGACTTTCCATGACTGGCTCTTTTAGGCATTGCACAATACTGCATAATGATAGCAGATTAGAGATTATAAATCTAAGGGATATTGAGAAATTGGAACAGTCATTTTGGGAGAGCAGAAACTTAATTTCTTGGTTTTAACAATACACAGTAATGAATAGAAGTATATCTGAAGCAT
This sequence comes from Notiomystis cincta, assembly GCA_013398075.1. Lineage (NCBI taxonomy): Eukaryota > Metazoa > Chordata > Aves > Passeriformes > Notiomystidae > Notiomystis > Notiomystis cincta. The sequence continues at coordinate 236,293 of VZRX01013781.1, forward strand.
TCATATAACTTCCATGATTATATAAAATTGGAGCTTCATTCTGTAATTGCTTATGGACCAGCACACCACTCTTTGCTGTAGTTTAAAACTCATGTTTTTTTCTTACTTTAATTTTACTGGTCTTCAGATTTAAACAAATTAAAGGCAAACCCAGACATTACAGGAGATTTCTGGCAAGCTGTGACACTTCATATGACATGCCATACATATGACATGTAAATATATCTTAATTTTCTATTACTTTAAGTTTAAGAAGCAGAATATGTGTGGAGATGAAAGAAGCCTCAAGAGATTTAAATTGCCATCCACTACTATAAAAAGTATCAGTATCACCACTGAAAAGAACAAAAAACTTCATCCTGCTGTAAGAAACCTTTAGTTCAGACAGTTTATGGGAAGTGAAGGGGAAATAAATTGAAGTGGAACAAAATTTGGAATTCCTGGAATTATTGTCTGGAAGAATTACACGAATAATTATTCCTCTTTTCTGTGCAAACTTTTGCTCCACAATAATAATTCTAGAAATTTGCAGAAGCCACATCTCAGCTATTGTCCTGCACACTCTTTTTCCACCTTTTTTTCCTCCTTCATAGGAAATTAAAGTAACGGAATTAATTTAGTAAATTTTAATCCTTAGTTTTAAAAATGTGATATGCATTAACAGGTAATAAGTTTTTTTATGTTCATGTGAACTTCAGATTCCATGTATCATGCAATATTTGTCTTCAAGACAGAAAAATGCTAATGGCCACTGAATTCCTACCTGTGTACTGATTCAGTGAGCATGAACAAGTGCTAAAAAAATGGTCACCTGAAATGTGACCTTGTCAGTCTTCTTAAAGTAGATATGTTTAAAAATTGCCTGAATGATATGCTACCTCAGAAACAAATTGAAAAAAATAGAATGCTGAGGGAAACAGGCCCTCCATTCCTCAAGATGTCCTGGTCTTGGAATATTTTGTTAATGTCATTGTTCCAAATAAAAATGAAAAGTTTATTAAACATATATTGGTGTGCATAATAAAAAAATCAAAGTTCCAAGAAAATTAATCAGAAATATTTAAAATATTTTGTTCCAAAATTTTGAGTAGGTTTATTATTAAATTAAGTTTTAGAAGAGATTTTTCATTTGTCTGTATTTTTCTCATATGGGCATTTTCCTTGGCCCAAGGACATTTCCCCCTTATACATTTCAGTCATATGATGCCTGTGACACACTACTTTGTTTGGCTTTAGGTGAATCTCAGCTGCAGTGAGATAACACTCCAGGAAGTTCTGCCCTCAGGGAACAACACAGTCCTGAAACCTTGCAAGGCACTGGGCCAAGACAAAATTCACAGTTCAACCTGACTTAATAAAAATAAATATTTCAGATCCAACCACTACCTCCCCCTTCTCAAAAAAAAAAAAAAATCTCCTCACACAAATGGAAACAATCTGTTTTGATTTTCCTAATAGATTATATAAGTTCATCAAAATTGAATTCCTCAAAATATTTGTCTTTGTACAAACTTCATATTACATGAGAGGATAAAATAATTCCAATGGGAAAACCTCAGAATGATATGGAACAAGTGAACAAGGGAATGTTTTGTTAGTGTTATAAAGATTTTTACAATGAACTCTTGAAAACCATGGTCAAAGTAAAGCTCAAAATCACAGTTTATGAAAGATTAGGCAAGGAAAAGAAAAAAACCCTAAACACCCCAAAAGCCCCAAAAGGCATGAAAATATGATCCTGCAGTTAAAAAGAGAACAGAGCATCCCAGATAATATCCCTCAAAGTCCTCTCAGTCAGCAGTGGCTGCAGAGATATTCTGGCAGAGATACCTGGCATTACTCAACACAGTCATGTGTACTGAGTCATTAGTCAATGAAGTCTAGAGTAGGACATCTTCCTAGAACTCTGTGTAAGAGCATGACTTTCAGGGGGCAAATGAGATAAATTTGAGAAGTAATAAATATATATATATATATATTTATGCAGCAGGGCAAAATGAAAGGCTAAATTCATCTGAGAATGATACAGCAATATATTATATATGATACAGGGGCGACTCCCTTGGTGCAAAATAATAAGCATTTATTCCATACTTCTTTTTTATGGATTTCAAAAGATGATTACCAAAGATCAACCATACCTGTTCAGGCCAAAAGTACATCTAACCCAGTGTGCCATTGCACACAGTGGCCAAAAGTTGATTTTTCAAGAAGAGTTTAAGAACAGACAAACAGAATAGTAATACTTTGCTGCAAAAATCCACCTATGAGCCTGAAGTGATGGTTTAGTATTTCCTCTGCCTAGATAGAGTTCATTTCCAAGAACTTGCTTGGTTTTCACAGACTCACAGAAGCAGTCAGGTTGGAAGGGACCACAATGGGTCATATCTGGTCCAGCCTCCCTGCTCAGGCAGAGCCATCCCAGAGCACACGGCACAGGTTGCGTCCAGATGGCTCTGGAATATCTTTCACTTGACTAATACAAGTTTTAATATCTACAAAACATGAAGTAATATCTACTGAAACATGAAGTTCCCCAGCTTAACCCCTCTTGTGTAAAGAAGCATTTTTCAACAGCTGCCAGTTGCTGTTTCATTTGACAGCCACTTCTGTGGCAAAGATGAACAGCCACTCTGTTCATCCTGTTTCCCAGGGGAAATCTTTTAGGTGTCGTATCAACCCAATACACACCAGCACCGTAACTCATAAAACTCATTTAACCTGCACAAACCAGGTGGTATCATACTGGAGTCAGCAAGGCTACAAAAGCCTGGTCTTGTCCAGTTATCAATACAGTTAATACAAAAACAGGAATGCTTTTCCTGGTGACAATACCTGTCGCTGGTTTTCTGTCTCCAGCCTCAGTCTGGCTTCCACGCATCTTCGGGTCTCCAGGAAGGCTTGACGTTGTGCTCTGTCTGACAGGTAGCTAATGAAGATTCCTGCAGTGTTCATACACATAAATAACACTGCCTGAGCTGCTATCTGCAATGAACAACACATAGGATTTGATTAGACAGGAGAAGCAAAAATATCTGTTAAAAAAAAAATGAAAGAGAGACGACGACAGCTTTGTAGGCTGCAAAAATAGCAGTTAGGAAAGTTTGCATAAAAGAATGTCTTGGATCTTAAGTAGAGACATCAACTTTGTAAATTGTCCCTGCCTTGAGGATGAGATATGCAGTATTTGGGGGCATTAAACTCTGGTTGAACCACAAATTATATTTCCAAAAATTGACTCAGAGAGCTCTAGCCAGGAATGATTATGAGCGTAATTAACAATTTGTTTTTGCACTGCCTCTTCTACAAGAGCAACTTTGTGATTTGTTCCCTGGCTTTAGTTTGGGAAGCAAGCCATATTAAGGAAAACAAAGAATGTCAGTTAGCTAAGAATTAATATCAGTGATAATAGTTATTGTATTATTATTGAACAAATTAAATACATTCATTTTCAGCTGATGCCAAAGCCCAAATTTGCACAATCTGAATTCTGAACCATTCAACAAGGGAAGCTGAAAGGATAAGCAAATTCCTGTACAGCCAGTGCCTGTGTGCACAGACTTTCTTGGCTGAAGTCTACGTAAGAGCTGAAGTGGTTTTCTTTGTAGAAGCTGCGTCACAGCTTCTTACTTTTTCATATGAACTTAAGAGAGCCAAATGGGGGTGGATGCTTGGACAGTGTAAATTTCAGTGGATTATTTGTCTGTTATCGACCTCTCTTTGTGCTCTGCATGTTTGTAAGGCAGGGCACATCAACACCATTGAAGTGAGGGTTGGTTGGGAAAGTGAGTAAGAAAATGGCAATGTTTGACTGTACTAGAGACAGGACAAAGTTCTGCAGCCTCACTACCTTTACCCAATATCTCACCCTTGTTATTGGCTGAGATTTCAAAGGCTCTGATAGTTATGGGTGGTACCTACAGGATCATAACAACTCCAGAACAGCCACACCAAGACAGATCAAGTTCATCATTCAGGATACTCTGTCTGGTAGTGGAAAACAGAGAGTGCTCAGGCAGGAGAAGAAGGATCAAACAATGGATAATGTGTACAAAAGTGCAGCAAGCATTCAGTGCTGGTTTCTCAAAACAGTCTTGAACACTCCAGCACATTTTGGGATAGACATTGTATTTTCTTACTATCATCTAATAATTGGTTTTCCTAAAATCCAAGTGTTGTTTGTCCTAATAGAAGACTCCCTAATCTCATTGTGATGCTTTGACTCAGATCTGCAGGTCTTGCTCCCCACAATCATGTGGATTTGAAATTGAGATCTGATATCAGACCAAAAGCATCTGGCAGAAATTTCAGCTTTTTATATTCCCATATTTCTGAATTTGGAGTATTGTTCTACAATAGTACAGGGAATTAATTTGCAATTTATATGCCATGATTAAATAATAATGCATATCCTGGCTGCAGATGAAGTTTTGTTTAACCTTTTCCAGCAGTAGATGTCTAGACAAGGCTTGTAGAAGTAGGGCATGATTAGCATGATCCTTGCATCTCCCTGGCTTCCAGGATCCTCTGAGCTGGAGGTAGTATACTCAGTGCCCCTGCACAACTTTTCCTGGTGCTCTTCTCAAGTTCATAGTACATTTGGCTCCTACATCACTCAGTAATAAAGATTTTTTACTATTTAATTAGGCCCTTTGTGATAAAAATGTTTCCTTTTTTTTGCTTTAATTCACAACTTTATAATTTCTTCGAGTCCTGCATCATGTTTATAAACAGTGACTAATCATTTCCAATTAATTTTCTCATCACCATGCCTGACTTTACTGATTTAGAACATAATCCCTTACTGTTACTTTTTAAAAGGCAGGAATTTGAGACTCTTTAGTCACTCTGCATGTATCATTATTCTCCCTTTGCACTTCCCTCTTTTTTCAGCCAGTTTCCCCCACACACTCTCTGCCTTTGCTCCAAGATAAACCAGAGCAGGCAGTAATTTATCTATTAGATAACTCCTTTCTGGTGCAGGCTACTAAGAGGTGTATGATGAGCTGACATGAGTTTGAGACTGGTTCAGAACTGAATTGTTCAGCAGGACAACTGAAATCTGCTGTGGGAGGTTGGAGGAGTCAACTTTTAAAGCTTTTTTGACTGATTTTTAACTTTGACCTGGACTGTATGTTCACATATATTAGGAAAGTTAGAGTAGAGGGTGAAAAAAAAAGAAAATCCCTCCAGAACACTTGGGAAATGCATTTCAGCAATGAGAGCAGTGACAGGGGGGTCTCCTTTGCTTGCAAATTCATTTGCAATTTCCTCATGAGCCCAGTTCAGTTGCCCATCTCTGCTAATGCTCAGGACTTGTTCCACTCACTTCAGCAGATCTTCTTAGAGCAAATGCACTAGAATTTGACCTTCAATTAGATTTCATGAGTACATAATTGGATTCGGACAAAGGGAATAATGGAAAATATATTACAGGTAAAACAACAGCTTATGCAGGTGCAGAATCAGCTTTTTTACACATGGTAGTCTGATAGAAACCATTCCAAAGAGTAAAACACTATGACTTGCAAGGCATGCTAATCTGGGGCTCTTGTTAATAAAAGAATAAAAGAGACATATAAGGCTTGAGTCTCTCATTGCAGCTCCTTTTTTTCTAGAGCTTACTGGGGCCAATTCCAGAAGTCTCGGAGGATTTTCTACAACCTATCAAGGCTACAAGCCAGGAAAGACTGTTCTCAAAGATGTACAGTTTCATATCTTTTTGACTGACCTGAAAATAATCAATGATCCCACAGTAGGGAAGTTGAGGCATAATGTGAAAAAAAAATATTTTCACAGCATTTATAAGTCTATTTGTATCTTGCCCAGCACTTAAATAACAAACAGTAGTACACACAGCAAGTGATCTTAAAAAGCCATGAGCGATATATTTTGATATTAAGTAGGGCTCTGAGGAGATCTGCTTCTTGAATGTTTGAAAAATGCAAAGAAGGTACCCTTCACCATACTGCTTGGGAATATCTCTGTAACAGGATCATCACTGTCCTTGCAGAACCTGCAGTTACACATAATCACATAATAGGATGAACAGAGCTAAAGGAAGTTACTTGACCAGATCACCGAGGCAGTAGAATCACAGAATCACAGAGTCATCAAGGTTGGAAAAGACCTTCAAGGTAATCCACTCCAAGCATCAACCCAGCAGCACCATAATCACCCTTCAATGGCACCCCCAAGTTCCACATCCAAGTACCTCTTGAACAATTCAAGACTCCACCACTTCCCTGGTCAACTTATTCCACTACTCTCTCAGAGAGAGTTTTGTTTCTAACATCTAATCCTGCCACAATTTAAGGCCATTCCTTTCATCCTTTCATTTGAGACACGGCAGAAGAGACTGACACCCACCCACCTCACTAAAACCTCCTCTCATGTAGTTGTAGCAATCAGTGAGGTCCCCCTGAGTCTCCTCCAGATGAATCAACCTCTGTTCTCTCAGCCATTCCTCACAGGACGTGTTTTCCAGACCCTTCACCCTTCACCTCCTTTGGACATGCTCCAGCACCTCAATGTCCTTTTGGAAGTGAGGGGCCCAAGAAGAAGCAGCCATTCAAATTCTTACTCCAAATCTCTGTTCTTCATTCCTCCCAGGAGGTGATTAAGAATTTAATTCTCATAGAAATCACTTTAAAATAAATTGTCATTTATAAAGTGTCCTCCATACAGGCACCTCAGAACCCTTTGCAAGTCAATATGAAAACTAGCAAAACCCAAGGGATATGAAAGGAGAGGATGCAAATTAGATAAACAAGCTTAGTTTAAATTTGACAGAACACATTGATATAAATAACATTGTTTTTATCTGCCACTCATATAAAGAGGGCTTTGCCAAGACAGCTGAAACCAAGAAAACATTTTGAGTTGATTTGAGAACCACCAGATTTCAAAGAAACAGTTAAAAGGCACTGGATACAGCTCATCAGGAAGAAGTTATAATCAAAGCAGGTACAGTATAGTAATGCAAGAGAATAGGAAAAGGAAAATTCATTGAAGAGATGGTAAAGTAACTCCCAAGTCTGTTGTGAACTGGTAGATAAAAAGCCTCAGACAGTTTTCAAGGCCGAGTTGAATCTAGTTCAGGAAGCAGGAAGTTCAGAAGGGTACAGAGGAGATATTGGGATAAGCATAACAACAGTTTTTAGGCATTTCTACTGTTAAGAGCACCTAATTGAGTTTGCCTTCCTTAGGAGCTTACACAGAATCCTGTGAGTTTATGAATGGCTGGAAGCAAGTTAAAAAAGGTTTAGTAAATGCTAGAAGTTTCAAAATTTCAAAAATCATAGCTGAACTGTGTTTTAGTTTTACCATGATTTTTCTTTTTGAAATACACTGTTGTCCATCAGAGAATTCAGAGCCATAAGGCCAGCCATTAACAGACATTGATGGAGTGTGAGTGTGCAGTGATTGACTGAGTTCAGCACTTCCAAAGAACACATAACCTGAGGGAATGTGAATATTTATGAACATTCAACAAACCAAATGGATTGGAAAATTGTTGGTTGATAGATGGCCCTAAAAAGTTGTAACTGACACAGACAATCTTCATCATGAAATTGAGACAACAGCGTATATCCACATAGAAAGCACAGTGGAGGCAGAGGAGAGAAAGCTGATTAAGTTTAGAAATTATTCTGAAATCCAGAAGGACAGTGAACTTGTGTGTTACTACCTCAAGTACAGAAATAAACTCTAGAATGTTTAACAGAAATAAACTTCTTATCAACCTCTTCAGCAGGCAATTTTATTCTGCCTCATAGAAACAGAGCAGTGTCGGGGCTGATGTCACCAAAACACATGTGAGAACTAAAGAAATGCTTTTCAGTGTAATCTCCAGCTAGGCATTCTCAGGGCTTTAGCAACAGATTGGAGTATTTCTTGTCTGTTTTGGAAAAACTGGGGAAGTAAACTTGTGCTTCTTAAAGAATGTTTTCAGCATGTGCCACATAAAGAACTGGTTGCTATGGCAATTATTATTGGATAATTAAGTTTGGAGAAGCATTTTGATTCTTCATTAGTTGTTTAACTAAAAATAGAAGTTCACCACAAGGTTGTTTTTTATAATTAAAATATATCAGAAAATGCTCTCTCCCTTCTCAATCACTGTCTTGCTTGGGTTATTTGAGGGAAAATGAGATGCTAGTATAAGAACTTATCACCAGGAATGAATTGAGAGTTGAGCAGGAAGACCAAAATGCTCTACTTTCTCTAAAGCAGGAACATCTGGCAGCACAGACTCTACCACTCTCTCACTGCTGGGCTTCAGCAAGCCTCTATCTCCCGCTGAGAGTATGATTTTATGAATCAAAGCTCTTGGCAGAGAAACTAGTAAGTACCTGTTTCTCTGCACTGCCTCATGCCCACCTTGATCCCTCAGTACAGCTTCCCCTTTGTCGTGCCAGATCAATTATTTGTGGGACCATACTGTGAGATATATCAGGGAACTTGGCCAACTTAAAAAACAAACATTTGGCGTTGGCAGTGATTTTCGTATCTAGAGCAATCGTCTGATTAAGTTCACAGCACAGCCTCCACAGGAAGAGGAAGCATGTGAACATTCATAGCTGGCACTGCTGCCAGCTCATTAAACAGAAATCATTGCTGCCTTATTGTTAAATCACCTTGTGAAGAGTGTTTTTATTCCCAAGGTTCACTCATTCTGACTTCTTCTGGGTCTAACTGCTAAATTCCCCTGGCCATGATAAGAGGGAGTTTTGTTTGGTTTACTTTGTGGATGCTTCTTCACTAATTGTTATTGGAAACCAACATGGCCCACAAAGTGCCTAAACTGCTGCTATGACTTTCCAAAAAGCTCACCTGTCCCTGATTGTCTCATTTCCAATGCATAAGTACACCAGCTGTAACTCCTACTCACAGCTGGAGTGAGTGCTACTCTTTTATCTGATCTGCATGCTCGTGCTTTACTGAAAGGCAGGAATTTACCATACCCCTGGGAAGACAGGGAGGGAGAATAGCATAATGTTTATGGTTATGGTAAAGTTAGGCAAACACGGGCTATGATAGCTAAGAACAACTTTACCCCACCCACCCTTGATTTGCTACATGTGAAAGAAGCCATTTGTATCAGTGTCACCATCTAATTTTATGTTGAGAACTGAATTTTGTAGTTCAGCTGTGCACAGCTCCCATGGGAACATTGGCTGATTCTTCAAAAACTCAGATCTCATTTATGCCTTTAAGAGAGCTGAGACCTTTTAAGAAGCCTGGTCTTGCTACTTCCAGAGCCATCATTAGAGGACTTCACTGTGTACTTAGGAACAGTTTGGCCTTTAAGGTGCATGAAACGTGCAGCCTGCAAGCAGGTTGGCCCTATCAAAACATGTGGTGTACCACCAGAAATATTAGATTAGCTTCAATGGAAACAACTGGTTTCAGACAGAGTTTTCTCCATTCTGCTGCAGAATATCGTAACATGAATTTTTGTCCTATTAGTGATTTAGAAAACAAAAAAACATTTTACCTCTGAACAATGACAAGTTTGGATAAAATCAATTGTTCCAGTTCAAGATAGTATTTGAAAATATGTATCTTTAATATTCAGAACAGGATTGTAATTTCTATTAGAAAAAATAGCTATATCCTTTTTTGTTCTTCCTCCCATTGAATCCATTAGAAATGTAGAAAATTGAATGTCTGATTAAGTGGCTCATAATTAGCTAAAGCCACACAAATTTGGCAAGTCAGCTACCAACTATGGAAAACATTTGCAGCATGGTGTGGTACAAGAGATCTTCCAAGAAAATCATATCAATCATAAAATATCATAATCATATCATATATCATATCAGACATGTAAGGACTGACATAACTAGGGGATGCACAGAGGCAGTCAAGAAAACACATACCCCTGCTAGTGTCATCAAGCAGCCTCAAAGTTTCAACACATCTCCTCTGACTCCCCTTGAGTTTGTCTAAAATTTAGAGGTCAGGAATAATTTTAATAATAATAAAAAAATCTATTCTGGGACTTTGGATAATCTTTTTTGGGTGCTTTTCTTTTTATAGATGTTAAAGTGACTAGACATGACTGGGACAATGCCAGTGGCAGGGTCACAGCCCACGCATACAGGGAAATGAACAGGGATGGGAAAATGACCTTCACTTCTTAGTAACTGTTCTCCATGGCTATAAGGTACTTAGCTGAACTCTCTGATCCTCACCCAGAAACTAATCCTGAACTATGCAGTGAAGTCTGGTGATCACATCTCCAGTTCACTGAGCAGCACAGCGTCCTTTTGTCATCAATTTGTACACAGGATGCTGTCACCTCTAGATATCTGAAATGTTCCCATTTAGAAATAACAACCTTATCTTTTTGACATGAATAACCTTCTCCATTCAGTGTTTTCTGTGTGTTAGTTAGGTACCTTCTTCCTCTACTTTGAGATAGCTGTATTGCAGGGTAATTACAGTGAGAAATCTAAAGCCAAACCTTCCAAATGTCATTATTTCATTGTCAAAAACACCACCTCATTTGGTGTGTCTATAAACTAACATAAAGGGCTCAGACAGGAATTTCTTCTCCAAATATGTGTGACCTTGAAACCACAGCACATGTACTACAGAAATACTTTAAATTACCTGTGCTGTCTAACTAGGAGTAGGTCCTACAACAACACACAAAAAAAACAGGAAAAATCAAGGGACAGCAGCCTGTGCAATAGAGAATACTGGAAGCAGCCTGTGGTAGTCAGAACAAAAGTTAGGAAACAAAGAGATAGTACTTCCCAGTTAATTTCTCAGAAGGGAGTGCAAAGCAGCTGTTTCTCTTCCTGCACTTCCATATTTTCATGAAGTTCTGTCTGACTGAAATTTTCCCTATATTTTTCTATTGCTGATGACAATAAGTTGGGAGGAGCTGTTGATCCCTCAAAGGCAGAGAGACCCTGCAGATCAAGCTGGGCATATTAAGAGCTGAGCAATCATCGACTGTATGAAGTTTAACAGAAACAAGTACTGGATTCTGGCACAGGGACAGGGCTGGGACAGGGCCGTGGAAAGGGACCTGTGGGTCCTGGTCAATGGCAAATTGAACATGAGCCAGCAGTGCCCTGGCAGCCAGGAGGGCCAACTGTGTCCTGGGGGGCATCAGGCACAGCATCACCAGCTGGGCAAGGGAGGGGATTGTCCTGCTCTGCTCTGCACTGGGGCAGCCTCACTTCAAGTCCTGTGTGCTATTTTGGACACCAGAGATATAAAGCGATTAGAAAATATTCAAAGGGAGGCTATGAAGATTGTGAAGGACTTAGAAAGGAAGACATATGAGGAGCAGCTAAAGTTACTGAGGGGAGATGTCATCACAGTCTGCAGTTTCCTTGTGAGGGGAAGTGGAGTGCCAGGCACTGAACTCTTCACTCTCCTGACCAGTGGCAACGCTCAAGGGAATGGCCTGAAGTTCTGTCAGGGGAGGTTCAGGTTGGATATTAGGAAAAGTTTCTTCACCCAGAAGGTGTTTGGGCCCTGGAACAGGCTCTCCAGAGGAGTGTGCCTGAGAAAGCTTAATGAGCATTTGGACAATGCTCTCAGGAACATGGTGTTCTTGTTGCAGTTGTCTTGTGCAGGGCCAGGAGCTGCACTTCAATTGTCCTTGAGGGTCCCTTCCAAGTCAGGATATTCTATGATTCTATGTAGAAGCTGACCTCCCTTAAAGCTGCATATTTACTGTGCAAAACAAATACCAAAGTAATTATGTTCAAAAGGAGCCATATTCCATTTAAAGTTGCTTGAGAAATAAATTACTCCAATTGAATGTTACAGCATCTAAACAAAGATTTACAAGAATTTAATCTGAAATGGGGAAGTAAACCCATGACTTCCTGGATATTGAGAATTAAAAATAATGCCTGTGGGTTTTTTTGAAGCAACCTTACAAAATATTAAATAATATCCATGCATGTAATGCATGGATATCTGAATTGTAAATGATTGTCTCCCAGTAGAGATGTACCAGTATGTGAGGACCAAGCATTAAACATCATCTCACTGACAAAAAATTCAGCTAACACCTTGTCTGGAAAAGTCTGAGAGCATCACTGAGTTTAGGATGAGTCAGAACAACCTAAAACTAGGATACCTAAAGTGAAAGTCACTTTTGGAAATTTTCTTCAAGTTATCATAGTACTTTTACCTAAGTCACTGTCAGATAAGCAAAGCAGAAGAAATCCTAGTAGTTCCCTTATTAGATTATGCAACTGATGAGGAATAATGGTGGAAAAAGAAAAAAAAAACGCAAAACCATCATAGCTGTTTTGCAGCATTGGAAAGAGTTTACCTACATTTAAATGACAAGAGAATTATGTAGTATGCATTTCTGCTAAGTGGTTTTGGGGTGTTGTTCTGCACAGCTGTTTTTATTGCTCTATATAATGGCTCTTATCCATAGTAAGATGTCAAAACAGAGTGAGCAATAATTATCTTTGTAGGGCTGACAGCTGTTCATCTTTTATGACACACCTCATTGCTCTTTTCATCTGATCAACTGTATTCATGTCCCAGAAATTACCTGCAGGACATACTCCATGTCTTTCCCATTGGAACTGGCAATTGTCATGATTTGTGTGCAGGTGACCCTGTTTTGATGCATTCTACAGAGCTCTAACAACAGACTGCACAAGAGAAGCTTTTCATTATTCTTCCTAGCTATGTTAGGCCAGGTATTAGAACAAGTGTTAGAGTATGTATTTGCCTCTGAATTATCAAGACATGGCCATAGGACAAAGAAAGAAGCAAGATTCTGCAAAATATTTTTCCTTTTTCGGTATTACAATGGAAAAAAATAAAGTAATAGAAAAATGTAATGATCTTAAATTACTCTTGAACTCTTTATCAAGAAATAGACAACCTTGTGAAAGCCACTCTAGTCAGTGTCAGAGTGAGACTAATACCTATTAAAAAGTGAATTGGTTTAACTGAAATAATACTGAGAATAGTGGTAATGAAAAATACATGAGGGATATCACAGTGTTGAGTGTCCTTCTCCAAACAAGCCTTGTCCTTCAAAGCCTGCTTGTATTCTGATGGGAAGCTCTACTGATCACCTGTGTGTTAATCAGTGATACCTGCTGGCAAACAAACCACCCCTTACAGCTGTTCTTTTTTTAGACTATTCATCCTAAAAAAAAAAAAAAAAAGGCCAAAACAGCATTGGAAACAAAGGCTCTTTACAGTTTATTATTAGCATTTTTTCCAGCAGGCCAGTCTTAAGGCTACCTTTTCCCCCTTGTAAGTGGCTGCTATTTTGCACAGGTGTCACTGGTGATGGAGTTTGCCCATTGAATTTACAGCTGATTGATTTGTAAGACAATAAGAATAAACTTAGAGTCCCAGATCAGGTTTTAGCTTTGCTAGACCAGAAATAATATGGAAAATATCTTCTTTCTCTAAATTTCCCATTATGGCTCCTCTGCTTCCATTTTAAATTATGTTTTTAAAAAGTGACCAGAAAACTCCAATAAAAGCAAATTATATTCCTGTTTTATTTTTTTCCCCTCAGTATCTCCTTTTGTTGCCAGCTGTGATGATCTGAAAACCAGGAAAAGACAAAACTCAGGAATTCCATTTTTAAAGTCCTTTGCTAGCAAAAACTTGAAAAACCCCAAAACAATCTAACACCACCCGCAGTACCTATTTTCTTAGCTGTTCCTGTTGAGCTGTAAACATGAGATCTACACTTGGAGAAATCTTAGGGGTAATAAAAGAAGTAGTTGTAGTCTGACTTCAGTGTACACAGAATTTCAGGCATCCTCAGCCACACTGAGAACCAGTGCTCGTAAGACCTTGGGAGACTTCAGGAAATGGAGAGCCCATGAAGAAATGGATGAACTTGCAAGGAAAACTTTAGGATGGCTGGGGATTTGGTAATAGGGCCCAGGAGACTTTGCCTTCCAGTGCTGAACTGAACACATCTTAGGTACAGCAGAAGACACGAGTCACTCAAGGTTAAAGAGGAATTTTATTGATATCTAATGTTATTTGAGATTTTCTTTAAAGTCTGCTTTATTTCAAGATTTTTTAAAATATCACGTAGGGTATACCCTGGACAGAAAATAGGGAAGGGAGCAAATGGAAATGTACCAGACAAATGCCATGAGAGGTTACAACATTCCAGACCAGCTGGATTAAATCTTTATCTCAGAGAGTTAGGCGAGGACAAACATTTTCCTTTGTGAAACCTGTGGGTGTTGTTCTGCCATTAGTCACAGTGAACGCCTCAGTGTGGTGAGCTAGAAGAAGTCAAACTGACATCAAAAGTACAGAGAGTGCTGTGGGAAAGAGTTGATTCAGTCCTTGGCTGACAGAGGATACCAGAGACAAATAATGAAGGATTAGGCTTCTCCTGACACTTTGCTAGCAGAGGAGACATAGAGTGCAGGATTCATTTTGCACTGACACTGGTGTGATTTAGGGCTAATTCCTTTGAAGGCAGTGGCTTATTCTGGTTTAAAACAAGGATGGGATTAATATCAAACCCTGATATTTACTGTGAGCCAAATTCTCCTTGCCTGACAATACAAGCCATGCCTTTGTTTTCGCTGCTTGTATAAGCAGGAGAAACAGAAACTGGGCTGTTCACGGAATATTAAATAAATGACGCAAAGCAAAACAGCCGCGGTGTCTGATGTTGAATAATGAATCCTGCTGATCCAAGGAATGCTGCTGGAGACTGCTAGAACTTGATGGACATAAACCAACAAGAGAAGCCCCTCAGATGATTTACATCAGGACAGCTGTGTACAGGGTTTGAGACAATGCACAGCCATGAATGATGTGGGCATTTTTGCAGTCTGGGTTGTGTAAAGGCACCCACTCAGGAGGAAAGTTAGTCTTTACCTGCTCACACAGAAGCTGATTGTCTTCAAAAGGAAATTTTCTTGGGCAAAGCAGTGTTTGTTCTTAGTGAGTATTTAGCTCACAGACTTAATATTTAAGTCAATATCACTGCAGTCAGGATACATAAATATTGTGCTCTTAGGAGCACTCAGCAGATCACTGCTTGAAAAGAAATTAGGTGTGGTTTTGGACATGATGGCATATGAATACCAAGTCTGATGACACTGTGTTTTGTGGCACAAAAACCACCCCAGAATTTCAGCCAAGAATTAGCTGATAAAGTTGATTTCTTACTGGAATTTCATACAGGGGAGAGAACATTACTTCTGAGCTTTAAAAATAAAAACCAAAGACAATCAGTTTTATAAACAGATCTTCCAACTGGTTAATGTTTTTTGAAAGCCAGACAGTTCTAGTAGTTAAATTATGAAGGGGTTGAAGGAGAAAGGTCACAGTTAATGACGGGGTGAGACACTTCATTGAGTTTAACACTTGATCAGATCTCTGTCTGTTTGATGGAGATATTCATCCTAGCCCTGATGGTTTTTTAACCAGTCTCTTCCAACAATCTTGATCTGTTAGACTGAAACAAAGCATTCCAGATATCCTAGGGAATCCTTTATGGCTCCTTCCTGATAAAAGTTTGAACATTTTGGGTTCCCTACAAGGATGAAATCAGTTCTTACTGTACAAGTTCTGCCACTCAGCCAGCTAGCATTGGTCAGATTTTTTTAAACTGAAAAAAGAAGAGATTTTCTGTTCCTAAAGTAAAATCAGGCCACAGCCAAGCTCCATAGTTCAAGTTATTTTCTTCTTGCTTAGCTAGTGTGATGCTGAAAGCAATTAAAGCCATGCCTGTAGGCAGCATTATGAACTCACTAGTTGTTGATATAAAGCTGATATCTCACGGCTGACACTGTACAGTAACTACATGTGTAACCTATATTAAATTCTAGGTAAAAACAAGAACAACTCCAAATGACTTCTCTGTATTGTCATCCTCATGAATATGCACATCCATTTGTTAAAGTCAACATGATTAATCATTATATGAGTACAAGCCTAAAATATTTTTTCCAATAAATACACTGTGTAGTAGTATCATGAATTACTTTTTCTAGGCATTCTGGTCTTGTTTCTTACCTTCTGACATGTTCCTATCTAGTATTTTACACAAAGAGTTTATAAAAAAAGACAAAATCATGCCAGTTATTACTTTTAAGGAGAAAAATATTAATTATAAAAGTAGAACACTGTGACTAAATAACTCACAAGATGATATTAAAAATCTCAAATATTGGGGAACAATGTCTGGAGACAAGCAACACAGATCTGGAGAACCAGAACAATTTTGTGAAGTGCTAATTCTTTAAAAAAGTGCATGTTTCTATGTTAAAATTTTTAGTTCTTGGCAGAATTTAAAAAAAAAAAACAAACACCACCCTCACATCTTTTATATTTCCCTAGAAAGTAGTAAAGCAGTGTAACTGCTGCATTTCTGAAAAACTCACACTTTTAGGTGTGCAAAGGCCTTTCTTAGGTCTGGTGGCCCTCAGAAGGCAAAATGTGGCTATGTAGAGATATTTAAGATTCAGAATATCCCTGCAGCATGTGGGCAGCATGTGGCAGCCCTCAGCTTCCAGTCCAACTGGAAAACTGAAATGGAGGAGTCATTGCCCCTCAGAGCTGCAAAATCCCTCCTCTGGGAGGTGCCAGCTCCTGCTGACCTCAGGATTAGATAAAAACTCTTTGCTGGATGACAAGGCATCACTGATCTGCAGGAATTGCAATTGGTAGCTCAGGAGCCAGACCAGCCAGGGCTCCCAGGAACACAGCAGAACCACTGCATTTGGATGGGATGATCCAGACATTTCTGGAAAAATGCATCCTAATCCATACACTGTCAATGTGCACAGCTTCAAAATTATTATAATGATGAAAGACCCAGGATATCCTACTTTTACCTACCACCTGATTCCTCTAAGAACAACAAGAGTAAATGTATTTTGCCTCTGTGTTTAATATCATCCTCTCCCTTGAAAAAAAAAAAAATCCAGCATAATTTGCAAAGTATTCATTTTTCAAAGAGATTCCTGTGTCTGGCAGGAGTAGAAATGGTTGTCTGAAAATATTTCATTAAAGTTGTCTGTATAATTACCCTGAACGGCTGCTACTGATTTTGTAGTCTGTAAATGAAAGCGTTTTGCTGAGAGACTGAATCGCCCTTCACAACATGAAAAAATTTGATTAAAATATCCTGCCAAGGTCAGAGTTTATTGCCCTTGAAGAGAACATTAGCCACCAGGTTCCCTGAGTTGAAATTGTCTGCTACTAAGGCCTTTCTCATTATTGGAGAAGGAAGGAAATATTTTGTGTCTGTTCCAAAGTAAAAGCCCAATTCCCTGTTTCTGTCAGAGTGGGATGCTCAGCCCTTGGGAAGGAGCTCTGCTGCTGCAGTGAGAGAAAGCATCCTCAGGCCTAATGAACCTGTTGTGGGTGTCACACATGGAGAAACTTGGCAAGAGACAAGATGTTTCATGAGCCTTCCCAGAGTTTAGGATGGATTTAGATGCAAAGTTAGAGACAGGACTCTTCCACCTCTTAATGATGCTCCAGCTACTCAGTAAGCATGAATTAATTTCTATATTTACTTATGTATTCCTATATTGTTTCCATTATTTTCATGTGTACCACATATCTAGGAATAGTCCTAAAATCAGCTGTAGCCCCAAAGATTTCTGAGACATATCTTCTAATTTACACAATTACTGAAATATTTGCTTAGAGCAGGAACAACCAGGGAAATTCTTATTCCTTGTAATTAAGTGGTATATGCACATTTATACAATAGACAGAATCAAAAATAATACTACTTCTCTGAATATATTTATGCATATATATAAATTAAAATAAATAAATCAGACCAGGTTAATGACATAAGATGAGGAAGATTAAAGATGAAGTAAAATGAGCTGATGATGACCTAAAAAATACTTTTAGGTCAAAATAAAAAATACTTTTAGGGGTAAAAATAGCCCCTATTCAATCAAGAGATTAATTCTTCTCTGTTTCTTTGTATTGAACATGACTTTATTTGCAACAGTCTCTTCACCAGGTATTACTCTCTTGGAAGACACAATCAGATTCTGTCTTTTTCTCACACCATCAACAATATTACTGTCTAATATTTGATCCAACATGTCTGTAGCAAACCACAGATATAAATACCTGAAGCTGCGACATTTCAGGCTACATAAATGAAAATAATTCAGACTAATCCATCAGCCTCAGGGCAGCAATCATTACATATATTAAATGGTTTACTTCTTTTGAAACTGGGGGTGAGAATACTCCGCATCATAGTCAAAATTAGGAGCAAATATCATTTAATTATAGAAAGTAGGGCATGAGAGGACCTTGATAAGTCACTTAACCCATGCTCCGGGGTCCTGGATATTACCTAAATCACTCCTAAAAATTGTCTCTCTAAACTGTTTAATTATACCTCAGGGCAAAGCCTTCCAAGCAAAATGAGGTTATTTAAGATATTGTTATTGTTTTTTCAAGATTTCTCCTACTATCTAATGTAACTATTCCTTAAAATAACCCATCATCTCATGATCACTTATAGATGAAACAAAGAACAATTGATTTCTTCCTCTCCTTAGCAACTCCTTCCATATTTGAAGGTTGTCATAGCTGTCTCATCATTTTCCTTTACTCTAGAGCAATCCTCTCTCCTGCAGAAGTAGTGAAAATAAGCAGGATCCACCGTGACTGAAAGCAGTATGTTTAAAGATCATCAGTGCTTTCTTGTGAGAAGATTAGTTTCTATTTATATTTGTTTTTAAAGGATAGTGTCTGTTGCTCAAAACATTGTTCTAACATTGATAGACTGACTGCCTAAGGGTAAAGCTGCCTCCAGTTTTCCTTAGAAAATGCTGAGAAGGCCCCAGGGAGACCACAGTACACACTCACACACACTCACACACACACACACACTTATATCAGATATCTGAACATTTATGTTGTAATCTGACCATGTGAAACTGAATGGTTGGTACTGGTAGAGGAATTCTTTTTGCTGGTGGAAAGAAAGGATATATATTACTGATATTGTTCAAAGTGTTCCTCCTGTAATATTGCACAGACCACAGAGATCTAGGAAGTGGAGACAGAAAAGAAGCATAGAGTGAGCATGTGCCTGGTGTCTGCTACAAGCTTGTGCTCTGGCAGTGCTTGATGTCAGTAGATGGGGATGGGGAGGCAAGGTTGCTGCTTTGAGCTTTGAACCACATGATGGTGATAAGCCCATAGAACAACTCTCATGAAGAAATGAGAGCTGATGACCGGTGGTGGACTCTGTAGTTTTAGGTTTATGGTTGAACTTGATGATGCAAAATGTCTTTGTCAGACAAAATGATTGCCTGATTCTATGATATAGGTCTGCAAGCAAGTCCCTCCCATGACTTGAGGCTAGAACAGACTGAAGTGTGCAGAAGGCACAGCATGTAAACCAGGTCTCACTCTGTGATACAGGAGATGTGCCTTGCACATTATCCATGCTCAGTCTGGAGTCAGAGATGTTAGTTCTGCCCTTCAGGTCCTCAGTAGAGGTTTGTATTCTTGAAACAATACCTGCACTACTATCACAGAATCAATGGGTTTGGAAAGGACTTCTGGAGATCATATTGTTGGATATTCCTCAAATCAGGATCACCTGCAAGTTGCTTAGGGTCTTGTCCAGTCGTATTTTGAATATTCCCAAGAACAAAGACTTCACATCTCTAGGCAACCTGTCACAGTGCTCATTCACATTTAGAGTAAAAAAAAAGGTTTTTATTATGTTTAAGTGGAATTTACTGCATTTTGGCTCATGCACATTGACTGTCATCTTGTCTCTGGGAAGTGCTGAGAAAAGTTTGTCTCTGTCTCCTTACTTTGGGGTAATCTATTTATACACAATTATCAGATTAGCACCCCACCCCCCACCCTGTTCCTTGTCATCTCCAGCTTGAGCAGCCCCAGCTCTCTCAGCCTTTCCTCATCTGGCAGCTCTTCAGAGGCCTTCTCTGGCCTCACTGCAGTATGTCCATGTGTCTCCTGTGCTGGACAGTCCTGCACTGGGCCCAGCACTCCAGATGTGCTTCAGCAGGACCAGCAGGGGAAAGACTGCCTTCCTCACCCCAGTGAGAATGTTCTGCTGAGGCAGCACAGGAGGCCACTGGCCTTCAGCCTGCTGGTTCATGGTCAGTTTGGTGTCCAACAGGCTCTCCAGGGCCTTCTCTGCAGTGCTGTTTCCAGCTGGTCAGCTGCCAGTTGGGCTGAGGGGGTCACTCCTTCCTAGGTGCAGAATGCTGCAATTCCCTTCTGCTGAATGGAGCTGGGGAAGGGTCTGGTGCACAAGTCTGATGAGGAAGCAGCTGAGGGAGCTGGGGGTGCTCCAGACTGGAGAGAAGGACACTAAAACTTTCTGACAGGAGGCTGTAGCCAGGTGGGGGTTGGTCTCTTCTCTAGGTAGTAAGTGGCAGGACAACAGGAAATGGCTTCAAGTTCTTCCAAGGGAGGTTTAGATTGAGTATTAGTGAAAGTTTCACTGATAGGGTGATCAGGCATTGGAACAGGCTGCACAGGGAAGTGATGGAGTCTCCATCACTGGGACTGTTGAGAAGGCAAGTGGATGTGCCACTTGGTTTAGTGGTGAAAACAGTGGTGCTGGGTTGGAGCTGGACTCGGTGATCCTAGAGGTCTTCTCCAACCTTGAGGACACTGTGATTCTGTGATCCATGGTGGTCCTGTCAGCCCATTTCTGCAGCCCATCCAGGTCACTCTGAGAGGCAGCACAGTCTGTCTGTGTGTCAGTCACTCCTCCCACTGTAGTGTTGTCTGCACATGAGACTATTAAACTCTAGTGAGTTTGGTGGGAGTTAGTGAGTCCCACGAGACACTCTTAAAACCACTTATATGATTTAAGAAGTCCCTTAGCTTGTGGAGTGTTGGAATTCCCCCTCAATACTTTGCTATATCTTTAAGTTCCCAGATCACTTTGAAAAATGGGCTTTAGGCCAGATGATTATCCTGGGAATGATTTCTGTGGCCACCTATCTTTCCATGTTTTGGAGACCACAAGTTTCATACAAAGTCTGTATGAAAATCTGGGGTTTTTCTGGATATGTATGTGTTTATGGTTTGGATTTTTAATTATTTCCTATTTGTAGGATGCTCTAGCATTTTCTTTTTTCCTTATCTGAGATTCCTTGAATTGTCTTTCTATAATAAAGGGCACTAAGCTTTAACTAAACACCTTTGAAGTTTTCTTAAAATCTGCAGCTGCTGAATCCATATTGCTCTTAGCCAGAATATGACAATTTGATTTCCAGGTTATAGTTCAATGATAGTAATTAGAAAAAAAAATCTCTTAATTAATGGTGTGCATATTTTCCATTTTTAAATTGCACCTATAAGCCATCATCAGATATACACAAACTTTAGGGACATAGTAAATATTAATTTGACTTGCAAATGTAATTACTGAGCCTGAAAGCAAATTACAAAAAAAGGAATAAAGCATGAAATTTCATAGCATTGCTTTTGCTGAGTATTTGCATCACATAATAAAAAAATATGTAGATCTATGAAGTGGTCTGAACATTTAGAATTTTAAATATGGAATCTTGCTAGATATATACATTGCTTATAGATTTTAAAAAAAATCAACTCTGTCAAGTCAAATTACAGAAGCTTTGCATTGCAGAAGAAAATCAGAAGTGACCGTAAATCCTTTTACTTCTTGTACACCATCAGAAGTGCCCTTAATAAATTCACTTGAATGGGCCATTTGTAAACTCAGTGTGGAAGTTGGCATGTCCTGGTGTCATGGAAAGCAATCTCACCAGCAAGGTTCTGTTAACTGCTTGAAGAGGAAAGGAGCAACTACCTTAACAATCTTTGTACAAAGTCTAAGGGACATAGAACAGCCTGAAGTTATACCAATCTTTATGTATATGAGAGTTTTTCTTGAGTTTAAAATAATTGATATGTTAAGGTGCATTCTTTTACACTCCTTCTCCAAAGTCACACTGCCTCAGAGAGTTGTGTACTTAAAGCTTTTAGATTTTGTTTTGATTGTTGATTGTTTGATTTGAAGTAACTGAGTGCTTGTGCTAGGTAATCTACTGGGCAGTGTTAGCAAAGAAGAGTGGCTGTCATCAGCAAATATACCTTAAGAATAACAAGATACAAGTACATTTTTACAGGGAAGAAAGTAATAAGTTATTGAAAAAATAATTTCTGAGCATGAAGAGTTATTGAGATTATAAGAAGATTAATGGAGGCCCTACCATCCTGTACCATCACATAGAAAATGGGAACACTTCATGTGTACTTCTGGCATTCCTTACAGCCTCTCAGGTGACTAATGGGACACTTCAGACAAAAGCAATTACATTAGCACAAATTAAATACATGTAATAAATTCTTCTCTTCCTATTGTTGCCAACAAACTGCTATTATTCTCAGGATTGCAGGGAACATGTAAATTGTCATAGCATCAGTCAGAGTGGCATTTGACTACATTTTGGAATGTCAAAAAAGTTTTTTTGTACAGACCTTGGGCAAGTTTCATATGATTTAAGTTCTGCTTAGGGCTCAAAAAATAATTTTAATGGCTTTTCTGATGGATCTTCAGATCCTGGAGGAACCTTCTGTAAATTTCTCTGACCATTTTGAGGTATGCTGCACCCTTAATGTTGCAAGTTACTATAAAGAATCATAGAATCATTTAGGTTGGAAAAGACCTCTAAGAGCAAGTCCAGCTGTTAACCCAGCACTGCTAAGTCCATCACTAAACCATGCCCTAAGTGTCACATTTACATGACTTTTAAATCCCTCCAGGGATGGTGACACCACCACTCCCATGCACAGCCAGTTCCAGTGCTTGACAATCCTTTTGATGAAGAAATTTTCCCTGTTTTCTAATCTAAACCTCTCCTGGGAACGCACGAGGCCACATCCTCTCCTCCTGTCTCTTGTTACCTGGAGAAGAGACCAACCCCCACCTGCCCACAGCCTCCTCTCAGGAGTTGTAGAGAGTGAGAAGGTCTCCCCTGAGCCTCCTTTTCTCCAGGCTGCACATCCCCAGCTCCCTCAGCTGCTCCTCATCAGACTTGTGCTCCAGCCCCTTCCCCAGCTCCATTGTCCTTCTCTGGACACATTCCAGCCCCTCAATGACTTTCTCATAGTGAGGAACCCAAAACTGGGCACAGGATTTGAGGTGTGGCCTCCTCAGTGCCCAGCACAGGGGGACAATCTGTGCCTGGCCCTGGTGGCCACACCATTGCTGACACAGCCCAGGTGCCATTGGCCTCCTTGCCCACCTGGGCACACACTGGCTCATATTCAGGCAGCTGTTGACCAGCACCCCGAGGTCCTTTTCCACTTATATGACACCTACTTTTACATTTTCTCAGCACAGGTGGGTGTTAGAGTCAGTGATGATCAGGTAGAAATTAGAATAGAATAGAATAGAATAGAATAGAATAGAATAGAATAGAATAGAATAGAATAGAATAGAATAGAATAGAATAGAATATTTCAGTTTCATGAGACCTACAACAGCCTTCTAGTCCAACTGTCTGACCGCTTCAGGGGCCATCAAAATTTAAGCCTATTATTAAGGGTATCATCCAAATGCTTCTTAGATACTGACAAACCTGGGTCATTGATTACTTCTCTAGGAAGCCTGTTCCAGTGTTTGAACACCCTCTGCATAGAGAAATGCATCCTAATGTCCATTCTCTGACTTCCCTGGTCCAGCTTTGAACCATTCCCACATGTCCTGCCAATGGATCCCAGGGAGAAGAGCTCAGCACCTCTCTCTCCCCTTCCCCTCCTCTGGAAGCTCTTAGAGAGGTAAAGAGGCCATACCTCAGCCTCCTCTTCTCCAAACTGGACAAAACCAGAGTTCTTAACTTCTCCTTGTAGGACATACCTTCCAACACTACAGAGGATGATGTGGAACTAAGGTCTTTAAAGAAAGAATAGAGTTAAATGCATGCATTCCCACTATATTCAATGTCTTAATATTTCAACAAAAATGTGCATGGCTGAAAGAAGCCAATGCAGTATCCCTCTTCTGATGCATTGCAGAAGAAGTTGGGATGTTTTACACAAAAATTTCAAAGCAATTGAACATATTATTCACTTATTATAGCAGCTGAAAAAGGCAAATTTTCAAATCAAATGAAGATCTGGAACATATAATGATGTGTGTGGCTCACCACAGACCAATGATTAATTTAGTGGTGGAATGGGCATGATCCTCATTCCCAATCCCTAGCTGAAATCTGTGGTGAATATTACTCCTTTCTCTAAAAGAACATGCATATCTGCAAATTAAATTATACTCATACTGAGCACATGTGGGATGATTTCTATGTCAATTATAGCCCTGTCTAGTATGCTTATGAAGCTTATTCATATTAATAAGCACTGGAGGTACTTTCCCATATGACAGGACAATCAGAGGATAAAAGAATGTGTATATTTAGATTTTATGCAGCTATTTGAATAACTTCCTTGAGATCTAAGTAATTTCTTTACCTAAGAGCCTAGCTCCAGAATTATATAACCTCTGCTACACCATGTAATATCATTTAGTTCTTCTGTGCTGATTCACTTTCCTGGTTTTTATTATTTCTTCTTTGCATTGTGATGATAGTTATGGATTTATGAATGAGCCGTCTACTGTGGCAGCTCTAATGCAAGGAGCACAGAATTGATAGCTCCATCCCTGAGTATTTCTAAGGTAAATGAAGCAGAAGAATTTGAGCAAAGGTGAAATAGTAAAGTATCTGAAGACTGGGTCCACCCAAAGACATAAACTGATTTTCAGATTTAAGATTCTGACGCTGTTGAATGCTTCCATTAATTTCATTAAAGAAGGATTTCTGCATTTTATTTTTAAGGGAAAAGAAAGTAAGGATAGGGGAAAATACAAAACTGCAAAGTGATGATTAAATCAAAATTGAAAAATAAACTTGAGGTAAAAAATCATATCATTGAATTCAGATATTATTTCATTTATACTGGGGGCTCTGTTATCTAGATTAAAACTAGTGCATCATATAAAATTATAACATCATCAGACTATATGGAAGAAGTACAATTATTTGTTGTGATTGTGGGAAAAATAATTGGTTTGTGTTAGTTTTGATTTTTTTTTACACTGATATGTTTTAGCTGCTTCTCAGACTTTAACAATGGTTAATTAATTAAATCTGCACCCCTCCTCTCTCATCTAGGGCTAACTGGATGAAACCTTGCAGCAGGAGAAACTGGCAAATGGAATTCTTAAAATAGTTGCTAAGAAAACCAACTTATAGGATGAGAAATTCCTCTGTTAGCCAATGGCTGCCTGGCTTTGCACTCCATCCTGTGTGCAGTTCCTGAGTTTTTTGTTCTAGATTAAGCAACACCATGCTGCTATCTCTGTCAGCAGACCTGACTGTTTGGAGAGATAAGCATGACAAAGCTTATTCAGAAAGATTCCTGGAGGAGCTGGGTGTCCACATTTGTGTTCTCTTTCAGAAGAACTGTGGATTCAGAGTAAAACTTTCCCTAAAGAGAGTCCTGAGAAGTCATCTTCATGGTTCACCTAAAAATCTTAATATCTATGGGATTCTTTGGATTACATTCTGTAGGCTTTAAATCAGGGATCTAAATGAAGATGTTGGAAGTCTGTGAGTAAGCCAGGTCTTAATAATTCCCCTTAGAAAAATCTTTAGTTTCAAGAAATGCTAAGTCCTCAGAATTTTTTGTGCTTGATCACTTTTGATGAGCCAGGTCTCTTCCATCCCTGGTTTGAATAAGAGGCTGCTAACAAATGCTCAAGATTCACTGCAGCACTAACCCAGTGATTTGCATTCATTTCCCTCCTTGGGTCAGACTGAAACTCTAAGTCCTTTCTGCACTGAAGGCAGGTACAAGCTGCACTGCACCAAGAGCAGAGCAAGTGACAGAACCTGTCTTTGTAAGAAAGGCAAGATGAAGAAATAAAGGCTCATAAGCAAGGTCCTTGAGCATCTCATTTGCAGACACACAACGACTGAAGTCTAATTCAGAAGCCTGTGTTGAATGCCACCATGCTCTTACAGATCCTTACACAGTATCCAAAAGACTCTGGAATTTGAAAGGCAGGGAGTATGTCTAAAACCTCAGCTTCCCCTAGGATTTATAGAATCACTGTGATGTTTTCCCATATATACCTGGGCTTTCCAGCACTCTGAAAAAGAGGTTCAAGATTCAACACACCAGAATGGAGATCACACTGCACAATCTGCTAGGTGAGACCTGTGCTCGAGGGAGTGATTTAACAGCATTATATAAAACACTACAATGTTGAGTGAGGACACTTCCAGTGATGAATTCCATAATCAGTTGGTTACAGAGTCAGAATTATTATTTTTTTTAATTTTTCTTTTTTCACATTGAATCTTAAACTTTTATCTTCACAGAAGAAGAGTTGTGCTAAGAATGGGGGAAGGTTTGTTTTAGAAACTCTCTGGTGAGGTAAGAGAAACAGATTTCAATCCCCTCTGGATAAAAAGGAGTTCAAACCTTGGTCTACCACATCCCAGGAATATTTTCATTACCACATTTGAAACACAGAGGAAGAGCACAGTAATCTTCTCTACTGACTTTGACATCAGACAGGTGCTGTGTGTGTAGTACAAATGAAAAATGTGTTCCAACAGAAGTGTTTAGATTCTGGGTAGAGTAGGCTACCTGGTAAGTTGAACATGGATTTATTGAGGCACTTCATGGGATGCATGGAAACAAAAGCTCAGTTAAGGGCAAGAAGGCTACACTTAGAGAAATGTGATCATATAATCACAGACTCATCAAATGCAAGATTGGAAGGGACCTCCAGGATCACCTGGTCCAGCCTGTCTTAGCAAAAGCAAAGTCTAGACAAGGTGGCCCAGCACTCTGTCCAGATGAATCCTGTAAGTATCCAATGTCAGTCAATCCATCATTTCCCTGGAGAGATTATTCTCACTGCAAATATTTTTCATCTTGTGTCCAGTCATAATCTCCCCAAGAGTTACTTTTACATATTACCCTTCACCTTTTCCATATGACTCTTTGTAAAAAAGGAGTCTGATCTTTGTTGCCAAATACTTTAAATATTGGAGTGTGAAAATGTCTCCCCCAGGCCTTCTTTTCTCAAGGCTGAACAAGCCCAGTTCTCTCAAGCCTTTCCTCATATGTCAGGCTTCCCCCTTCTTTGCTCATCTTTGTGGCCTTTCTTTGGGCTTTGTCCAGCAAGTCCACAGCTTTTTTGTATAGCAGGGATCTGAACACAGTATTCCAGGCCAGGCAAGTGCTGAGTAAAGTGAGATAATGACTTCTTGATCTCTGCTGGGTCTGGCCTGGCTGATGGAGCCCAGCCTCCTGCTGGATTTCTCTGCCCCAACTGCACACTGATCACTCATTCTGAATTTGTTGTCCACCAGAACCTCCAGATCCCTTTCCATAAAGCTGCTTCCCAGCCAGGCAGATTCCAGCCTGTATTGCAATCCTGAATTGTGTTTTTTCAGATGCAACACCTTACACTTCTCCTTGTTGAATGTCATAGGGTTCTTGCTAGCTCACTCTTCCAGACAATTCAGATCTTCCTGCAGGGTGGCTTCTCCTTTCCTTACTCAGTTTGGGACCATGGACAAAATTTGTAAGGGTACACTTGATCCCATCTTCCAGATCACTTACAAAGACATTAAGCAGCATTGAGCCCAATATTGATCCCTTGGGGATCCCACTTGTGACTTGACAAGGTTGCCACTTTGGAAAGCAGTCATTTTCCACCACCCAGTGGGTGCTGCCTTTCAACCTGTTCCCCACCCACCACACTGACCACCTGCCTGGACCATTACAGGTCATGTTAACACACTGTTAACAAAGTGCCTGCAGGAATGGAGTGCCAGGCAGGAGCTGAGGAGGGATTTTCAGGTCTGGAGTTTCCATCAAAGCATAGTTTCTTTTCTGATTACTAAATTTCACCTTTATGTGAAAATCTCTTGTTTATCTCATGTGTAGCCAGATATTCTGGAAATAAGGAAAAGGTAAGGAGAAGTTGTTCTACCCTCTGCCTTCTCTGCCTTCTGGAAAAAGAAGAATCTCTTGAACAGTTCTACTTTTGCCGCCTTCTCTTTCCTGTTCCCACGACATCACTGATGTGTTGAGAAGTGCAGTAAGAAGCTGAACTGGAGAAGTTTATCCCCTTCAGACTTTTGTACAGGCTAATAAGGATCATTCAAACATGATCTGCTGTTAACTGCGAGCTGTAAGTGCAGTGCTCTGGTATGTGATTATTTTGCATTAGATGTTGCTGTTTTGGAGCACATGCCTCTTTCTAGGCCATGAAAAAGAACAAACAAGCAATAAACAAACCCTTGAAAGCAACCCAGAAGTGTTCTGACAGCAGAAAAAATGTCACATCAAATCTAGCAAAGTAAGTTTTACTGAGAACAAACACACTGACTGTTATAAGCAGAAACTCACTGATGAAAGCAGGTTTCATTCATGGTTTTGCCTGAGTTCCTCCACATTGGAGGCAATTAATCATCAAATTGTAAATATACTTAATGTATTTGCCCTACTTAGCACAACAATGATGCAGCTGCTTCAGAGAAAAGTGTATCCAATGCTAATCTAATTAAGCTGTGACCCACTGATACTGGTCAGGCGATTTTACAGGATATAAAAGGAAAGCAGTTCGTAATCCAGTCTAAAATCACACACTCAGGTTATAAATCTCCCACAAAAGATGATGGCAGAAAAACTTGTAGCAAATAAGGCTACAAAAGCAAATTTGAGGATAAAGGTTGAATGCTTTGATTCTGCTTCTCAAATGATAGCTAACTTTGAAATGTCCTTATATTTTAGAGATTGGATAGATTTTCCACAAGCATTTAGCAGAAATTTTGAAGAGATGAGTGTGTTTTGCTTAGACTCATATACTGATATCTATGATCAGATTTTGGAAAACATGTAGCTGAAATACACACGCAAAAGCTGTCAGTTTCCATTGTACAATTACACAGATTTATCTCTGTAGGGCTCCTTGTGACTTCATGAATTTTGCCTTTCTCTCTATTAATAACCCTGTGAGAGGATCTGGAGGAAAAATAAGCTGGGAAAAAATTAATTCACAGAACTGCTGGGCTTGGAAATACAGAGGGAAAAGAATGGGCTTACCCAGTCTTAGTATTACTCACTTCAAGGTTATTTCTAATTGTATTTTTAAAGTTTTATTTAATATGCATAATTTAGGACTTGATTCTTCAAGGTACCCCTTATGTATGTGATTTAGTAATGAGAGGAGACTTACTGACTCTGGTGGAATTTGCTCATGTGAATGAAGGCAGAGGATTAAAATCCAGAGTATGTGTGTATCTTACATAATTTCAAGCCTGTCAAATTTCATATCTATATTATCATCTGCCTATGTTACATAACACGAAGGAGTTCTGAGTTGTTTATTCTTCCCCATATGCCTGAAACACATTTGTGGTCTTCGAAATTTTGGATTGCATACATTATTACCCAGGAAAAAGTAAGAATGAATGCAATACAAATAAAACTTTCATTTTAGGGAATGTCAGAGACAAACATTACCCCCATCAAGGTATCTGGCCAGACACACAAATCCATGCACTGCACTTGTTTACTAGTGAGATCTTTCATTTCTCATTTGCTTCCATGGCTCCCCTCAAGCTGAGCAGCAGAACATTCCTCAGCATTTCAGGCTGGGGTCAGTTGGGTTTAAGAGTGGTCATATCCCCCAGAAATAATCACTACTTTCCAGATTGAAATTAATGAGTCTATGTTTGGTTTTTTGTTCGTGTTACTTTA
Source organism: Notiomystis cincta (assembly GCA_013398075.1). NCBI lineage: Eukaryota > Metazoa > Chordata > Aves > Passeriformes > Notiomystidae > Notiomystis > Notiomystis cincta. Next base: position 266,074 of record VZRX01013781.1, read on the forward strand.
AGAAATCTAGTTTCAAGCTTTTCTCCTTCACCTTTTTCTAGGATGCTGGTCCAAATTAATTTTGAGATGCAAGGGAAGAAAAATCAGGTGACAACTTAAGTGTTACTGCAAGAAAAAAAAGGTGAACAGAGAGCATGATTTGTATTCAAGATAATGCATGAAAACGACAACAAACAGTGCACCAGGCAGTAGTACTACAGTGTGCAGCATTACCAATGGCTTGAACTGCTTGTGAACAAACTTATCAGTGAAAACTAAGATTAATTAAGAGATTAGGGGAAAACACACTGGAGCTATTGATTTTTCTCTCGTGTAAACTGTTGCAACTTTATGAGTTTGGTAGACGTATGGCTAACTTATACCTGCATGACTGAGAAGAAGACCACAACCATTTTGCCCATGGATGCTACCGGGTAGTGTACTAAATTGACTTCAGGGTAGACATCCTTTTTGTTCTGTTCAGAACTGAATTCAGCATTTTCCCCATATGAAATTCTAATTTCAAAAAAATCAGTGGAAAACGTGTTATTTGTACCATGATCAGAGTTTTACCATCTGCTTTTTGTTTCATTGCATGCTTTAATTCCTGGCTTTTGTCTGGTGTAAGCATCTGTCTGCATCCTGAGGCAGAGCAAGATGCTCACAGATATTGCTACATAATCAAATAGTTCATTTTGTCTTGCAAGGCTTCTTTGAAGGGAAGATGCTGTATTTTTAACTGAGAAAACCAGTCTTGTGATAAAAGAGAATGTTTTGCTCGCAGGAGGAAGAAATCTTTGTTGGCCCAAAGATTTCCTACACAACCTCGATGACACAGTCATTTAAATCCTCTGCGTTCACTTATGAAGCAATACTTATATATCCTTCAACAGCCGCAAAAGCCCTCATTCCCTAACGCTCGAGAGGGCTCAGCAATCCTCTGCAAAAAGTAAGAAAATGGTGCGACACTGCAAAGTGCCAAAGTAGGACTGTGCCTCAGCCGGGCGCCAGGTCCGGCTCGCCGGAGCCCGGGGCCGAGCCCTGCGAGGGCTGGTGCGGGGGGTGCGGGGCCGCGGGCTCGGAACCTGCGGGGCCGCGGGGCCGCGGGCTCGGTCCCTG
>VZRX01013781.1:271851-334607 GCA_013398075.1 Notiomystis cincta
TATTACTATTATTATTAGTAATTATTACTACTACTACTACTACTACTACTACTACTACTACTACTACTACTACTACTACTACTATTATTGTCAGGAAGATATGGAGATTTAGGAAGGATTTCACTGATTGTTTCTATATTTGCAGTACAATAGATTTGGGAACTCGAGCCAAGTCTATGTCCCATGTGTGAGGCAGGTTTTGTACAGATATAAGCAGAGGAAATTTTTGTTCTCCAGAGCCCAGATAAGGAAAGAGTGGCATTTTTGTGAACAGGGATGGGTCTTTCCTGTGGTTCAGCATGACCCTGCTAACCTGGAAAGGGTTAATACTGGTTTCACAATAGAAATAGAGACACATGTCCTTTCTCTTAGAAAAATCCCATGGAAATTGTAGCATTATTTCAAGATGAAAATGGTACTATAAGTGGAGAAAAATGATACAAAAACTTACATATTTCTTTAATGAAAGAAATTATAATTGTTAGTTCTATTACCCCAGAGCACAGAAAGAAAACATCTTTCTCATTCAGATTGCTCAACACAAATCATGATGAATCAAAGGAAAAGGAAAAAAAAATATATAATGCAGTTTAAGGAGACACCCATTCAAAAGAGATAAGATGAAACCAGGATAGGGACATCCCAGTTTTTTAATGCTACTGTATGCACTGAATCACAATGCTGGCAGCTTCCTTTGCCTCATGGCAGAGTGAGCCCTACTCATTTTTTCCTGTGATAGAGGCTCTGTACCTCCCCAGGCAGTCTATTTTTATGCTTCTCCATCCTTATCATTTTCATATCCAACCTGAACATTCCTTGCAGCATTCACTAAGCACATCACTTCTTGTCCTGTCCACCATGAACAGGGAGAACAGATTATCCTGGCAGTAGTCTATAAATATTTAATGAATGTTTCTTCTATCCATTCCCTCTTCCTCTTCTCATTGCTTAGGCTAAATAACATAATTTCTGTCATTTCTTCCCCCCATGGGTCACATTTTCTAGGTCTCTGGTCTTTTTTGTTTGTTCTGGATTATACACTCTTGTTTCATGATTTTATTATCTTTCTTCTCCTTCTGTGAAATTCATACAACTCAACTTGTTTCTACAGTGGAAAGTTCTCTTATATCTAGGACTGTGTTTTATGACCAGCACTCCTGTTTATACATCCTGGGACATATCTGGGACATATCTGTTGTCCTCCCATCACAGGCCTATCCAGAACTGGTGACCACTGAAACTTTGCTGTGCTCAAGGCCTGGGCAGGTGTCTTGCTCCATATGTGCATAGCAGCCTACACGAAGTATCTTGCATTTGCCCTCACTGGAATGCATTGTTTTTTCCAGCCTGTATGCCAAATTTGAAATAGAACATGTTGAAAACTAAACCTGTCCTCCTCCATGCCAGCAGCCCTCCCCAGCTCTGTGCCATCTGTGTGTTTGGTGAGCCTACTCTCTCTTCAGTGGCGATGGCAAAGCAGAGCAGAGTTTAGGTAGCAGTCGGTGTGCTCATTTCTTGCATGGTTTTCTGAGTCAGCCACAGAAGTGCTGGGCACCTTTGTGGAGGGTTGCCAAGAGGGGACAAGATCTGAGTTTGGCACCCACTGCAGCGATGCTCTTGGCTCTGCAGAGCAAGAAGGAAGCCTGACCATCCTGGGGAGCAGGAGAGGGATGATCCTGCCAAAGCCCAGGCTGCCAATAAAGGCTGGATGAGCTGGGGATCCAACAAGTTAATTTCACACAAACACACACACACAAACACACAGACGCACACACACACACACAAACACACAGACGCACACACACACACACAAACACACAGACGCACACACACACACACAAACACACAGACGCACACACACACACACAAACACACAGACGCACACACACACACACAAAAAGTTCTGTGAGTCCTAATCTCAGCTGGCACTAGATTAATACTGTACATTATTCAGTTTTTGCTGCTATTGGATTTCTTTTTTTTTTTTTTAATAGAGCTAAATGACTTGGCAGTGTCACAAAATCACTAAAAGCCATTTAAAAATAATACTGTCACTAGAAGGCTTTTGAAGGATGAAAAATCAGGCAGAATTCATTCCTTTTCTGTCACCTGAAAGTTTATGTCACACTCCTCTCCTCCTTCCCCCTCTCTACCCACAGCAGTAGCATTTATGTACAGTTTAATGTTATGATATTTAATCATGCAAATAATGATCTCATTCACTTTAGTGGGACTATTTATGTCCTCAGGATTGCAAACTTGGCTCCATGCTCTCAAAGCTCTCTAGGGTTGTCCAACAAAGATGGCTTCGTAGCCAACACATCATGAAGGAACACTCGTGTTCTTATACATATTTTTTTTTATTTAAATAAATATTTGATGAAACCATTTAAGAAAGGAAAAGCAAACGATTGACAGAAAGCCACATTTCATGCACACATGAAATGTGAAACTTTAGTAATGATGAAAATGACAGAATATGAGCAAATTAGTTTGGAATTGTCTCCTTACCTGTCTGATGGTTTGGGGTTTTGTTCCTATAGCTCCTTCTTTTTTTTTTTTTCTTTTTTTNTTTTTTCCTATAACCCCCTCTTTTTTTTTTTTTCTTTTTTTCCTCTTCTCCTTGGCAACAATTCAACAATTTAGATGTTCTAATACTACCAAAACATAAAAAAGGAAAAGGAAAAAACAACCACAAAAAACTTCTGGCACTGATTCTTTTTTTAAAAACCCTGTCTATCACTTTCCTCAGATGAATGCATATCCCAATATGATGTCTGTATGAAAGCAAGCACAGGGAATAAGAGAATGAATTGAAAATTGTAACACTGGCTTGTAAAAGAATTCAGACTAATTAATGAAAGCCATGGTAGAAGAAATACAAGGTTTCATGGACTGAAACATCAGAGAGAAAAAGGACGAGGACACACAGCTTAGCAGATGATGGAAACAATCAACATTTGCTGTGCTTTGCAGATAATTTTTTTCAGTATGGTAAAAATATCAATGAAATATTTTGAAGTTTGTTAGCAATGAAGTTAAAATATTGCATACCCCAGTGATACCACAAAGCAGGGGAAAATAAATAAAAGGACCAGAAAAAGGAAAAAAATTACATCAGAGTATAAAGAGGCAGCAAGATATGATAATTTTTTACTTCTCCATATTGTGAAGCAGCAGTTCCCTCACATGCAAATAAATTTCTTATCTATTCTCCATTCACAAATACACATATCCACATAAAAAGGTCAGGAATGGTCTAAGCATGGGGATTTTATGAAGAGAAATAAGGGATTTGAGATGAATAATGCACCTTTAAACCAATGGTTGGAGCTGTGTTTTCCACCTTTCTCACCCACCCAGCTATTGCTCCAGTTTTAAAAATGGATTAGCAGCTGTGACCACTGCAAATCTTTTACTCAAGACTTCTGGGCACTGCTGCTGACCAGGAATAGCTGTTTTGTACTAAAAAAAGCAGTCTGTCTATATAGACAGTAGTGAAAGCAATGGAAATTTTTAGGTCTCAGAAGAAACCCNTGGGGAGCAGGAGAGGGATGATCCTGCCAAAGCCCAGGCTGCCAATAAAGGCTGGATGAGCTGGGGATCCAACAAGTTAATTTCACACAAACACACACACACAAACACACAGACGCACACACACACACACAAAAAGTTCTGTGAGTCCTAATCTCAGCTGGCACTAGATTAATACTGTACATTATTCAGTTTTTGCTGCTATTGGATTTCTTTTTTTTTTTTTTAATAGAGCTAAATGACTTGGCAGTGTCACAAAATCACTAAAAGCCATTTAAAAATAATACTGTCACTAGAAGGCTTTTGAAGGATGAAAAATCAGGCAGAATTCATTCCTTTTCTGTCACCTGAAAGTTTATGTCACACTCCTCTCCTCCTTCCCCCTCTCTACCCACAGCAGTAGCATTTATGTACAGTTTAATGTTATGATATTTAATCATGCAAATAATGATCTCATTCACTTTAGTGGGACTATTTATGTCCTCAGGATTGCAAACTTGGCTCCATGCTCTCAAAGCTCTCTAGGGTTGTCCAACAAAGATGGCTTCGTAGCCAACACATCATGAAGGAACACTCGTGTTCTTATACATATTTTTTTTTATTTAAATAAATATTTGATGAAACCATTTAAGAAAGGAAAAGCAAACGATTGACAGAAAGCCACATTTCATGCACACATGAAATGTGAAACTTTAGTAATGATGAAAATGACAGAATATGAGCAAATTAGTTTGGAATTGTCTCCTTACCTGTCTGATGGTTTGGGGTTTTGTTCCTATAGCTCCTTCTTTTTTTTTTTTTCTTTTTTTCCTCTTCTCCTTGGCAACAATTCAACAATTTAGATGTTCTAATACTACCAAAACATAAAAAAGGAAAAGGAAAAAACAACCACAAAAAACTTCTGGCACTGATTCTTTTTTTAAAAACCCTGTCTATCACTTTCCTCAGATGAATGCATATCCCAATATGATGTCTGTATGAAAGCAAGCACAGGGAATAAGAGAATGAATTGAAAATTGTAACACTGGCTTGTAAAAGAATTCAGACTAATTAATGAAAGCCATGGTAGAAGAAATACAAGGTTTCATGGACTGAAACATCAGAGAGAAAAAGGACGAGGACACACAGCTTAGCAGATGATGGAAACAATCAACATTTGCTGTGCTTTGCAGATAATTTTTTTCAGTATGGTAAAAATATCAATGAAATATTTTGAAGTTTGTTAGCAATGAAGTTAAAATATTGCATACCCCAGTGATACCACAAAGCAGGGGAAAATAAATAAAAGGACCAGAAAAAGGAAAAAAATTACATCAGAGTATAAAGAGGCAGCAAGATATGATAATTTTTTACTTCTCCATATTGTGAAGCAGCAGTTCCCTCACATGCAAATAAATTTCTTATCTATTCTCCATTCACAAATACACATATCCACATAAAAAGGTCAGGAATGGTCTAAGCATGGGGATTTTATGAAGAGAAATAAGGGATTTGAGATGAATAATGCACCTTTAAACCAATGGTTGGAGCTGTGTTTTCCACCTTTCTCACCCACCCAGCTATTGCTCCAGTTTTAAAAATGGATTAGCAGCTGTGACCACTGCAAATCTTTTACTCAAGACTTCTGGGCACTGCTGCTGACCAGGAATAGCTGTTTTGTACTAAAAAAAGCAGTCTGTCTATATAGACAGTAGTGAAAGCAATGGAAATTTTTAGGTCTCAGAAGAAACCCACATTTTTAAGACAGTGAATTTAAGTTTTAAATTTTCAAAAGATTCTTTCAATTTTTTGCTGTGGATGATACTATTGTTGGGTGCTTCCATTTGTTGGTTGGATGGGGTTTGGTTTGATTTTTCTTTCAGAATCAGAGAAGAAACATGATGGATCAAAGGAAAAGAATAAAGACTAGAAAGTACTATTCTTCCTTGTTAGGAAAGGAAGGCCTTTATCTGAAGTCAGAATCAAGTGCAGTTTCAAGAATTTGAAGAAATTCCCTTCCCAAAACAGAACTGCTGTCCTTCACATTGCCCTCTGGAGCACCCAGAAGTTTCCCTCAGTTCTTTCACCCTTTCCCAACCAGGTTTTAGGGAGCAGCTGTTTCCTGGCTCGTCTCTCTCTCCTGTGCACACCATCACTCTCCTGTAATGCTGTTAAATCCCTGAAGCACCTGCACTGCTGAATGAATCATACTTTTTTTACAAAGCAGTAGATGGTTCTTGATACTTTATAGGCTTCCTTTGAAGGAGAGGTTTTTCTCCTTTTAATACAAAAGACCTTTGACTTACATGTTAATTGCAACAGAAGTTAGAAGGAAATGAATATTAAATTCATCTCTAAAGTGAAATCTTTATAATGCAGAGAAGATAATCCATTTACAAACATTTTATTCTTGATTTTCTTGAAGCAGCAAATTCTAGGAGTAATAGCCTGATTGGTGAAACTACAACTGAAATTACAACTGAAATTAATACTGGAAAGGAAACTTGAATTTGAGACATTCAAAAGAAACTAAAACCATAAAAAAGCACACATAAGGCTACTCTGTATAAGTTTTTTTCAATTGGAATAGTAATTCTTAGCTTGATTTAGAGGGTTTAACATTTAGATCTCAAAGTGTTTTTCTTGTTACAGGATGGGGATGTTTCCTGTGGATGTATACAATAAATCTAATTAGGCTTCAAATAGGGAAACATTATATTGTATGAGATTTTAAATCCATCCAGATCAGTATCCTGCAATTACTGCAGTATAAGACATATCCTAAGAGGAAATCCCGCTGTCAGCCACTTCAAAGAGGGGAAAGTCTGTTAGGATTGTGTATGCATGTGCTAATGTGCATGTATTAAACCTTGGAACAGGAACAAAACCTAGAAACCTTCATATTTCCAAGGGAAAGGAAATTCCTTTTGTTTCTTCTCCTCCTTCTTCTGTCTGGGGGAAAAGAATTTTGTTCAGTTTTTAAATAAAATATGAATACAATTATTAGGCTCTTGAGAACTCCTTTCTCTGCCTCCCTGTTTCACAGATCAGGGAAGCTGGAAGCCCTGGGACTGTCACTTGGGTTTCCAGGCATATTTGGGTTCAAGGATGCTAAAAATACAAAAATGCTGGGAGTCTGGGCCAAAAAATACTTTCACCGTGTCATCTTAGAATCAGACCCCTGAGCTGAGTTCTCAAGCAGCTCTTTAATGAGTTGACAGGGTGCCAAACAGGTTTTTGAAAGACTCTGGCTTATGTTTTTGAAACATTGCTTCATCAGATACTTTGCATATGTGAATGTGTAGGACTCCAGCTTGCTGGCCTGTAGATAAACACAGGGTTTAATTCAGCTGGGTTCCTAGGCACTTCCTTTCCCCACACAACTCTTGTCCCTCACTCTCTTACCTTCTTTATAAAGGTTTCTTGCATCAGTATGCAAAATAACACTTTAAGTGACTGGTTGCATGGCAGAGAGAGCAGTGATGCCTGGTGTGCTGTTGTTAATAGTGATTTATTCCAAACTGAGCTGCCATCATAACTGAAGCATGTTAATCTGCTCGTTGCCAGTCAAGCTGGGGTGGTAGGTGTGCTCAGACAAAATGTTTAGGAGGAGTCGTTGACTCATGGCAATCTTTAGTCATTCTCTGAAATGATACAATTAGTGTGTATGGGCTCAGCAGAGTACTTGTTTCTCCATTCCATTATCTTGTTTTTACATTCAGTTACATCTTCCTTGGCATAGGGGGAGGATAATAGATTCATGATTGAGCTATCTATTTAATACTGAATTTCTCTAAATCACCAAAACCTGTCATTTTCTAGTGTGGCAGGATCTGCTGTAGAAGATTATATCTGATTTCCTTTTGATGGCAATAGCAGGTTTTTGGTGAAGATGAAGATTTAAGAATGGTCTGTAGGTGGTCTACCCTACACATGAGATTAATTTCATCTTCTCTGACATGACAAGAAAAGACAATGGCAATCTTACAGCCTGCATCTACTCTGCTTTCAACATTGGGAGGTTACTTAGAGCCAGAGAACATAATCTCATTGCCAGGTAATACAGGAACCTACAAGACATCCAAATATCTTTTCAAGGAAACAAGCATAGAGAATGCCTGTGACACCTATAGGGATCTAAATCCAAGTTAAACAGCCCCATATGAGAATCAAGCTATTGATAATGGTATTGTGATTAATATTATTTACAATGGCACCATCAATAACTTACACAGAGGATGGTTTTGGCTGCTCTCAATTATATGAGAAAGTAGACAAAATTATTTCTTCTGGAGTTATAATGGGAGACAAAATATCTTAAATTCCAGTGCTTTGTAAGAAGGAAATTGCACATTGCACTACACTCTGCTCTAAGTTTTTTTGGCATCTCTTTAATCAAGACATTTCCAGTGGATGTTTCCAGAACACAGCAGCTCAGACATTTTGTTTTAGTAGTAAAGGAACACTGTGGTGGTGCTGTCTGTTGATCCCAAGTGTCACTCCAATACAGTTCACATCATAGAGTGAGAAATGCCTCTGGAATGAAAGCCCAGTGTGTTTTTGATTGCTCTAAGCTTTTGCATATGGTTTTTTCTTTGGATTCAGCTTGTGACTACAACCTCATTGCATAACTCTCCTGATAAATGCATATTAACAAAAATTTCTGGTTCCAATAGTTTTGCAGCCCAGGATGGAATGTACCACTTAGATGTAGTGAAGAACCAGTGACCACTGTCTTAAGCAATGGTCTTTATATAGCACTTGACCTCTTCTGAGATCCGTTCAGGAATTATGGTGAGGAAATATTTAAATATTTAGGGAGAAAGACAGTATCTTTCATCATTTTTACAGAAGCAGGAATCTGTCAAAGTGGTGAAGCTTTAGTGCCACAAATTCAAGATAGAAAACTGAGGTCTTTTTCCAGATTTGAACTGAGTTGTCCAATACCACTCCAACAGCAAACGTCCTCCTGATCATTCAGCTTCTATACTTTAGCCAGCTTTATTCAGAAACTCTTAACAAACATCCTGGTGGACCATTTTGTCTGTGTTCATAGATCGTTGACTCTTTTTAACTTCAGTGGCATTGCATTATTTACGCTTTAAAATGCCTACCAGAGTTAAAAGCCTGTGTGACAGAATATGTGCTGTACTTACTAAGTACCAGGACAAACAGTAGCACCTGTAGTTGAAGGGCATAACCAGCTTTAAAAATAATATTGTCTAATTCAAGATATGGGCAAGAAAAACATGGAAAAGAACAGAAGATGCAATTCACTAGGGGCAAGTGGAAGGCACTGCATATAAGCAGAAATAATCGGTTACACTGGCACATGATGAGGAACAGCTGCTTAAATAGCAGCTCTGCAAGAAATGATCTGGGGGCTACTGAAAGTGAGCCAACAATGTCATGTTGTTGCAGGGAAAACAAACATTGTGGTGCATAAGCAGAAAGGTATTCTTGCAGAATAATCTTTTGCACTCTGTTCAATACTGGTAAGGTCATAGCTGAGTACTGCGAGGGACAGAGACTCTCTGGGGATGAGTACAGGAGACACTCCCCTGGTGGGGCTGTGCAGCCCCATCCCAGGTCATCAGGCACTTCTGTGGGGACAGAGATGTGCTGAGGCTGGGACATCAGCCCATGCACCTGAGGACTGACATCTTATGACCTTCCTGGGGAAGAATGGGAAGAAGTTCCTGAGATGGGCTGGGATAGGATCCTGAGTCATGAACAGAGGTTAGAGAGGCCCTGGGAAAAGTGCATCAGAGCCAATAAAGAGCTGATGATGGCCTTGGTGGATGGGCACCAATTTGGGGATGTGCACATCACGAAATACTGGATCTTCCAGGAAGAGTTATGACAGACACTGATCTGAGATGCAGGAAATATAACCAGAAGGAAAGCTTGAAAGAAACACTTGTTTGGCTGTGTTAAGGTGCTGCCTTTAAATGTCATCTCCTAAAAAAAATAAAGAACAGTATTATAAGAATAGTAAAGAAGCAAAGCAAGACAAAGCAAGTATTAATGTTTTATAACTGTAGAGGATATTGCTATTTAGGTATTTCTATCTGACTGATGCATATTTCTCTAAAGAAAGAAGACATTCAAACTGCATTAGTGATTTTCTGAAGAGTGTGGTGGATGTTACTTAGATGTGATGACACTTGTCATCACCATATGTAAACTTTATTTATAATGTATTCTTGACTCATTTTCACATTTGCATTTCAAAACTTCATTTATTCTGTGTTAATTTAAATTGTACATATAGCGCGTGGGGGGGGGACAAGTTAATTTCCTTTTAAAGGAACATCAGTTTCTAGCAGCTCAATTTCAACAATTTCTGCAGAACAGGGAGGAATTATTTCTTTTATCCTTGACAGGCTCTCAACAGTTGAAATGTAGCTATTCACCTTTCTTTATTTCAATAGCTCAGAGTCATAGGTGATGTACATTTGCTCTCATAATGCTTTGCATTTTTGCAGACTTCAGTATTTTGTATGAAGTGAACATACAAGGCCATGTTCTCATCTCATTGAGACTCTCTTGACTCAGCAAAGAGAGAAGCTGGCAGAAGTTCAACCACTTCTCTCTAGTTCTGCTTGGCATAAGGCCAGACCCAACATAGTCACCCATCTCTGCCTGGAAGGAGTTTAACACCCAGCAGGCAAGGATTTGGCTTTCAGGGTGCAGTGTGAGTCTCAACGTATTTTCTTGCTGTATCTTAGAGCAGAAAAAATGACCATTGAGCCAGACCTCTCTTCACTGCCTCTCGTTTGCTGTAGTGCTTCCTCAGAAATGGCAGAACAAAGGCTGGTGAATGGCAGAGTTGAATCCTTTTGCTCTTGTGAACTCACTTGCTCCCAACTGAGCTGCACTGACACCTGTTCTGGTTTTCTCAGTAAAGAAAAGCTTGCAAGCATCTTGCTTTGCTGTACTCTCCTGGGAAACACTATTTTCACCCAATGAGTCAATACATTCCACCTTATCAGCTTGTCTCCCAATTTATTTTTATATAGCCATGGGGTATCATTGATATGCTGAACTCCAGGTGACTGAAACTATAAAGCCCTGACATTGATATCCTTGAATGATTAACACCATTACTGTCACTCTGTGCTCTGAAACTCATTTGCTTGGACTGTAGAATAGGTCTTCCATGCAGGCACTGCCCATAACCAATGAAAAGGGTGCTTCAAAGACAGAAGAGTTTTACTACTTCTTTGCAAAGTAAGAAGAAAAGTCAATTTTCCCTCATATTCTAAAGTGTGACATCAGGGAGTGCCCTTGTACACCTGGATCCTTTCTGTACACTGGCTGAGGACACTCAGGGAATGACCCACTGGGGTAAATCTTAATCTAGGAGAGAACTTCTATTTTGCCTCCTGCTTTTTAATTTGGAATGGCATTTCCCACAGAACTGTACTAAGGAGATGCATTTACAGTTAACTTCTAATTCACCCCAGGGTCCTGTCCTAGGTGTTACCTTCTTTTCATGCCTTTTTCAGTAGCTGATGATGTGGTGGGACCAAGCACACAGGGAAATTCTCACTCCAAAGGGATCCTGAGTCATGCATTGATTCTTTGAATCCAGAATAGGAGAGGGAGACAATAGCAGTGATAGCACCTAGGAAGATGGAGGCACTGTCAGATTGGGAACACCTTTGTCCTTTGGGAGAAGCCAGTGTTGGGTGCTTCACAAGAGAAGGAAGCCAGCCATATGCACTTGTGCCACGCTAGAAGAAGTGAAGAAAAAAGCCCAAAGAAAAAACTCCAGACTAAACAATCCTTTTCCTAGGAGAGAAATTTGAGGAAGGTGTGGTTCAAACCACAGAAAGAGGTAGATAATGAGTGAATAAGTGTTAGAAAAGTATGACAAGCATTGCCCAAGACAGGAGCTGGAGATAACACAAAAGAACAGTGCCAGTCACATTTGACCAAAGATTATTTTTCCCATAAAAGTCTACGAAGGAAGGGTTTATTGACATTTCTTGACAGAAGAAATGAGAATGAGAAATGAGAAATCATTTCAAAGATATTCCTAGCAGGGATCTAGGGGTTCAATTTCTCCTCTGAAATAGGGGAAATTAATCTCCTGGTCTGCATTCTATCTGATGCAGAGCTGGATTTGAAGCTACTTCTTCAGATATGTTTGGGGCCCTCATCACACAGGTGCTGGAACAATCTTTGTCTGACCCACTAAGTGTGGAACCATTTACACACACCATTTATACAAATATCTGCTGTAACAGGAGCAGGAAACAGATCCACACAGAGAGATCCACTCTTTCCCCACTACCAGTGGCTGAAGTAGTGAGTACCAGGAGCTGCAGGTGAACACCTCAGTGTCGTTCACTCTGGCCTTTAGAATGCAGGCTTCATTCACCTATGCTCTCCATTCACGTCATACAGATAGTGAGGACTACCAAGATGATTTTGATAATGTCTTGCTGGAAACCACTTCCCTCTCTGTGTCCTTTGGATGTAGGAAAACCTGCTGTGCGCCCTCACAAATTTTCCATTTACATTAGAGAAACTGCCTCAGAAAAACAGAATGACCTTTGTGTGTTTTTTCCCCTAAAAGTACAATGCAGCCAGAGGGGTGCTGGATGGGCTGGAGATAGAAGAATTTATATGGTTCGTGCCATTAAGCTTGGTAAAAACAACAGGGATTATATATGCCTGCAGTGTCTTTCCTAAAATATAGCTTTGACATCAGAGGTGTTTGCTGTCCCCACAATTGGAAAGGCTGGAGCTGTATTGTATTAGGCCCTCAATTTCAGTGCAATGACAAGGGTGAAATGTAAATGCATAATTCTAATGCAGAGTAATAATAACTTTAGTTGGATGAGCAATAAATGTGTAGAATGATCTAGTAGGTGGATTCAGCAGAGCTGTGGAATCCTAAAAACACCAGAGGCAGATTTTCAAGTCAGCAGATTAGAAAAAAGAAAATATCATTATCTATGTCACAGTTACATTTTCCCATTTATTTGAGGAGGGCTGGTTCTTAGAATCTGAACTGCCAAGGCAGAGGAAACACTCAAGAGACCCTTTGTCTAAATGAGACCTGAATCTGTATAGCTCCTCCATAGCTTGATGAGTTGCAGGTAAAAGCCACATTTAAGTACGGGAAAGTGGGCTGTGAGGATTAATTGAGTGTCTAGGGAGAGTGGAGTAAATTTCTTGCATTTCTGCCTCATACTTTTAAGGAAGAAAAGGGTGATGTTTCTCTATTCAGAGAAATGAGACTGCCAACAGGGAAAGAGACCCCTTTGCAGAAAGAGGAGCACCTGGAGAAGGAAGCTTGTTGCTCTCACAGAGGCCTAGGACCACAAAATAAAGGAGGAAGGTTTTGGGTGAAGAAGGGCTGCACAAAGAAGGCAGGAGCAAGAGGATATTCTTGTTTGAATGCTTCATGACTTATAGCTAGGATAAATTTGTTCTCAGGAGTGGTTTCTTGCTTTTCTCCCTCTGGGTTCTGTCAGAGCTGCTTGGAGCTGTGTTGGGGAATGGGCTGTTTAGTCAGAAACATCCTTTACTTGACTCTGTCTCTTTCCAGGTGTCTTGCTGATGGCAGCTTATGTGTGCTGACATGTTGGCATCTCACCCACCATGGTGGAAACATCATCAGGGACTCCCTGGGCACAGCTTCCAACTCACTTTGCGAGCAAACAAAGGACTTGGACTCTGTGACACTTGTAGGTTCCTTCCAAATCAGGATATTCTGTGATTCTCTGATCTCTTCCTAGTGTGGCAGAGGAACCCAGACAAAACAAGGACCAGCTCAGCTACCACATAGTTCACTGCTGCATAGGTTTAAGGATACCATGATTAAGCATACCATGAATTTTAAGTGGCAGAAACACTAGCTCAGCCCAGACTATCCAAATATTTCTCTGCAGCTGCTTATTGAATTTTTTTTTCTTTATTCAGTAGTGATGTGCAGCCTGAACTCACAGGAGTAAGCCCTGCTATCAGTCTCCTTTCCTAAACTGGGACACACAGTCCTACAAGCACATCTGAGGCTGAACCTCAGATTGGCAGAGAGATGGGGTAAATATGTCTCCAAGCTTATACCACTTTGGCATCAGCTCTTGCAGTGCCTTTGATGGGTCTGTTTTGACTGAGATCTAGAAACTTTTCTGACTCACTCACAATCAAAAAATCATCCATGCTCTTTATTTCCTCTCTTTGAATGAAAGAGTTTCTGTTTCCAGGTGCCAAATACAAAACCAATCCCACATGCATCCTCCTGAAGACAATGAAGCTTAGCAGATATTGTTCTACATGTCAGATTTTCAAGTCAGAGATAAGACTGAAGGGAAAATTTTGTTATTGAGTAACTGCCTCCTCTCTGGTTATACATAATTGAGTTCTTGTTCCATTTTGCCCAGTTTTTAATGACTAAAATGAAGCATTGCCTACATGTGCATGTTTCTCTCTAGCTGACAGACCATGAGTCTATTTCTTAGGGGCCAATCTACAGGTATTTTTGCCCTGTGTCAGTCTATACCTTCTGTTTCTCTTCCCCCATATAAATTAACTCTTATTCTATCTCCAGAATAAAATAACACATATTCCAACAGCTGTATATGTCAATAGCAGCATAACTTTTAATTTCTCCTCCTGCCAGGTAGTGTTCTAAAACCTTTCCTTTTTTTCCATACTGGAATATTTAAGTTAACCTTGACATGCTGTTGTGTTATGGAAAAGTTTTTCTCCTCTCATGTCATGCAAACAGCAGAACAGGACATCAGCACTGAAAAATTGTAAAGATATACTGGCTTACAAGTGTTAAATAATTATTTTTTCTTTCAGTTATTTTGTTCCTGGGTTTCTGTAGTCTCAGACAGATTGAGTATTTTCAGTTGAAGGACCTGGGAGTCACACTTATGCAGACAGTGCCATCTCTAATAGGGCAGAACCCCACAGGGTCTGGACAAGATAGACAGATTTGGGTGCTGGAAACAGGGTGTGGTTGCAGGCCAAGACATGGCAAATGATGAACCACACCTCAGGTCCCTGGAGGGGTTTCAGCTGTGGGCAGAAGATGATGGAGCAAAGAACGGGACTGGAGACTGGGCTACAAAAAGATTTGGCCAAAACAAGATTGGGCCCTTAAAATTCATCCAATAGAGAGCCCTAAAGCTGGAGCTAGGGACAAGATCAGAATTCATCTGAGAGGCTGGAACCATCTAGGATAGAAGTTACCTACAGTGCAGGTTAAAGGTCCATCCAGGAGTCAGACCCAGAGACTGATGCCTCCTGTGACAGAGCACGAGCAGGGACTGAAGCTCCAGGACTGAGCTGAAAACCTGGGCCCGTGGGCAGAGAACACAAGTGGAGTCCCCAGTGGATTCTGGTCAGTGACATTTATATCTAATAGTGCTCACAGAGCTCTGGCACTCAGCCACTCAGGGTGGAAAATGATTGAAGGTTATGGCACCTAAACCTTCTTACCCATGTTCACGTGTGATAGTTGAGCACCATTAAAAGCTCTTAAGGACCAAAAACTTTAAAATCTACCTGAACACAAGTCATGGGTTATTGGCCACACACAGACATACCTGAGACATCCACCTGAAACTGGCTGGAGACCATGTGCACATCCCTGAAGCACTGGAGGCACGGTGAGAGTCCCTAGGACAACTCAGCTGGCCCCAGGTATCCCTGTGAGACAGTCATGCTGTTGGTGGCTGTTGCAGACACAGAGAGATGGACAGTTCATAGCATTCAACTGAGGGGCATCCTGCTGCTGTCTAGGTTCATTTTAGGTACCATGGAGAACCTGCCTGAAAAGCCCAACATGGAGATGAGAACTTTCCAGGATGATATGACAACCTTATCTTTTTTTTGTTTGTCATGCTCAGCTCTGGAAGGCTCTATCTAATAATGATTTTGTCAGATAATTCATGTTCTTCCTTTTACCTCTTCTTCCACTGCATGGAAGAATCAACCCCTGAACTCAGAGAAAGACAATGATTTTGTAGGAATATGGACAGTGGGCAGGAAAGAAAACAATGTTTATCTTGAAAAATCTTTGATACAGTCTTCTTCATTCCTTGTCAGTTATGTGCTTCAGCTTCATGCTTGTTTCCATGCTATAATCCTAATCCTCATTTTCAGAAACAGCTGTGTTACACTGGCAGTACCTTCTTGACTCTGGAAACCAGGATGATAACAGATAAACTTGTCCAGAAAGGAGAGCAGTGCTCTTAAACTATAACCATCATTAGTCACTACAGCAGCTCTTTAGAACCAAGGGAAGTGTTTTCACTTTTGCTCTATTTTTAGTAAAAAGACAGAATGTTCGGACAATATAAAAAAATAACTCCCTCAGTAGTCCAAATTTGCTTCTACTAAGTTGTTTTGATGTAATTTTCTCATCTAGCATTGGAATGATCTTGTTAAGATATGATTCTTTGAAAATTTTAACATCAGGAAAGGTAAAATGGAATTAATAATCAGTCTAATCCATGGTAGAACAATTATGCAAAATTAAACACTTAAAAAAAAAAAAAAAGCAAAGCTCTCAGTTTGTCTTCCCTAGATGAAAGTTTTTGTAGGCCATGACTAGTTTTGGGTTCTCTTTGTTAAAACTCATTTGAGACAGAGGGAAAAAGAACAAAGTCTCGTTAAGAATTGTAAAGTATGCCATAAGATCTTCTATTGAGGAGACAACTGTATTAGTGTAGCCTGTAATTTTAAAATCTCATCATAATAAACCTTAAAAGATGACCATGAATAAAAAAGACAAAAGTTGTCTGCAATAATATATTGAAAGCATATAATGTAAGTGGAGCAAGATTGTAAAATGTCAAAAAGCAGTTTTAAACAGTTTAGCACACTGGAGAAGGGGTAAAAATTGATCACAGACTGTGGGACCTGATTTTGATGAAGCTCTTCCCCCAGCTCATCATGTCTGATGCCACATGCTCAGTGCACATAGGTTCATACCTGCAAACTGCATTTGTACCGGACAATAGTACTAGGTTTACCTGGTGGGATGCCAGGCACCCACCAAAGCCTCTCTCACTCCCCTCTGCAGGGCAGACAAAATATTACAAAATGTTCAGGAGTTCAGATAAGGACCAGGAGAGATCTCTCACCAAATAATATCATGGGCAAAGGCTCAAAATTAGAGATATTAATTGAACTTATTGCTAAGAAAATCAGAGCAGGATAATGAGACATAAAATAAAACTTTCAAAAGACCTTTCCATCACCCCTCCCTCCTTCCCCAGAGGTGCAAGGAGACAGGGAATGGGGGCTACATCACAACATCACAACATCACAAGTTGTTTCTCCCGCTGCTCAGGGAGAGGAGTCATTCCCCTGCTGCACTGTGGGGTCCCTCCCACGACAGGCAGCTCTCCATGAACTTCTCCAGCCCGGCTCCATCTCACAAGCAACATGAGCCAGAGTCCACCTTGAACTCCTGCAGCACTGGTCACTCTTGCATGGGGTGCAGTCCTTCAGGCACAGGCTGCTCCAGCCTGGGCTCCTCTGTCCACAAGCCTCCCAGGGGTGCAGCTTCCTCTCAGGCATCCACCTGCTCTGCTGTGGGTCTCTTTCATGGGCTGTAGGTGGATCTCTGCATCCCTGTGGATCCCCATGGGTCTCCATGAGCTGCAGAGGCACAGCTGCCTCACCATGGGCTGCACCAAGGGCTACAGAGGAATCCCAGCTCCAGCACCTGGAGCACCTCCTTCCCCTCCTTCCTCCCTGACCTTGGTGTTTGCAAAGTGGTTCCTTTCACTTTTTGACCCCCCACTACCAAAGCCTGGCCTTGCAAACCCCATATAGTTGTAAGCTGTACACTGGCATACTTAACCCTCAACACATTAACAAGGTTTCACCCCAAAGGACATGGAAAACCCTGCAAAAGGGAAGGGAAAACCTCTTGTAACTTCTGCATGAACACCTAATAAGGTATAGAAGCAGCTGTAGTCCAGATTTTAGATCATTAGTTTTAATGGTCCATTCAGTTCAGATCCTGAAGGATAAAAATAAGTCTGGAAGAACCTCACATACTTACCTAGGAAATGCAAGGCACAGCAGACTAATTGGACTGAAACAGGTGCATGGCAGGACAGAGCTGCTTTGATGTGAGATAACCCCTTCCCGTGACAGACCATCTCCTAACATTCACAGTCACCCCTCCAAACTCCTTCCACCAGAGCTGGCTGCTTGGATCCTCCTGCACAGCCAACAGCTGCAGCAAAGCACAAAACCTGGGAACTGTTAGCATGGAAATGAGCTAATTTGGGCATGGGGAGGTAGTGCTTTTTCATTATTTCTCCTGCTTTCACTCTCACCTATTTGTGGATGAATTGGTGGATTTTTCCTCCCATTCTTCTTAGAAAAGGACCGTAAAACTTATTAGGTTTGTACATGTCAGTTTCTCTTTTTTCAGGATTTCTATTCTTAACCTCTTCAATTGTAGAATGACAAAATTGTCAGGCTCCTACTCACCTTTTACCAGCCAGAAGCATATGTCAGATTGTTTTGTATCATTAGTGTCTTAAAGCAGTCTGGAAGTTGTAAACATTGAAATAGAAGATGTGACTTTTCTCTCAGAGGAGCTTAAAGGGAGTGCTAATGTATTTGAACCAGATTTAATTCCTTCCAGTTGCACTACTACCCGAGGCTGTAAAAGTCAGAGAACAGATGAATCACAGAATCATACACTATCCTGTGTTGGAAGGACCCACTAAGATGATTGAGCCCAGCCCCTGGTCCTGCACAGAATCATCCCAAGTATCACACCATGTATGTTCCTGAGAGCATTGTCCAAATGCTTGAACTCTGTCAGAATTGGTGCTGAGACCACTTCCTTGGAGAGCCTGTTCCAGTCCCCAAACACCCTCTGGCTGAAAAACCTTTTTCTGATATCCAACCTAAACCTCCCCTGAGCTTCAGGCCACTCCTTTGGGTCCTGTCACTGGTCACCACAGAGAAGAGATCAGTGCCTGCCCATCCTCTTCCTCTCAAGAGGAGTTGTAGCTGCAGTGAGGTCTCCCCTCAGTCTCTTCTCCAGGCTAAACACCCTAAGTGATCCCAGCTGCAACTCCTATGGCTTCCCCTCCAGTCCCTTCACCATCTTTGCAGCCCTTCTTTGAATGCTCTCTAATAGCTTTATAGCTTTCTTATATTGTCAGTTAGGCTTGTCCCTGAGAAAATTTCCTCCTGCCTCCATAGGGGGAATGAACCTGTCTCTTTGCAATCCTTCAGATGTCTTCTAGCTGTTTTGAAGACAAAAACTCTTCCATATGGCACTCTAATTGCACAATACAATTGATTTAATTGGAAATAATTACTTTGTTTTCGAAGTACCATAATTATTTCAGCCCAGAGCCAGCTTTTGGAATAGTGTTTTGTAAAAGAGTTCACAGATGATGGAGCTGTCTGGTTAATTTTTAACTGCTGTCTATATCCTTCAATTTACCTACTTGGTATTGTTTATACAGCTACAAGGAACAAAGACAAAGAGTTGATGGTAAAAGCAGTCAGAAATGAAAGGAGGGCAGATAAAAAATATCTTCAAAGAAAATATCAGAAGGCCTTGAAAGAACAAAGAAGGCTTAGGGGAAGTGCCTATTTATCTGTCTGCAGCCAAGTACATGGACATG
Source organism: Notiomystis cincta (assembly GCA_013398075.1). Classification (NCBI taxonomy): domain Eukaryota; kingdom Metazoa; phylum Chordata; class Aves; order Passeriformes; family Notiomystidae; genus Notiomystis; species Notiomystis cincta. The sequence continues at coordinate 291,003 of VZRX01013781.1, forward strand.
ATGGGTTTTGTTACAATTTGTGGGTTTAAGATCAAAAACTAAAAGAACATTTACAAATCATTTCTATGGACAGTTTTGAGGGAAGGCAGAGCTGGCATAGGGAGCAAGTGAGGCAGGAAGAGAGCTATATAAGGGAGATATTTCAGGAGTGAACCCGGGAGAAGCAGAGGAGGAAGAGGAAGCTTCAGGCAATGAACCTGGCTCTTTGAGTCAACAAGGAGCATCTAAAACTTGTGAGGAGATTGTGAACTTTAGTTAGACTTGATGATGCTTTGCTCTTGGAATAACTCTCTCCTCTGGCAGCTGTTTGAGTAAATAAGCAATCCCTCATTTTGACAAAGCTCCTTTTTCTCAGCAGCTGGTCAAAATCTTCCCAGAGGAGTCTCTTGGAGGTGGAAATGTGGCTGAGAGAGCGAGACCAAGCTACAAAGCAGCTGGACCTTGACAGAAATGAGAAAGAGAATGCTGATTGCCTGACAGAGGTGTTTAAAAGGGACTTAAGGGGTGTCATGCAGAGTATAGTTTATTTCAAATGGAGATTTTTATTTTGGGATAGCTTTGGCGTAAGAGCTATTCCAAAAATACTCCTTCTAGAGCCAGTCATAAGATAGTCTAAAGTAAGCAATTCTGCTGCTGAAATGCATACTCACACAGCCTTTGGGATTACTTTAATGATCCAGGTGTGACTCCACATTAGCAGCTGTACTGATGCAACTTTCACCTGCAGATCAGTTTGTGGTGATGTCTCTACGTTTCTGCTGTCACTCAGTACATCCAAGCTGTGCTTTAATACCCCTTCAGAGGCATGATCTCATGGATTCAATTATCCTGGCATGATGTGAATTGCTAAGGTCATTCTGTTGTTAATTAATTGGTTGTGCCACATTAAAATAGTCTCCCTAAAGTTCTCTGCATTACAGATTAATGTGAGCTTCTCCACAGACCTAGCAGTTTGAAGTGTCTCAGCAGCAATCTAAATGACACTGATGTGCTGGGTTGATAGTTCTCTGTATTGCAGGAGGGAAAGATTTCAATAACATTTCAGCTGTGTTTGGATGTCTGTTGGAAATGCTCTCCCTGAAATACCAAATTAAATCCATGTGCCATAAAGAGACTAAGTAGAAAAGTGAAGATCATTTGGCCATGTTTGAAGAGCTCATGTGAGCCCACAGCGTTAGAGAGATGATGAGAAGCAATGAAATTATTGCTTTTTAAAAACATGGATTATGAGATTCTGGGAAGACACCTGTAGGGAACCTCTAACTGCTTGACCCCACTAAGCAACTGACCACATTGTTTTTAATAATCTTCAAACATAAACTTGGGGAAGTTTATTCACAAACATCATTGCAATTTCCATGGGCAACTAATCATTGCTATTATAATCATGCCCAGCTGCAGCTGCCTGCAGCTAAAAATGGAATGCTGAATATTTTTTTTCCCCTGTAGTTTGTTTTGGTAATTAAGATTCTGATAATTGGAGCATTATTGTGAGAGTGAGAAGTATGAAAGCTTTGCAAAGCTCACCTTGTGATCAAGCTTTTCCTCGGAAAAAATTGGCTCAGAGCCTACTGAGAGGCAGGATTATTCCCTGAATCCTCCATTGCTCTCATTCTTGTTTTGACATTTCTCTTAGAATCCCAGAGTGCTGATACAAATGGCTGTTTCCATTATCAAGCAGCGCTTCAAGCCTTTTCTCTGCACTCCATTTATCTAATTTCTCTAATCATCCCCTTCTCATGAATGCCACTTGTCTTCCTGATCATTGGAAACTCCTTGTTCTTCAGTTAGGATATAAGGAACATAAGAACAAAAAAAAACCAAAAATCACCATGAGTGTAGTTAAACACTGGAAGAAAAGTTCACAGAGATGGTGGAAGCTCCAGCCTCCAGGATGTTCAGACCTTGACTGAACCCTAAATCAGGCTCTGAGCTGCCTCACCCAAATTGGAAGCTAACTTTGACTTGAGCAGAAGAGTGGTACTAGATACTTCCAGGATCCTTTCTGACCTAAAGTTTTCTATGATTGCATTCTTATCCTAGGGTATTTTTCCCATTTAGTATTGAAATGTAGAAAGGGTCATTCAATAATTTAATCTGAACCCTTGTAAAGTTTTGGCTATGGAAGCTAGGAAGTCCTGAACTGAGTTCAAGAGGAAATTCAGGCCTCAAACAGCTCTTTGTACATTTAGATGTTGTCTTTTGAAACCTACATCCCCGTATATATACACAACATTTTTCTAAAGCAAGTGGAAAATATTACCAAACCAGATGGGAACATGTCTTAAACCCATATTACCAAGAAGTGCAGGCAGCTCCTGAGCATGGACTGAGCTGCTGCTGCCTCAGCACAGCAAAACTTCAACTGAATGTCTCTGGGAAAGGGAAAGAATTTTCCTTTCCTCAGGAGACACCAAAGGCCAGTGCTGTGTGAGGTTTTGCACACATGCCCTTGCAGCAACAGTGAGGCACTCAGTTGAATCAGACAAAACTGACAGATGAAAAAAAGGATGTTTCTGTCTAAAAGTGCATGTTACCAGGCACAGAAGTTGTTATATTCCCTAGCATCTTTGGAAATACCTAAGCTTGTTTTACAGCACAGTAAAAAAGGGATGGAATTTTAGGTTATGAAGTCTCTAAGCCCCTGGAAAAAAGCCTGCAGATTCCTGAACTCTACAGACACCTTTCCAAGCAGCAAAAGCCTCAACACAACTGGGAGTCTCAGAAGAGAAGGTTTCTTCAGTTTTGTTTCCTAGTGAACTGACTGTGGAACCCATCATATTCCTCTTTGTCTCCCTTTATGTGCCAGTTCAATGATTGGAGAGTTTGGTGCAGAACCAGGGAGGTTCAGATTGCAGTTTCTCCTCTATCCTAAATGTTTTGAAGTTATTTGCTAGTCAGCCTTGCACTCTCTACATCCTTCCAAAGAGGGACTTCTGGTCCTAGGAAAAAAAAAAAGAAGACATAACTGTAGTGTTATGGTTACAGCACAGAACTGGGGAGGGGAAAAAACTTGGTTCTGCTCTTAATTTTCAAAAACTACTTCTATGTTATATAACTTACTTTTCTGTAGCAGCAATTGTTAGGCAAAATACAGGAAATCTTACTACAGTAGTAAGAATACTATGTAATTCAGAATGCAAATCAAACACGTGATTATATTTTGCTTGGTTCGCAGGCTGCTTGAAAGACACAAATTAAAAGCCATGTGAAGCCGAGAGATGAGACATTGAGATTCAGTTTCAGTTCTGCCCAAGATTTTTATTAAAAAATGACTTGGAATAAATGAAGATCAGACAAAATAATTTACATATGAAATGAGATCTGCTTGGAATGCTCTGATATTTGAGTTGCTGCTGAGATAGTTCTTTACAAAACCAAAAAAGGAGAAAGATTTACAGGAAAAAAGAAAGTAGTATATTTTTTATTATTTCAGCTGATACTCTTGAAAAAAAAATAAACAAGTTCTAAAGAAAATAAAGCATTCTGCAGAACTGTAGACAGCTATGGCTACAGGAACATTATTCAAAATAAAACAATAATAATGAAGTTTTAATTGTAATTGCTTGAAAAGGTCAACCGATAATTTTGGGGGAAAATAAATGAAAGAACTACAAAACTGGCTGCATTTGTCAATATCTAGAAAGTTATTTCAATTTTTTTTTTGCTTTTAAATGTCAGAGAAACTTGTGTTGTTTTCAGAAATTAGAGGAGACTTTGTATGTTTGTTTGTATTTAAGTGATGATGCTAGTGAATGTTACTGAATAATCTTGAGAGAAAGCTCAAAAAAATCCAGCAGTATGAGATAGAGCTACTGAAGGCAATGTGGAGAAAGAGATGGGATCTACTTATCTGGGTAACAGAGCAGGAAGCTGCAAACTTTCATCCTTATTTTACATGGGATAATTGGGCAAGGTAAACCCATTTTTTTCAAAAACAATTTTGGATGTATATGTTTCAAGTTATTAATTAAGATATAATTTTCAGAGATAAGGATCTACCTGATTTGGGGGTCTGAGTGCTCCTGGAATTTGGTCTTCCATTTCTAAACTGGAGACCACCCACATTGTGGCATCAGATATAATAAAAAACCCCAACAGTTTTTAATGTTTGACCCATGGTCTTTCCTAGAGTTCTTAAACATCTTGAATGTTCATAGCTGTACTTCCACTGAGCTTGTTAGCAGTACCCATTTTGACTTATATTCATAGATTGACTTTCATATGGCATGGAGGCGTGGTAGATTTTCATTTGTATTTTATAGTAACTCAGAATAAAAGATTTCTTCTCTAAATATGTTCAGTGCTGATGGATTAGTAATCCTATTCCCTGAAGAATAATCCAGGGCACTCTTTATTATTTTTCTTTCTAATTTAACATTCTACTAAGCATCAAAATCTGTTTTCCAGTACAGTCTTCCATTTGATTAAAACCAAACAATTCTCTAAGTCAGGTTTGTCTGTTTGAGAGCTATTTCCTATGGCCATGCAAGCAGGTCTGTCAAACTGTGACCCTTCCTCTTCCCTGATGTGTTTACTTTGGCAAGGTCACAAAGAGAGACTCAAATTGTTTGGTTTAAATAAAAACAATCAGAACATTTAAATCACAAGCAGATCATAACCCGGTGACACAGCAATGGAAATCTCTCAAAGTGCTGCCCACATTTTTTAAATGAGGTGCTGTTATTGCACTGATTTATCCACAGTTAGATTTTAACAAAAGAGAAGCTTGAAAATAGCTGCATCTGGCACTGGTTAGGGGATGTCTGGAGGCAGCTGGGGCTAATCCAAGCCCCAGTTACATCAACCCTAGTGAAATACCTGTGTGTAAAATGGTCCTTTAGTACTCTGGCTGGCTGGCACAGAACAACCCATGTCCATACTGTTGACTTTGCTTCTCTCTAAAGGGTGACTGTATGCAGGCTGCTTAATGAGAGTTTCTGCCCTCTGCTAGGTCCTAGGCAATGTCCCAGACCAAAATTAGGACACAGCAGTACCTACAGTCTGGGTCTAACAGCCATTGATGTTCCCTCTTCTTTATTAGGAAAGTTGTTATAGCCTATGGATGTTTCTTGCTGTGTCCAGCAAACTCCACTTTCCCTGGCTCAGATTCATTACATCCTGTGGGAATTTAGGTGAATGATTTAATGTCAGGCAGGAGCTGAGAGGACTCCATTTTCCATCAAGGAGTCAGGTGGAATCCATTGTGTATAAGGTAGACAGACAATGCTGCTTTCATGGAGATAACTGTTTCTTTCCAGAATACGTGGGAGATTTAGACTGACAGCTCCCTGAAGTGGGCACCTTTTGCTTGTGCCTGCAGCAAGCCAGGAGGAATCTGGGGCTTTTTGTTTCCATTCTTTCTCAAGGGAGCTGGGAAATATAGAAACTCAGTGAAGTTTGAAGCTCAGGAAATTGTGGTCCAGTATATTTTAAGTACTCAAAAATATTACAAGTTCTTCTATCAGACTCAATTTTAGCTATACATTTTTAGTTTAATAATAAGGCACAAGCCCTGAAACCATCCAGGCTGGAGGCAAGAGCAATATGGTCTCATACAGACTAATAAAATTGAGTGTTCATAAAAACTGATGATTAATAACTGGTATTTACCATCAACATTGCATGAAATATGTAAAAAGACAGGAATATTTACATTTACATCTCTGTGTGTGACACACACTTTCTAGCAAGTCTCCAGATTTGTACTATTACCCCCCACTTTAAGGTGGATAATGCAGAGGTTTAATGCAATTAGAAATGTTTAGCTATTTCTGTGCAAGCCATCAGCAACAGACAAGGGCTGAATACCTTCACTGGCCCATAAAGTTCAGGAATATCTTAATGCCACAGGATGCATTTGGGCAATTAAGTTTTGTTCTGTACTTCTAATGAACAAAAAGGAGAAGAACTGTAATATCACAAAGTTGAGTCAAAGCCAGCAAGAACCTCTTGATTTTTGGTTTAATTTCCCTTGTTTTAGCAATCATTTTGGTTCTAATTTAAGTGGTTTATGTGTTTCAGGACCAAAAATAATTGGAGAAGAGACATCTGCCTGATAGTCTGACAATAAAATACTATTAATAGCAATACAATACAATCACTGCTCACACTGGAGTCCACTGATTTATCTTCTAGATAGGTAAAGAGTCACAGGGCAAGGCTAAGTGCCCTTTCCAATGAGAAAACTGTCTGGACTGTCAGAGCTCACCGTTAGCTGCAGGGAGGGAAGAACCTCTTCAACCCTCTACAGCGAGAGCACCTTTGGTTTAGAGAAGAGGGTTTGTGGGAGCAGAACTAAGTGATCCCTGACACTTGCCCTGGGAGGAAAGAAATGGAGAGTAGGAGTGGGGCAAGCACTGGACTAACCTACTCCTATTTTAGTGCTCTGTAGCTTCCCTGCATGATGGATCATCTTTTTGCTTATCCTTCTGCCTGGTCTTCAGGAGTCAGGAGACTGACAGTTGGAAAACACAAGACTACTTTGAGCAGCAAGGTATTTAAAAACTGAAGGAAAAATAATAGCATTGAGATTTTAATTCTTCTGATCTTAGATATATATACAGTACTCTTCTATGTTCAGAATGTCCCTTTTATTACAAAAAGGAAAGAAAAATATAATCCTAGGAATTAGGGCTTCGGGAAATGTAAGATACTTTGAGATTTGGAGTCAAAGACTGCAGTTGCTAGTCTTTCACACACATTGCAGATGTGTAACCTACCCTGTATGAGGAGAAAGATGAAGCCAATGAATTTGTATCTCTCTCTGATTTGTGGAGGTTAAGACCCTGGTGTTTCTGCAGTGAAATCTAGGGATGGAGTCTCTGTACCCATTAATCCTACTATTGAATTTAAAATCTTCCTGGATTTTAGGCCTCAGTTTTCTGTAGTCAGCAATCAAAAAGAATATCCCTCTGTAAAGCCCTCCTGACATGGCTCTGGATATTATGAACTCTCCAAACTGAGATTCTTCACTTACAGTATCCTTTTGCAATTTTCTGTGAATCTCATCCTCTAATAATATGACAAAATGAAAACTTCAAGCAGCAGCTCAGGTTACTGTGAAATTATTGGTACAATGACAAGATTTTATTCTTATACCACTGGCTAGAAGAGAAATTGCTGCTAGAGGGAATCCAGCACTACCTGTACTTTCCAAACACATTGTGAGTAGAGATTATTTCCATTTCCTATCAATGACAAATCCAGAATTGTCCTTGTTTTATCTCTTTAGAGGGTTCAAAAAAAATAGTTTCTTAGTCTCAAAGCCTTCCTTTCTCTTTCTTCCGCTCAGGATCTTCTTTGTGCAAGAACTTTTCTCATGCTTGAAAAAACTCTTCCTTTCTCTGGCTGACACATTGCCTAAACCTCTCTGACAGTTGCTTTGCATCTTGGTTTTTTATGCTATTTGCTTTCAGTACATGATTTGCTGCCAGAAGGACCAGGGTTCTCAGCCATTCACTACAACAACAAAACAATACAGAAGAAAACAAAGCAAAAACAAACTCACAATTTACAAATAGCTGAACTTTCCTTCCGGTTTCATTCTGTGTCCCCATCTGTTAATTTAAGAGGAGAGACCTCTGAGGGAACAAAGAACCCTGTAGGGACAGCTGCTTCCACGGCCCTGACAAGCTCAGGAGGTCACTAAAGGACACATCCCAAAATATGAAGCATCACTTGCAGAAAACTGGTGAAGCATCTCATTTCTAGGGTGCTCACTCCTCCTGGGCCTGATCCTTTACTGCTGACTGCAGTGAAATAAGGGTCAGGTTGTCTGGTGTTTACCCAGATGACAATTTCACTCAAAGCACACAAAGGACTGAGGCAGCTGGAAGCTTTACACCAAGTGTGTTTCCTTCCCTTGAGCTGCACTTTATGATAAAAATCTGACCAACCAATCAACCAACCAAAAAACACTAGAGAGGGAAAGAATAAAATTTATATCAATATGCAAGAGATTCCATCCTTGATTCACTGACCAAGTCAACATAAAAATAATCATCACTTAAAAAAATTTCCTGGATGGGTTTTGGTTTCTTTTTCCCCCAGATAAAGGTAGGTCTGTTATGTATTGAAATATCACTGTCAACTGCAAAATATCAAATGCTATGAAAATTGCCCAGACCCAGAAAGAGCAACAGTTTAATTTTTCATTGATTTTCCCAGTTAGTGTTAGTTGGCAGAATTTAGGTTAGATTTACAAATAATTAAATTACTTACACTCAGGCCTGCTGTTTGGGGGCTTTTTTTGTGGTTTGGGTTTTTTTGTTGTTGTTTTTTTTCCTTTTTATTTTTCAAATAAGATACCCAGCTAAGCCCTTTTGCCTATCTCTGAGGAGTAGGAATATGATTTTCACTTCCATCACACAGCCAAGGTGTTGATGGATGGGTTGATCTGACACAGCCAAGGAAAACTGAAACTTGGATCTCACATCTTCACAAATGTACCAAATGAAGCTTATTTAGATAGAGGCACCAGGTCACCTTTCAAGCAGAAGTAGATGCTGGACAGCCACCACAATTTTAACTCAGCTTCTCAGCTGTGCTGGATTCAGGTTAAGCTGGCTCCCCTCCTGCTATTGTTAGGGGGCTGAAAATCTTCTATTTTTTAAAACCTTGTCTGCTCCATGAGCAACTTTACTCTTTCAGTAAATTACTGACATTCCTGGAAAGAGCCTCTGGGCAGGAATTGCACCTTTCTATGTGCCAGCAAAGGCCACCTTCATCTGTCTTGCACTGTTCTATTGGAGGACAAATTCTGGTTCAGAACATTTCCTTGTTTGATTTCATTCTTGATTGCAAAACATACACGAGGCCAGATCTCAGAGTCTGGAGTGTTTATCCACTCTCCTGAAGGCCTAATTGCTTGTTAGTCACCTCCTAATTGATTGCAGTGGAATAGTGATTAGGAAGGCTCAGACAGAGGATAATGACTTCGGGTGGGATGTATGCTGGGAAGCCTGAGTAATATCAGTATTCATGTAAATCACTCTGTTAATAAACAGGAGTTAGGGCAGGGCCAGCCTGGGGAAGGTGCACTGTGGTGGGGTGAGGGAGCTTCCACTGCTCGTTTGGCCATGTGAGCTGAATGACAGCTCCAGGAGCAACTGGACCCTCAGTGACAACATCTGTCTTTATGGACAACTGCTTCCAACCTATTTTTTTATGGTTGGTTGGTTGGTTGGTTGGGGTTTTTTGTTTGTTTGGGTTGTTTGTTTGGTTTGATTTGGATTTTGTTGAGTTTTGTTTTTTGTTTTTTTTTTTTCCTTTGGTTAGTTGGGTGGATGGTTGGTTGGTTGGTTGGTTGGTTTTGGGTTTTGGCTTCATTTGCCTGTGGCCCTTGTCCAAGGCAGAAAACCAAAGGAATATGCCTTGCTTCCCCTGGAATTCTATGTAGAGTTACCAAGCCAAGAGGGGCAGAAAACTGCTGCTGACAGGCAGAGATGTCATTTCAGGCACTGAGACAGCTCAAACTGTTTGTCCCCTGCAAACAGAGGAGCTCTAGGCAGGAGTGAAGGACCATGTGGATATGGGAGGCATCCCTGATCCCAGGGAGCTCTGCCCTGGTGAGCTGTTCACCTTTCCTGCTGAATCCCCATGGATGGGCAGCAGACAAGAGCCCTGAGGAGTGGGAGTTGGGTCCTGTCTCCACAAAACTGTCAGCATCCCTGGTCCCTGTACCTTTTGAGGGAGAAAAATCAGGAGTGGAAGGGGGAAGGTAGGCCTGTGAACAAGGCCTGGGGGACGGTTTTTTTCTCACAAGTTGAACCTATGAAAAGTGACAATAAATTAAATTACCTTTCCCCAAGTCAAGTCTGTTCTGCCCATGATGGTATTTGGCAAGTTAATCTCCCTGCATATATCTCAAACCATGAGCCAGTGCAGTTTATTTTGTCACCTGGCCTGCTGAGGAGGGATGATGGAGCTGCTGGGTGCATATCCAGGATCAATCCATCAGTTACAACCCATCCTGTAACCTGAGGCTCACTGTAATTTGACACAAGAGACCTGTTCTGTAGGAGCCCTTGTTTAGCTCTTAGACAGATATTATAAATTCATAGTGCAGGTGTTGTGGTGTATAAACGTAACCATGAGATAAATAATATTTTCTTCAAATAACTGCTAAAACAGGAAAAACAAACCAAAGAAGAACCTTGACAAGTGTGTGGCCTCTCTTCAGCTTGAGTGTCTCTGTGTTGATAAGCTTGGCCTCTTTTTGTAAAAGAATCTAATGCCTAAATAAAAGACAATCAAGATCTAAAAAGCCTGACTCACTGTCTGAGATCATTATCTTGCCTCCCCCTTACTCGTTGGAGATAAGTAACTATCTCTAGTGGCTAACCCAGGCCACCTAAAGAGTGAAGTATTATAGCAGGGATAAATTGTTTTCTGAATTATATTTTTTTTTCTATCACTTCAGACAAAATTTAGAGAAACTTAAAAAGGCTATTTAGCTTTAAGTAGGCTGAAGTTGGGTGTGATGTATCCTACCCTTAGCTCCTGCCCTAACCAAGGAGGATAACAAGGTAGACATTTTGGCTGGGATAGAGGGCAATACTCACACCATCTGGCTATTTTAGACACAATGCAGGATGAGATGCTCCATGTACCTCTGGACCTACAAGGAGCACTTTGAAAGCCCCTAGTTACCTGCCAGCTACACACAGGGATCCACAGAAATATGCCCATGGGTGTCAGCACTCTTGAAGGAAGTGACCTGCTGAGGGCACAGGCCTGGACACTGCAGCTGGTTTTAAAATGGGACCTTCCTGCAGGACTCAGGAGACTTAGAGATGTCTGGAACATTTGCAAAAAATATCTATTCAGGTAGGACACTAAATCTTACAGAAGGTAAAAGGGAAACTCATTTGGATGCTTTAATAGCTCTCCTTTGACACCTCTTTATGTTTGGAGGTCTAGATACCACTGTAAATCTTGTCTGATAGGCTTACAGCCACACAGGGAGTTAGGTGTGATAGTGCTTCAGCAGCAGCTAAAATTAGAGTGCATCCTTGTTTCCTCAGCCATCTCTGAACTGCTGTTTCTCTATCCATTTGAATTTGAAGAGAAAACTGCCATTTGCCTTGTCCTTGCACTGGTTTAGCAGTGCTAAAAGTTGATACCTCCACAGCAAGTGGCAGCCTGAGCTTTGGTGGCCAGGGAGTCCAAGCAGACTGAAAGTGTGTCCATTTCCTGCATGGAGGAGAGAACAGTGATATCAGTCTCCCAGGCTGAATGAGCAGATGCCTATTTACAGATGAGAAAATCCAGGATAAATGAGCACATATGCTGTGGCCAATAGCCATTGCTTTGTTCCTAGCCTGTGAATGTGCCAAGCTTATCAACAGCACCATCGAGAAGTTAATTCACAGCTACAGACAGCAGATGCTGAGGCATCCTCCACTCCCTGAATCCTGTTTATTTCTCACCAAAGGTAGAGTCTGTGCTGTGCAAAACCCAAGATTCTTGAGACAGAAAGTCTCAGCAGGTATGGCTTAAGCAAAAGCTCCTGGTTCAGAGAGAACTTGGCTCCTGAGAAAGCAGCATAGCTTCTTCTAAATTTTTATTTTTTAACTCATAGGCATTATTTTAACACCTGCCTGCTCAGAATCAGAAGGTATTTGGAGTGAGAGCACAATGAAAGACATTCACCTCCAGGATGAGGACATGCAGTCCACCATGCAGCCACCATGGAGGCACAGGAGGAAGACACATAACTATTTTAACTTGGTCTCTGTTTCTGAATCTCAGGGGTGGGGAGAATGACCTTTTCATCTGGGCAAGATTGTTCTAGGTTCTTTGTGGCAGAGCAAACTGAAACCTGCACTTCTTCCATTACCCACAGAGATTTGTACTTTCCTGTAGGTTCCTGCCTCCAGGTTCCTCCTCATGAGAATACTGCTGTCCTGTGGGATGCAGGTCAGTGCAGCACAAAGGATCACTGAGAGGAGCCTGTCCTCTGCCCACACTGCCAAAAGCACATCCTGGCTGCCCTGGCTGAAGGCCTGTGGCTGTGTGTGCTGCCACCTCACCCTGGACAGCTTGTAGACACTTTCTATTTTTGGCCCTGTGTTCCAGCTGTTCCCCTTCCAGCTCCATTGCACCTTTAACCCAGTGCTGAGCTAAAGGGTAGAAAAGGATTATCAGGACCTGCTGGTCATAAAGGCTGCACTCTGATACCTGCAGTTGCTTTTAAAAAGGAATATGTAAGTGCTCAGTGACACTGCATCTTTTTTAACGGCAATTTTCTTAGTCCTTGTTTCTCCTCAGTTTAAATAGCTTGGATTTGATATTTTTCCCTTTGGTCTTTCCCTTCTGTGTGCCAGCACTGAGTTTACAGCTTCTGTTTGTGTCACCATGGTCTATTACAGTAGGAAAGTGGGACCTGAATGTTGGGCTTTGCTCACAGATAAATGTATCTGACCATTGTTTCATGCAATTCGCCCACATTTGTTCTTAAAAGATGCCAATCAATACTAATACCTAACTAATTTTTAAATCACAGAATGTCTTGGGTTGGAAAGGACCTTGAAGATGATCTAATTCCAACTATCCCTGCTGTGGCCAGGGGCACCTTTCACTTGAGCTGGCTGCTCAGAGCTCCTTCCAAGCTGACCTTGAACTGTGCCAGGGATGGGACATCCACAACTTCTCTGGACAATCCAGTGCCTCCCCACCCTCACAGGGAAGAATTTGTTCCCAATTTACTTTCTTTCAGTTTGAGCCCATCCCCCCTCAACCTTTTTAAAATAGTCTCTTTCTATCTTTCTTGTAGGCTCCCTCCAGGTACTGAAAGACTGCAATAGGTCACCCTGGAGCCTTTTCTTCTCCAGGCTGAACAACCCCAGTTCTTTCAGTCTTTCCTCACAGCAGGGGTGTTCCATCTCAAATCATCTTGGTGGTCTTCTCTGAATTCACTCCTCATCCTCAGGTGATATTTTCCTAGTGTCTGGTTACTGGTTCTGTGTGAATTTTCTCAGATCCAGAGGCTTGGGTTTAATTTGTTGTGCATTTATTCACTTATTTATGAATCAAAGAAGAGCAGATGAGGACCATGTCCTATCCCCAGCTGGCAGAAAGCAGTTGAGTTCAGCTGAAATCAACTCAGTTAATTGATAAAATAACAGCTGAGGACCAAGCTGGGTAAACCTCTGTGAGTTCTTACTGGAAAAAATGTTCTTTTGTCTCATATCCAAATTTCTACTTCAGTTTTAGATTAGGACAGCCAAACATTTCTGAAGCAGTGGAGATGAAGTGGCAGGTTAAGATATTAACCATTACAGTGTTTTTCAGAACTACTGTGCTTCTGCACTCCATCTGGGCTTCTTCCTGACCTGCATTTAGAACTAATTGAGAACTAGTCAGAAACAGATATTGTGCCTGGCTTTACTCTAAGTACTTGTATCCTCAGGGCTACAGAGCTCTGCTACAGTCTGGGGAAGTGGGGAGCCAGATAAGGGGAGAAGTATGATTTGAAAATCAGGTAAAGCTGTAGTCTCTGATGTTTGACCTAGGATGCAGGGAGAGGCTGGTTGTTCATTTTCCTTTGATAGAAAAGGAAAGTAGGACTTTTAATGTCAAAGCTGATTAGGCAGCTGTGAGTAATCAAAGGAAGCACTATTGTGTTTAAGATCCTGGGAATGTAAATATGAACAAAAGGGTGGACAAAATCATGCTCAGCTGTAAGGAAGACAGGTTTTTCATGTTGGAGCTTAGCAATGTGCTAAGATAAGTGCCAGGGAGGGTTCAGCTGCTCTCCTCATTACAGCCCTGAGGGAAGGCTGGGAAGGGATGGGGTGGTCAGCAGGGCCGTGTACAAGAGGGTCTCTCCTGGCCATGGTACAGGAGGAGCCTGCACAGATGGATTCACACACCTGTGGACACCCACACACTTTAACCCACGTGGCATCAGATCCAGATCTCCCCATAAATATACTCTAAGGTTCTTTGCCTCTCTTTATTAATCCTTGGGTTTGGAGTACCACTTTCATTTCCCAGTTACTAAAAACTGTTTTTCCCTACAAGGATTCTTTCTATTCACAAATTCAGGAGATTCCTTCATTCGTAGTTCATAGCCTAGAAAATCAATTAATTCTATGAACCTCAACATTTGAATGTTTTTTTAGGAGCCATGGTGAATTGAATCTTTTGTCAAACTCTTTTGCAAAAATCACCACCTTTGAGCTCGGCTCTGTGGGGAGGAAGAGAAGATAGTGAAGTGAAATCATATGTCCCATGTGAGCAAAAACTGTTTGGTACATTAGCAATTCAGGGATGCAATAAGGGATTTTAGAAACTGCAAAACTTTCTCATGACACTTCTTTCACAGTAGCTGTTGGATTGATATCATAGAATTCTTAGGATAGAGCATACTTTTCATTATTAGCAAGGTAAAAGCAATATGACCTCACTCATTTCTGGAGAGATCAAAATGATTTTTATATTTGAATAGAAAGATGAATAAAACCCAAGAAGAAGCAAACATGAAACAGCAAAGACAAATCTAAAAATCAAAATTCTGTAACTTTATTGTCTGACAATTCCCATGGAGTCAGAGAGGACAAAAAAGCATAAGTGCTTGCTAGGATTTTAATGGTTATTTTATAATTAACCAGTCAGAGGAGACAGTTAAATTCCAAACCAAACATGCATTATTATGAAAATCAGAAAGTGGGTTAAAAAAAGAGATAAAATATAGCAATTACCATTTATTTTTATGCCAACAAGGCTTTAAACAGAATCCTACTAGAGAAATAATTTTTCAGCAGAAAGATAAGGTTTTATTGCTTCCAGGCATTTACTCTAACCCTGAGTACTCTCTTGCTCACACTGTTTTAAACCTACCCACAACTGAGATCAGTGCAGGAGAGCGGTTCTCAGCTTTGGAGTTCAACTACCTCTCTGGAGTTTTAAACTCCTCTTTCTGGAGGCTACACCACAGCACTGAGGAGCTCAGACCATCTCAGAGCAATGTGGCAACCCTCATGAAGATTTATTTCCTGGTCCTGATGCAGGAGCATCAGTCTGCACATCTGAAGACCAGCTTGGCCTTGGTCTGCTATCAAGTGGTCGTTGATGTGGGCAGAGGCAAAGGGTAGAACTCTATTGTTACAATATAGAAGAAAGTTATTGTGAAAAGAGGGACCCAAACAAGAATTCTTGCTGCTCTGTTGAGGCTCTTCTGCAGATCAGAGGTTGTCTCAGATGCCCAGATCCAGTCACCTCTGCTGTGCTGTGGACAGGTGTTTACAGTGCAAAGGGACTGGCAGAACAAGAACCCAGCCCCAGTGCTGGTGTTGCAGTTTCTTGACTCATCTGCCTTCTGACTATCAGTCCAAGGGGGACATTTAATGCCTTCCTTGTCTGAGATTTTTAGATTATTTTATTCGTTTCTCTGTTAAATTGATTTTAGTAGCAGCTGTGAGCACTCTGCATTTGAGTAAATTAGACCCTGGGGTCTGCTGTTTGACTCCTTCCCAGTAAAAGAGGAGCTCAGAGAGCAATGCCTTCTGGAGTGGTTTTCTCCAGCATCACATGAAATCAATAGCATAGGGAAGTGGAAAATCCAGTTCTTGAGTTCTATGCGTCATCCTACTGAAAAACTGCCTTTCTATTGCAGGAAGCAAAGGAGGTTCTTGCAATAAGCCAAACAAATTATTCTCCTGCATGAGTTTGGCTCAGTTCAAGGACAAGAAAGCAAAATAATTCATGACCAGGTATTTAAATATGGTGTTGTAATGCTTATACTCAAATCACCCTTCTCAGGACCATATTGACTGTGATGTTTCCTTATTTCTAAGTGCTTTACTTTTACCCTCAAGCATTCATCAATCTGCATTAAAGTTATTTCTGTACAGACAAGGAAGGGAGGAAGTTATTCTAGTTTAATTGCTTCTACCGTAAGGACTGATAGGTATAAACCATATCAAGGCAAAATTTGTGCCTACCAGAAGTCTGTAGGTAGTTCAGGGCATAGACTTTTTGGGCTTAGGATTCCAGTGCTCCACATTATGTATAGACATTAATGCTCAAGCAAAATAAACATCAGCTGTGCAGAAAATTGCATTTATAAATAAGAAATTATTATGTTTTCATTCTTATTTCGAAACATAAATTGCTGGGGGCCTGTGGACCTGGTTTTCTGTTTTACTTTTTCTGTCTGCTTGTCCCACCATGAGTTTCTGTTAATATACAATGTTATGTACTTCTGAGAGGATTCTACTGTATAAAAAGAAAAAAATCTATAAAAATGTACATAGAGATGCAACTTAATATAGGAAAGAGTAAATATAGCACAGTTTCACCCTTCTGTGAGGCTAAATTTCAGAATGTGTAAGAGAGATGATTTAGCTGCACTACTTTCTGTCGACGATGCCAATAAATACTGCAACAGTTCTGTGAAAGCAACTCTTCATCCTGGCTTGAAGATAGACACAATTAAGTGATGTTTTCCTGATCTCATGGGTGTGATGCCAAAGAAGACACTGAACAGCTTTTAGAGCCAGCAAAGTGCCATATGTCATACTTTTGGTTAGGCTGTCTCAGGTGTAGCCTCTTCGTGCAAGAGCACATTGCAGATTCTCAGGTCAGCACAAGCTGAATGCCCCTGCCCAAGTTTCTGAATATCCTGAGAGAGGGAGAGAGGGAACACTCACAGCTCTGCTGCATTCATGGCCAATAATATGATTGAGAAATTAACAGGTGTATTTACCACCATGCTGAACTAAATACCTCCTTTGTGAGAACAACCTCTATACAGGGCATTTAAGTTTCTTCTTCTCACACGGTTTTCACTTCTTTTCCACTTGCTTCCTTTTGTATTTTATTTTTTTTTAAGAAAGAGAAGTGATGAAAGTAAAGCTTTCTCAGGCAGTTATTTACAGCAACAGAGAAATGCCATTTGCTGGTTACATAGAATAACAGAATAACTGAGGTTGGAAAGGACTGTATCCCATCCCCATGTCTGGTGCTTCAGCCTCCTGACCATCTTTATGGCATTCTGCTTAACTTGCTGCTCTTTGTCAGTGTCTGGGGAGCCCAAATGTGGTTCCTTCATTTAGTGTCATCTACCAGCTTGTCATGAATACATTCCCTCCCCTCTCCCAGCTGGGCTCTTTTAGAAGAGGCAAAACCACATCAGCCTCAGCATCACGCCCTGGAAACACTATTTGTGACCAGAGGTTTGCATAAACCTCACCCTTTTGACTGAGCTGATCACTCCCCAGTGAGTTCCCAGTGTGGATGCTGATCTGGCATCACTGATCACACGAGTTCCCTTTTTGGGGAAACAAATTACACTTCCCAAAGTGAAATTTCCAAAGTCACAATCACTCCCTGGAGTGAGTCACAGCTCACTCCAGTGAGCTGATCATCTGAATCCTTTACATTTTCATTACTGCATATTCCTTAATGAAAACTTTAATAAAATCTGTGAAATCTAATAGCAGTGTACAAAAAGGATGAAATTTCCAATTTGGGAGAAAGCAGCCTCATTTTAATCCTGGAAGTAAATATTAAAAATGGAATTAAATGCAAAAGAGAGAGTAAGTAAGAAAATATGATTATATGTACTCAACAGAGCTGGAATCCATATAATATTTCCAACTACCTTTTGTTATACTTCTCTGGTGAAGGGCACATGGGGTTGGCAGTGTACTTTGCAAACAGTTTGGCCAAAGGGCATCTGTTATTTATTTCTACCAAAATGCTACTTGTAGGGTAAGAATTTAAGTAATGACGAACACAGCAACAAAAAAAAAATTGCAAATCAATGTATATAGTGACTTATTGCAGACATAAACTGTCTTTGGAGAGAAAAGATGTATTCAGTAGACCATTGACCTATGTCAGAGCCTTTAGAAAATAAAACTGGCCAGAGATGATTTATTTTGCCTTATTCAAAACTTGTTATTTGATATCAAATGAGATCTTGGGCTTAAGCCATACTCATTCATCCCCTGAACATTCTCACATATATACCTTCTGCTTACACCTTTACTGCAGAGAGGAACTCTCCATTTCAATGTTTTAAATTAATTTTTCCAGCACAGGCAATACCACACAACATTCAGATTTATGTTCCAATGATTTAACAAGGACGTGAGCAATGGCCAGTGGCGGTGTGCGACCTAAGCAGACGAGATTGTCAGAACCAAATAAATGAGATTTGTGGTGGTTTGTTTGGGGTTTTATTTTTTCTAAACGACTATTTTGCTACTGCAGGTAAGAAAATTGTAAGACAGGAGATGTACTTTGGAAAACAATTGCTGCTGCAGGCAAGAAATTACCACTGCAATGTGCATGTACTGCAGATTTCTTTCCCAAAGTCCTGTTCTGTTTCCAGCACTAGTTTAATGGACTTTCAAATTACACATTAGAAAAGAGAGAGAAAAAGAAAAAGGTTTAAAAAATGGTGCAACCACAGACGTAACACCACTTAAATAAAACTCCATTAATATATTATTGTGTGTTCTACTTTACTATTTCATAATACCTAAACTCAAATACATTGAAATACTTATAAAATATCTGGATCAAATATCCCAGGAAAACATCATCTAGTAATTAAAAAAAAAATGAGGTGACACCTATGGGGGTAAAAATAAGGAAGAAATAATCTTCATTTTTAAACTTCCACCTCTGGAAGAAAACCCACCATCTGACTGTAGGCACCTGTACCTGGGTGCCTAAGGTAGAACACCTTTCCCTGGAGGTGAAAAGGTCTATAAAGATGATTGGACTCTTTAGGGCTGGACAATACATACATTTTGGGCTATAGTTTTGCATCAGCTGTGGGAATAGATGAATCTTCTCTCTTTGTGCATAGAGCCCAAAGGCGAGAGGATTTCCTAGAGCAGACCACTGAGTTTGATGTCTAATGTAAGGAGGTATGAAAACACTTATTTGTATGAGTGAGGCTCAGCCAACCTACTGTAAACTTCTAAACATGACCTGGCTATCTCTAGTGCTTGCACAGGCACTGAGAGAAACATGGTACCACACACCTCACACAAAAAGGGGGAGTCTGAAAGTGAACACAGAAATTTTCCTTCAAAAATACTATGTCTCTTCACTGACTGAATCAGGAGTTTTAGTTATTTTTAAACCAGAGATATATACATTTTATGGTCTGCATATGTTTAGGATAAGCTAAAGTTAAGTGGTGTACACAGGTGAAGTCCATCCTACATATCCAGAATTAAACTGCCCCCCTAATCTTATCAAACTTTTATTAACTGGATTTCATGCAGGTCCCAATGTAATCAGAAACATATTTTTACAAAGAGTTATTTACTAACGGTGATCTTTTCACTGTTGAACAAAATCTTTAATAAACAACATGGGATAACCTTTTCTACTTCCATTGTGAGAAAAAGACCTGGAAACTGGAAGTCTGTTAGGACAGTGATCAGGAAATATTAGCCTTGTTTTTAATTATATTTAAGATCCAAAAATACTCCAGGCTAATTTTGAAAAAACCTGGGAGAACTCTATTGGTCTGCCCTAACAGAAACTGAATAATGACTGAGATAATCCAAAGATTCTGTTAAAGTAAAATTTTCAAATTTGGATACCTAAAGGGAGGTATAACATCCACATTCTGATAACTAAATGATTTATTGAAGTACTTAACAAGTTCAGTTTATTAAGCATGATCCATCTGCCTAAACACAGGGATGCTGCCATTTGAGACATGCTCTCAAGGTCTCAGAGTGCCCCTAACTCCTATGCCACAATGAGGAACTGCTGTCCCAGCTGGACGCTGGAAACCAAACACCACTGTCCCAGGTTGGGAAGGTGACCCTGATCAATAGAGGCAACACAGAACAGAGGAGGGTTTTCTCTTAGGACCTGGAAATCATGTGCCTCTCTTTTGGTGCCATTCTGTAAGCAAACAAATCAGAGAAGTTTAACCTCAGCTATTGGAGTAATGTCCTTAATGGAGTAATGCCTTAATGTAAGGCACTTTGGAGCTCTGTGTGGTCTCTTGTACTAATGGAGATTGCTGGTCACATTTAATGTCTTTAGTAAAACATCCAGGCTCTGTGGGATTGCAATTATGCATAAAGAGGCCAGAGAATGAACAAACAGATCTCACTGCAGGCAAGTGAGATCAACTCAAGTTTGTTAGAGGTAATGGGTAAAGTGGCTGCAGGTACAACCATGTGCCACAGTTTGCTGCCAGGAATATCTCATTCAGCTGTGTTATCTCTCACCACACAGAGTACTCAGACCCACAGGTCCCAATATCTGCCAGTCAAAACTGTGTGTTTGCTGGTTCCCAGGGATATTTGGATTCTTGAAGGAAAATGCTGAATAAGCCCAGAGAGTGCTCTGGACACGGCTGGCAATGTCCCTGCAGCAGTCCTAGTGCAGGTGTGACATTCAGGTGTACAAAGCACCTCACCTGTACAAGGCACCTCACCTGTACAAGGCACCTCACCTGCCCTCAGTGTGCCAGGCCACTGCTCACAAACTGCAGCAGGTCTCACCAGCAGAAAGGAGGGAGCCCTGATACTCACCCTGACATTATTCAGTCAGAGCCATGGCACTGAGCAGCACTCAGCCCTGTTCTTCCCCTATGGATTCTGCTTGTTCCTGCTCTCGAAATATTTATCAAAATCCCAAGTAATGAGTCTTAATATATATGTTGTTAGTGTTATTTCCTTCATCCACTACATTATTGACATACAAAAATCTCCAGGGGAGTAGGGTGATGTAACTTTCTTCTGCAAGGGAGTCAGGCTGGCTGGTCCCTCTCCTCAGATACCCTCCAGACATTTGGTATTCCAGCTGCAATTGTTTACATATGACATTTACTACCTTCTGTTTTGGAAAAATGGGTATTTTTTGAAGAGAGAATGCATATTTTTGTAGATAATATTTTCCTCTCCCTTACTCTCCCTTAGAATTTTCAGGTGTATCTGATTTGGGACTAATGAATTTTATCACTGTGTAAGTTATTATTTATTTTCCTGACATTTCAGTATCTAAAAATGTTTCCTTCTCCATGCCAGGAAATAACAAGTTCAAGGTAAGTATTCACCCAAAGTCTCCTTCATGAGATTTCTACAAAAAACCTGCTCAGCCTCTCATCAGTATGCTTATATTCCTTCATAGAACTCTTCAGCCCCTGATGATTCAGTTCAATTTTTGATCTCTTTAAACACCCCAATTTTCATTTGTTTTCACACCATTAGCTATTTGTTCTTTGAAATCCATCTTGGCCTTCCTAATTTTCTTCTTACTTAGCAGCTGTTTACTTATCTTTCTGTTTATTGGCTTCATTAGGGTCATATAATAGAGGATTTTTGTTTGACTCATTTTGCTATTTGGAAGCTACCATTTAATCATGTCAGATAACTTCTGGCCTGCCTTCTGTTCCTCCTTCCCCCTTTTGTTTGTGCCTACTAATTCCATTCCAAACTTGATTCGTAGAATGATTTTATTTTTTTAATAATTTGCTTTGCCACTTGCTTTATTTTTAACTATGGAATAATTTGACTTATTTAACAGGTTTTCCTTAATCTTCCTTTGTGCCATGTTGCTCCTGTGTCCCTGAGTGGAAAGGAACTAAGATGTGTTAGCAGTTATTTTAGAGGCTCAGGACTCTGACTTGTGCTGCCTAAGAAGGGGGTCTCCATAAGAGAGTCCCCTCAGTCCCAGAGCCTGCCCTTCTGAGGAAGGAAACCATCCAACTCCAAAACTGGAGCAGTGAGGGAATGCCTGAGTTCCAGCCACTGCAGTTTACTCTCTGAGGCCTCAGTAAAAATTTACCTTTGGCATTTTAAGCTGCAACTTTTGACTACTGGACTATGAACTGAAATGATTTAGTAAACATTATCCTTCTATAAAGATGAGAAAAGAAGGTGAGAGATAAATAAATTACTGGAGGTCATCTCTCAAAGTCCTTTCATACTGGCACTTCTTGAATTATTTTCAATATGCTGACTCAGATGAAGATAAAAACCTGGAAGAATGAGAATGCCTCTAGCAGGTCTGCATATTCCACATGCTTTTCTGTGACCCACATTTAAAGAGAATATCTACCTGCTGCCTCAACAGTTTGTGATGTGGACATGATACACACCAAGAGTGGATGCAATCTGTGCATTTCACTGAGCAAGTCTGTCTCTCCATTTCCAGCCACAGTTAGGCTTGGTGGAAACTAGAACATGTTACTTCCAGTGACAAATTTAAAAACAAGCTCTGACCTCACGGGTCACTAAGGCAATACACTGCTTATTGCTCACATAGTGTAAATATGACAATGTTGCTGTTTCCATCCACTGAATTCTTAAAACTGCATTTCTCCTTTCTTGTGCTTGAAAAAGTTAATGGTCTTTTCCCCTTCTGTTTTGAAATGGGAAAGTATGTGGTGATAGAGTCTCCTAACGGTCATTCAGAATGACATCTTTGCTTACAGTAATTTGTGCAAATTGGAAATCCACTTTTCTCCTCAGGAAATGAAATCATTCCCAGTGTTGACACATGTTCCCGGACAGCTGAAAGAAATGGACAGTTCCCGTTCCTTGGAACCGTGCTGCAGGCTGCCTGCAAACGTCTCTGCTCTTACTTACAGGTAGTCAATCACTGTGCATGTCGTGGGATGATCTTGTATTCCCCATCGCCTACTGGAAGGTTTTTTTGTGCCTTCGGACTGCAGCTGGGAGGACTCTTCACGGCGGCTCGCCTGACCTTGCAGCCGGAATGTTTACATACTTTTGCCCGGCTGGAGACTTTTTTTTCCCTCTGCTGNTGCTTGCTTGGCTGGCAGGAGAGAGAGACTCCCTTCCGGGTTGTTTCCTCCTCGATTTGTGTCCAAACCAGCACAGTGCAGCAGTGCCACACAAGGGGAAGGAAGGCTTTGGGGTGGCTGTGGATCTGCTGCTGCCCTTGGAAAGCTGGTGTGAATCTCTGCACAGAAGGCTGAGTGTAGGGCAGAGGAGCAATTCCAGCACCTGCACAGTCTCACCTCCACCACTGCCTGTCTGCCTTATGTAGTAATTTTGCCTGGTGTATGCAGAACACTGGTTCACACCACCATTACAAATTTCCTGACTCATCTGCTCCTCCCTCTCAGTTTAATTTTATTTTTCAGTCTCAGATAATTTATCTCCAAAGGTGTATTTCATTACCATAAGTGGAAAACATGAGTTGATTCTGTCATATGTAAAACAGAAGACAAAAGCTAGTCATGCATGGAATCTTATTATTACAAACCCAACATGTGTCTGCAAAGTTGTTCATTTTCAGTCCTAGATTTCTTATTACTTTTGCAGAGACTATGTGGAGGATTTCCAAATGCAAGTGGTTAATGTAATTTGCCAGGAAATGCAAACATTGAGGAACTTTCCTTTAAAAAACATTAGTTATATTTAATACAGTTTTATCTACATAGAGCAATGCATCATGAATTTAGTTATTTCTTAATATACTTTAAAATAACTTTTTTTTTTCTGGACAGGAATAATGAAATGAAGAAGCTGTGTAATCTGTAAATTGTACATAATAATTTTTATGTTGTATATTATTAGCTTTTTAGTCTTGAATGACAATCTCCCTGAAAGTCAAAAAAAAAAAAAAAAAANAACTAAAATAAAAAAAAAAAAAAAAAAAGAGAAAGAATTTTGTTGCATGCTATTTCTATGAATGAAATATGAGCATGATTATAATTTTATGCTTTCCATGAGGGAGTAACAATAGTTCTGACTGAATATCTTCAGTATACTAGAAAGGCTATTATAAATTATGCATAGTATAAATATAATTAAACATTACCCAAAGGCTTGTTATTACTTTGAGACTCATCTCTCTCCTCACATTCTCTGCCCTTCCCATATGATTTCATATCTCCACACACAACAGGTTTTTGATACACTTGGACTTTGTTTGGATTGCTGCAGCCACTGAGCACTGCCTGCATCCTCAAAACTCTTAACCAAATACCACAGGTGATTTGGCCTTGATGTGTAGATAGCTAAAATAAGGATATCTCATTTTGCTTTGTGTTTTTAAATAAGGTAGCAAAACCAGCATGCTTTGAAAGCTAAGGGATAGCTCAGCCATTCTGAGCAGGGATTCCCAGGCCACAAGGACGTGGAGTTTCCATCCATGGAGGATGAGCACAGAGCAATGGGCTCCTCCCGTGGCCCACAAAAGCCAGGGAATATTCTGGGGGCAGTGGGGAGGTGTGGATAGGTTTGATTCCCCCTGCTTTGCTCACACAGAAGCACAAGGCTCAATGCAGGAGCCTCTGGGTGACACTCCATGGCCTGTACTATGCAGGTGTTTAGTGTAGCTCATTGAATGGTCTTTTAAATGAGCAGAGTCTGGCAGCATTTCTGTTCCTCAATACACAGAAAGATTAAAGGCATTTGTACATATGAGCAAGAAGTATTTCCATCCTTTAAGAATTTATTACTGCCATACCTTGTGAACTGCTGCTCTCTATATTAAAAATTATATTTATTCTTACCATACATGGAGGAGCAGATAAGAAATGGAAATGGAAATGAGTGAGAGCTTCCTGTGTGTCTGAAACAAGATGAATTACCCTTTTTACCTGCTGCAGTGCAGGGATCCCAGTCTCCAGTTCCTCTAATTGGGAATAGAAATCACTGCAGATTGTAGCAGGACAGCACCACAGGCAGCCCTGGGTGTGCTGAGCAGGATCAAGGGAAGGACAGAAGTATCAGGAAGATGTGCCTCTGCACACAGGCAGCAAGACTCAAAAGGGAATTTTGCTACCTCTTTAAGAGTTGCAGTACCCCTTTTTTTCCCATAAAGGAACCAAAATCAGGATCTGTCACAAAGATACCAATGTCTCTCCCAGGTTTGCTTTAGAGGGGGTCAAGACCCTCCTTTTATTTTTTGCCTGGAGTCTTGGATTAGTGCTAAAATATACTAATACTACTGGTGAAAAAAAATTAAAATTTTAAAAAAAATTTTTAAAAGTACATAAAGGAAAATCTTCATACACTTGATTGAATTGAAAAAATTGAAATTGTTACATAGGGAAAGATATTCCATTTTTGTTAGTAGTCCATTTTTGCCAGCATTTTTGATAAATGATGGAATCAATGTCATGCAGAGATTATGGGGAGAATTTTAATTTCAAAATGAAAAAAAAAAAATGCAAACCAAAACAACAAAAAAACCTCATAAAGAAATAACAAAAAAATAAACCTTGCAATCATAAATAGATTGTTTTTTTCTAGGTCTATTGAATTACCCTTTGAGAAATTCTCTTTCTTGCTTTAAAATTAATTTTGTAAGATAAATAGTTCTGATATAAATAAAAAAGAAAATAACAGAATATTAAACCCCTGTACATCTAAGAAATACAAGATAATTCAAGTTTTCCTTTCCAACCCTTCAATAACATGCTCAATAACAATGTCTAATTTCCATCAAGACAATATTTCACTTACTATTTTTGATATTACTGTTTTAATATAAACAACAAATTAGCAAATTTGTCCTTCACTAAGGGCCTATCATGTCTGACAGGCTTGGTGGCCTTCCACAATGAGGTTTCAGCATTGTGGATGAGTGAAGAACAAGTGATGTCATTTACCTTGGTGACATCCCTTGCTCTTCCCTCATCACATTTAACACTGTCCCACACAACATCTTTGCCCAGACATCTGGAGAGGGACTGTTTACAAGGACATGTAGTGAGTTCTCTCGACATACTCACCTCAAGGTACTTTATCTTGAGTCCTGTGTGCACTTTTGGAAGCCACAATACAATTAAGATATAAAAGCCATCAGAGAGTGTCCAAAGGGGGGCTGTGAAGGTGGAGAATGGTCCAGAGGAGAAGCCCTGTAGGAGCAGCTGAGACCACTTGGTCTGTTTAGAGTGGAGAAGAGGAGACTCAGGGGAGACCTCAGTGCAGCTACAGCTTCCTCCTGAGAGGAAGAGGAGGGGCAGACACTGATCTCTTCTCTGTGGTGACCAGGGACAAGACTGAAGGGAGAGGCCTGAAGCTGTGACAGAGGAAGTCCTGGGTGGATATTAAGAAAAGGTTCTTCACCCAGAGGATTTTTGGGTACTGGAACAGGCTCCCCAGGGAAATGGTCACAGCCCCAAGCCTGACAGATCTCAAAAAGCATTTGGACATGCCCTCAGGCACATGGTGGGATTTTGGGGTGTGATATGCAGGACCAGGACTTGGACTCAATGATCCTTGTAGATCTCTTCCAGCTCAGAATAGTGTATGATTCTATGATTCTATTATCCTATGATAGGACAAGGGGAAATGGTTTTTAACTGAAAGAGGACAGTTTTAGGTTAGATATGAGGAAGAAACTCTTTACTGTTAAAGTTGTTTGGCACAGGCACACTTGCCTAGAGAAGTTGTGGATGCTTCATCCCTGAACGAAGGCCAGGTTAGAGGGGACTTTGAGCAAACTGGTGTAGTGGAAGGTGTCCCATCCCATGTCAGGTGGGATGGAACTAGGTGATATTTAAAGTCCCTTCCAATCCTATCAATTCTACTGTTATGAAAGATATTTACTTTTCCCAGTATTTTCCTATAACTGCAAATGTCTCCATGGAATGCCTTTTCCATAGAAAATTTCCAACATTTAAACAAAGAAATGGAGAAGAGGGATCTGAAGCCAAATGCAGTAAATATGAATTGGCAATTGTTCACCCAGCCAAAGCAGCATGTTCTCTCCATGTGCCCCTCACAGGAGCAGTCATCCGTGCCCTCAGCTCTCACCGGTGCTCTCTTGCAACCATCAGATTTTGTCCATGTGTGCTCAAATTTAAATGCAGGCACCTGTGGAACTGCATAAATGCTCCAGATGGGGAAGTGATCACTCCTGTAATGTAATTTCAGGCACTGGAATTCACAGCCATGCTTTGATATAATATGTCAGAAGGACTGTAAAACAGAGAGGATGACTCCTGGATAATACAGCAGTTATCCCCTTACTCTGCTATCCTGAAAAGAGCCACACAGCTTAGGCAGCTTAGCTTGCTCCTAGTGCTGCTGGAATGAAAGAAAATTTACATATAAACTTCAGGTGTTTTGCAGAACTAAGTATGAGAAGCTGTTTCTTATTGCCAGTATTTTTTAGTTAACTAACTTCCCATCTGCATATCTGCTTTCTTCTTTCTTTCCTCCCTTCCTGCTTCCTTCCCTTCCTCTCTTTCTCTCTCTCTTCCTTCTTTCCATCCAGAATCAACCCATCACTGTGTATTCTTAAAGAACACTCAGTACCACAAAATTTATGTGGAGGTTGCTGAAATATCAATAATGAGAACTTCTTGTTGTTGAAGAATAAAACAGAGATAACTTTGAAGATGAAATTGTAACAGGGCTGCAGAGTAACTCAGCTGCTTGTAAATCATGTCTCCAAGCCCATTATGCAACAGGAATGGAAGGTGAACTGGGCCTACAACCACCCTAACTCACCCCTTCCCATTCCCACTCCTGAAAATATTGTAAACACTAAATCTTTGTGTGTTGAATTCACAGATATCTTTTTCAGGTTGTTCTGTGATGAAAATTCAGCTGACCTGAATTTGGATTAAAGAGGAGTGCAGTTTTGATTAGAAGTCTGGAAATAATATTTAAATTCAACTGAGTTTTGTTTTAATTGTTCTAATGCCCTGAACTCAAAGCGAGTGCTAGGATTAACTAATAGAGTTTAAAGAACACATACTGAATTTTAAATGCACTTTCCCATCCTTTCTTTTTGCTTTGGAAATGCCACAAGTCTATGCAATTTATTGGAAAACAGCAATTAGGAAAGAGAATCCAAAGCACAGCAAGTAACCCAAATAGCCCAAGACCACATGAGACTGACTTGGTGAAACAAGAAAAAAACAAAAACCATCAAATAAAAAAGCAGTTCAGATTTTATCTCCCCATCTCCTGCTGTAGCCACCAGAAAAGATACCAGACCCTAAACATTCTCTTGTGTTTCTGCACTCTACAGCAAAGCACATCTAAACTTTAATCAGAGGATAGTTCGGGTTTGAAGGAAACTTTAAAGGTTATAAACTCCAACCCTCCCACAATGAACAGGGGCATCTTCAACTTAATCATGTTGCTCAAAGCTGCCTCCAGCCTGACCTCGAATGTTTCCAGGGATGGGGCATCTACCTCCTCTCTGGGCAACCTGCGCCAGGGTTTATTTTTTGTAAAAATGTTTCTTCCTTATAACTAATCCAAATTGACCCTCCTTCTCTTTAAATTCATTATCCTTTGTCCTATCCCAACAGGCCCCGCAAAGATTTTGTCCCCATCTTTCTCACAGGCCCTGTTCATGTTCTGGAAAGCTGCTGTAGCTCTCTCTTCTCCAAGACTTCTCTCTTCAGGCTGAACAGCCCCAATTCCCTCAGCCTGCCTGTATAGGAGAGGTTCTGCAGCCCTCTGATCATCTTCATGGGCTTCCTCTGGACATGCTCTGGCAGGACCATGTCCTTTTCCTGCTGGGAGCACCACAGCTGGATGCAGAACTCCAGCTGGAATCTCCTCCAGCTATTTTCCCAATACCATTTTATTATGTCTTTAAAAATGTTTATTAGCCTTTGTGTCTGTTTGAAATTATTTTGTACCATCCAAAAAGTCTTATTTGCATAGAGAGATTTAATAGCAGGAGGAAGCCTTCTTCAGAACAGAAGCAGAGCTGACACACTGGCGTGTCCTTTGCCACGATTGGTGCGGCGCTGCTGAGTAGAAGAGTATTTGTGATGCAACCTTTCCTATTAGCAACTGACCTTTCTTCCTGATCAGTCCCTGTGCTTTTTGGTTTTTTATATGAAGTGTTGAAAAGAAAAGAAAAATCCTCAAATGTCTTTTCTAGCAGAGAACCAGAAACTAGCAAAGGACTCTGCGACAACGAGAAAAATCTAAAAATGTTTACCAGCAAAGAAAACTGGCATAATATAAAGTAGATTTCAGTAGAAAATACAGCGTGGGAAGAATAGAAAAAATGATAAAGAGATACACAGGCACATACACACACACAAAGAAGTTTTAACTAGAAAAATTTAAAGTTTGGGGAACAAAATAAAGAGGAGGGAAAACTCTAGTTGTGAAAAATGGCATAGATATATAAAATATGTAAATTAATTAAATTAAGATTTTACCATAAAAGAATCTTTTTCCTGTCCAGAACTGCTCACAGTTATTGCAGAGTTACTTAGTGAAGGTGTTATTCTTTTGCATGCATTTCACATGTGTCTTTGAAAGTCTGTCTCATCAGCAAAAAGATGCTGAAATTAAAGATTTGAGTGAAATATTCCATTGTATTTTCAGTCAAGAAATCTGCCTCATAAACCAGAACATGCCCACACTCATTTTAATCAAGATTCATTGGAGTTCAGTTTTTCTATCCTTTGAGGAAAAAAAAACCAGTTCAAGAAGCTTGGCATAACAGTAGAGGTGTGATGTATTTTATAGTACAGCCTCTTTTCACTGATTTGTGTGAATAACATCTAATCCAGCAGACTGTCTCAAAATCTGCCAGCTGCCCTGGTTGTGGAACATAAAATTTACCACAATGTCAGAAATAACATTTGTCAACTCATTTATCCACTTATGGACTAGGGCCAGATTCAAATACTTCAGAATAAGATGAAATAGCTCTCACAGGAGACAGCTATATGATAATCTGCCTGAGTAATGCCCTTATCCTAGATCTTAACAGTCACTGTTTGTCTTGAGCTTTGTATCATGCGGATTCATCTGTCTCTCCTCAGCTGTTTTCTTTACCTTAGTGATTGTGTGTTATTTTATTTATAGGTACATACACTTCTTCCTCTCCTCTCCTCTCTCTACATTCTTGGTCTCGAACACTTGCAGTGGAAATGTGTTGCATGTTGAAATGCTGTCCTGTGAGGGGAAAAAGTAAACAGTCTTTTGTCCCTTCAAAAGGAGACATTTGAGAATCTTCTGTTGATGTCCAGAATGCCACCTTTTCTCACAGTCCAAAAGATGCTGCTGTGGTTTGCTCTTATGTGCGGTGTCCCATGCCCATGGCTGGCTCCTGTAAAGGTGAGTGGGAACAAGACTCCATGCTGTATTTATCCTAAGCAGTTATTTTTCATAAAGACTCCTTAAATTTAATGTGCCAGCTAAACTTTGTAGCTTAGCAACTCCACTCATGTAAAGACCTGCATCTGTGGCTCCAAGCCATGTCTAGACTTCTATGAAAACAGAAGAGAACCTGTTTTACAGGGGGTTCATTATCTGACTGGTCAAGATGGAAGCAGAGCTGGTAATGCAACAGGTAACATTATGAGAGACAGGCTTGGCAAAACACCTTGTTTGCATCACAGGTGACCTTTTATTTCATCATTTGACTGTCGCTTTTTAAATTTTAGGGCAGAGTTTTGCTGGAGCAGCAGTAAGCAGACAAAAACATAAAAATGAGTGAGTGGATAAAGGCTGAGTGAAGGGAAAAGGTGTGAGGTAAACATCTGAACATTACTGTTAGGAGGGCTGAAAGTCAGATGGGAGACAGAAAGCAATGTCTCCAGTTGAGGTGAGGGTGACACTGCTGAGACACCGAGTCCTTCACCCCTGTTGCCCCTGGCTTATCTCATCGATCTCTACATTGCCCAGCTTACCCAGCTGGGGCAAAAAAAGATCAACCTCTTCCTTTCAAATTCTTGTGGTTTTCATCCTGGGACAGGTGAGGGTACACACAAGGAGAAAGAGGAAGATATAACAAGGATCATGATTCCTCTTTATCTTGTGTGGTCTGTTATTTTTTTCTTAGCCAGTTCTGCAGTGTATGTGATACTACATGAGCTACTTTTATCAATGTAAACTTTACATCTATTCCCCAAGGAGCATAATGACCTGCCTAATTTTAATAATAATCTCTCTCCAGTGGTGTGAACAAAACATGTCATGATGGAGGTTTTATTTAACTTTCTCACTATGGCTTGCTGCCACAAACTCCTCTGACATTCTCTGCAACGACAGCTGATCTCTGCTTCTCTCTTCCAAATAACTCCAGGCTTACAGAAGAAATCACAGTTCATTATTTTCCCCAAGCAAAATGCAAAGGTCGATCCATGTGTTTAAAGGTACAGAGTTGCCAATTACAAGCTGTTCTTTTTTAATGATAAAATTGAGTTTCATTATTTTCTATATTAGCACAATTCCTTAATTTCAAAGGTTTCGTGATACCATTGAGCAGAGCTGAAAATAAGACCCAATATCTTTAACTTGGTGTGGCTGCACACATGGGAATTATTTAAGCATAGACTGATGATATGATTAATGTTCCATCCTGACAGCCTGCTCTGGTGCCTCTCTCTACTTTGCTTCCAGTCCTAGAGCTTGTGGTGCACAACAGTATTCTAAGCAACGAAGAGTTCCTGAAAATAAACTCAGTCTCTGGGCTAGAACAGTCCATCTTTTTGTATCTCTATTTTCCTTCTGTCCCTTTGCCTATTACAACATCAGCAATTAATTTTGTGGGGTTTTTTAGTTGTTTGGTTATTTGGATATTTTTGGTTTGTTTGGTGTAGTTTGATTTTTTAACTATAAGAATGAACATAATTGTAGAGAACAGAAATATTTCTATTTGGAAATATTTCCAGGGTATTTAACTATTAGAAATTTGACAGCATTGATACATGCATATCTCCTTGCTGTACATTAGGAGGCTGTTTTATGTCTTGAGTGATGGCTCATATGGTTTTTATCAATGTATTCTGGATCTTCCCAGTGAATCACAGGAGATGCAGTTTGTCAGAGAAAAGTGGAACGATGCAATTGGATCACAGTTACTGTAAGGTATTCTGACAAAATTCTGAAACGAAGAAATTTCAGTTGTTGCAGCTTTGGGAAAATTTTGTGCTCCAAAGCTAAAGTTGCATTGAAAAATAAACATGACTTCCCCCCCCCAAAAAAAAACCCTTTTGAAAATCCAATTTCCTTTCATCTCTTACAAATAAAAAACTTAAATACAACATTTTCAGCAGCCACTGATTGCTATGGCTTTTCACAGTGAGTGGATCACCAATCTCAAACACTGCTCTATAAATAATCACACAGTCCTAATAAGAAAGACAGGCCCACAGAATTGTTCAGCAAAATCTGGAGGCAGCCAGGCTTTCCAGTGATTCTCTGTGGATAGAGGGATCCAGCTGCCCAGTCTGCACACAAGCCCTAACCAGGAGACAGTGGAGTCACAAATTCAGTTGTGCTTAACTCAAGATGTGCATGTTTTACAGAAAAGGCTGGAACTTTAAAGCTCATTTCCACACAGTCAGGTTCATGGGTTACTTTTTCAGAAATTAGGAGGAGTCAGGAATTCATGTAAAACCTTTGGAATGCCTGTTTTGCATATGGAATCATTTTAGATACCAAAAGAGCCTGTCCATCTGGGTGAACCATATTCTTTAAAGTTAAGCAGCAAATCACATACACAGATCTGACCAGGGCACCTCTGATCACATCTACTTCTCAGAGTTTCTCAGGGAAGGGCACAAATCACATGCCCATTTGGTCTCCATCACATTTTCCTCCCACCTCCCTAAGGTGTTTGAGTTCCATTGCCATTTCTCAGCACTTTTAGCCCTTTCTACGAATCATGCTAATATACCAAAAAAATAAAATGAAATCTTCAGGCCATGTGCAGAGACTACCACTGCTATTCACAGGAATAGGAGACTTTAGTAAGTGTATCTCTAAGATCATTACTCATATTAATCGTCAGTAACAGAAAAATAAAAGTAAAATATATTCTTTCATCAGTCATCTAAATGTCATGATCTACTACTTTAATAAAGAAAAGAAGAACTGAAAAGGCTTTCTATTTGGAGCAGTGTCAAAACAAGAACTTTCTTCTTCTCATTGAAATTAAGTGTGGTTTTTTTATTCTTTGAATGAACAGGCACTGCATTTCTGTGTCATGCTGTCATTTGCATGAATGACTCTGAACCTAGGAAGCTGAAATGTCTGTAAGTTAAGGATCAGCTGCTATGACAAGACTAATGATTTCATTAATAGTACAAGTTCTACAAGGTTATGCCTGTGGCTCTGAAACCATGGAAAGATTTCAAAGAAAGATGGACATTACTGGCTGAAGCCACAGGCAGCCAGTTCACATATTGAAGCAAGTGGATAATCTGCTTGGTTGAATCCTATAGCTAATTCCAGAGCTCATTATCTGCCCTGAGATGAGATTTAGTGTGTAGATGAGGGGACAGGCACCTCTCCCAGGAAAGTGTCTGTTTGTTAGTATTGGTCAAAAGGTGAGATGCCAGTAGGAGGAATTTAAGTATATGTAATGTTCCTTCATAACTCTGTATTTCAAATAAAACTTATTACTGATTGCTTGGCATCCCTTGTTCAGCTTTCTAGTTGACAAATGTAATAAGATGAGTTTTTAAAAAGATCTCACTGGGGGTTTTTTCACCAAGCAGGAATTCTGTTTTCTCTGCACCATTATATTCTCACTTCTCAGCTCTGTCAGGGTGTACTTCTGGGCAAAGCTATTTTGCTAAGCCAGTTATTAAAAAAAGCCACAACAAAAAATCCCAAATATAAGATGAATATGAGCTTGTCTTAAATTTTTTTATATTTGGGATACACAAGAACACTGAGGTGTTTGTATTATTGCATGTTGTCAAATCAGGGTTTTATTCTTTTTCTTTGCAATTTTAGAGGCTCACAACAAATATCATGTAGTTTACAATGATAACCAAAGGTGCACTTAGTATAAGGTTAAAAGGCATGAGTAGGGTAATAATTTTGTCTTCAATGATAGTATTTCATTGAGCTATCTCTTCATTGAATCTGGTGCATCTGGCAAAAAAATAAAAGGTTTCTTTCAAAAAGTCATACAAACTTGATTTGAAGATACCAAAACATGATATCATTGCTGGATCTGTATGTACTGCAAATGAAGAAGGTCTGATGGCGAAGAAAGATAAAAGCAACATCCATGGACATTATTCTGGCTTCTCTGCTATGCAATATGTTTTTATGACCAACATGAAACAGAAAGAAGATTGCTTTTATTAGCTGGTATCTGGTAACCTTTAACTCTCTCTGCTGTGCCAGTTAGGGGCTCTGAGAGGATAACTCTGCAGAATTTCACAGATATTAGTCCTAGCCTAGGCTTTCTCTGGGTGGCAAACACACAGAAGGTCAAAACAGGCTTTGTTGCGTGTGGTTACTCAGGATGCAGTTAGCAGGATTCTCTGTCCATCCTTCCAAGCTGAGCTCCCTCTCAACTGGAAGGCTTCACTCCACTGCACAGCAGGGATCACAGGGCCTGGAGAGTGGCCTAGCACAGCTGACACCAGCTGGCCTGGCCCGGCTCAGGGAGCAGAGCCTTCCACAGCTGCTTCTCCGCTCGCACCGCGCCGAGGAGCCTGAACGCGCCTGAACGCGCCCCGCGCTTGGCAACCGGCGGAGTGGCAGTGCCACCCTGAGTCCTTGGCAGCTCCCCCTGCCACAACCTGCTGTCTTGGCTCCTGCTGCTGGGCCTTGTTCAGAGGCCACCTCACGCCTCATTAGGCCCTCTTAAGATCTTGACTCAGCAGGTGTGGTTTGGAGGCAGGGATAGAGTCTTTACTGCCAGAGTCAAATCTGACCCCAGCTCGACTGCACTCACATTTGCATGCTTCTGTTTGCACAGTAATTGCAAAATGAAAGGGGAGCAGATGACAACAGGATGGCACCAGAAAAACCTCCTGGAAATGCCTGCACCTTCTCACCAGCTGCAGTTCATTTACTTACCCACGGGAACTGAATTCTAGTGAAGTAATCCTTGGGTATTATTTTCTTTCTGGGAAATCTCCAGAGCTCTGGTCTGTAACTTGAAATTGTACATACGCAGGACTCGAGAAATAAAGCTTATTTTTATTTTACATAATTCAGTGTTTTCCTCTGGCTTGGACCTGAAGGTCCTGGAATCCCAGTTCTTTGAAATTCCATCTGAAGAAATCATGACACTTCTAGTGACACCTTTATAATTTCGTAAGTGAATCTACTTGTTGCAGCCTTCACAACTGTCAACCATTTTCTATCCTGGATTTTGTTTTATCAAGAGAAACTTGGTAAATATGCTCTGGCACAGTTACAGGAAATCCATGCCTTTATAAGAAATGCTGAATTCTTGGACGTTGAAAGCATCTGAAGGATAATCACCATAAAATCTTAGCATTTTCACAGAATCACAGAATAATTCCTTTTGGAAAGGACCACAGTGGGTCATCTGGTCCAACCTTCATGCTCAGGCAGGATCATCCTAGAGCCCATGGCACAGGATTGTATCCATATGGTTCTTGAATATCTCCAGAAAGGCACACCCCACAGCCTTTCTGGGCAATCTGTTTTGGGACCTGACTGGCAATGCAGCATTGCTATCTGATACCTTATTTAGTTTTATTACCCCTGCCATACCAGTCAAGGATGACAAAGTACATGGGATCTGTCTGAATGACTAGAAATGTGTAAGAGATGACAAAGGGTTGAAAAAAAACCATCAAAACTGAAAAAACCACAGGTATCATCCATCCTAGTCATGTCACTCTGGTCCTCATAGATCTTTTGTGAAGATCTGGGTGATATTAATTTCTTATAAGAAATAAATGGCTTTAGAAAAAGTATTGGGATGATCAGCCTCAGTATCCTTTTTTCCATTTGGGATGTAGTGACAGTCTGCTGTGGTTTAATGCCAGACAGAACCAAGTGTTACAAGCTGCTTGCTCACTCCTCACCCATGCTGTGGGTGGGATGACAGGATGGGGAGAAAATTCAGAAAATGGTAAAAGCCCTGAATTAAGATAAGTTTAATAATTTAAATAANTAAAACTGCTGACTACTCACTGTCCAATACCCAGCCCATCCCTGAGCAGTGATCAGAGTTGGCTCCTGGCCAACTCCCCTCAGTTTATACACTGACCATGACATTCTGTGGTGTGGAATACCCCTTTGGCCAGTTCAGGTCTCCTGTCCTGGCTATCCTTCCTTCTGGCTTCCTGCACCTGCTCACTGGCAGGACATGAGACACTGAAAGTCCTTGACTCAGGGTAAGCACTGCTCAGCACGAACTAAGACATCCTGACTTGGTCAACATTATTCTCTTACTCAATCTGAAATGCAGCACTGCACCAGGTGTTAGGAAGAAGATGGACTCTATCCCAGCTGAAGGCAGAACACAAACTTGTCTTTCTTGCAGACTCTTTATTCAGCAGCAGTACATATGATCTCTTTCTAGTCCTTTTGGTGTTCACAACGTAGCACAGATGGTTCTGCACATGGTGTTTAAATGTGTCCACTCCATGGAATAATACTTGACCACCAGATCAAGTACTGCAGAGTGGTCACAACTCACAGCTGGAGACTGCCTCTCTACAGTGAAATTGTTCTATCTTCATTCAATAATTCTTGGAACAATCCCACTTGCCCCCATGGTCCTAAGGCACTATTTTTTTCAGATTTTTTATCCTGGAGTGTGGCATGAGAACCTAATGATGCCAGAGGATGCAAAATCTGCTGGGATAGTGTTAGAGGGCTATAATTCAGTATTGCAAGTTCCAGTCTCATCCTTAGGAGTGGTTGCTTTGTAACAATCAAAATTTGGAACACGAGTGTGTTTTGTTGGTTCACTCTAAAGGTGAGCCTACCAGCAGCTCAAGAAAATAGGACTTGGCATTGAACCTGGTTATGTGACAGTGAAATTCAAAATCCCTGGCACAGCAGAGCCCATCACTGATCACATCACCAGTGGAGAGCTTGCATAGCAACTTCCCTCTGTTACCTGAGGCTGACTACTTCATTCCTCGTCTTGTTTGGATGTCAGTGGGTGTAAATAAAATTGAGGCAACAAAAGAAAGTGTTCAAGGCACTGGCCTAGAAGTTGAAAGAGGTGATTGTCCCAGGCCATGGCCTTGCTGTCACATCAAACCTAAAGTTTGAAACAAAGGTTAAATGCAAACAGAAAATCCAAAAAAAAGTGGTCTTATGCCACATAAGCTGCAAGGTGAAGAAGGACCAAAGTTCAAAAAATCTTGACTAAACTCCTTTTTGGGAAGAGAAATCTCAAATATGGACTTTCAGATCTGTATTTTAAACAGTCATAATGACATCCAAGGACAGGGAAATGAGCAGATTGAGAAAGCAATGGTATGGATGGATAAAGCAATGGTGTGGATGGACAAAGCAGTGGTGTAGTTGGGCATTTCCATAAACACAAAAAAGCAGAATCGTGTCCTGGCTCGGAGCTCACACATTGTGGCATAGGTATTATGATTCTATGATTCAATGACCTGCAACTACAGTCCTACAGAGAGTTTTAACTTATCATCCAGCAGTAACCAAAGTGTGCAGCTTCTCCTTTAGGAGTTTTGAAGTACTGGCTAATTGACTTAATTTTTCAAAATATGTGCCAAATTTCCTTTTTCAATTTGTGTGGCTGAAGCTTGTAGTCATTAATTCTTGTTAGGCTATTCTCCAATAGATGAAAGAGTTCTATTTTCTCCTCATTAACACAAACATTTTGTAATCAATTCATCTCTCAGTCATCCTTTGAAAAGCAGAGCAGATTCAGTTCGCCAGGTCTCTCACAGGAAGGCATGTACTTCAGTCCTCTAATTATTCTTGTAACAACTTTTTGTATCTGTTCCAGTTTCCCCCAATCTATCAGCCACATCAGGATACAGTGCTCCTCTCTTGCTGTCTCCTGTGATGTGTACAGAACAAAAAATAAATTAAGTTAGTAAATAACTTTTAAAAGGGTCTTTCTGCTACTCTTCCATCACTAGCCAGTACAAATTCCGACTAACGTATATTACCTACGGCATCCAATTTGAAGTTTCCACTGGTTGACTTCTGCATGAAAATGTCAGAATCAGTGACTTTTCAGGACAAAATTCTACCTTCCTTTGCTCTTGCATTCCTCTTCCTAGATTGGCATTTGGATGTAGTGAGATTTGGTTTTGTCTGTTTGGATGGGTGTAGGTAAGCCAGAGATATAAATTGTTCCATGTGACAGCTCCAGCTTCACAGTTCTGTGTCATTCAGGCAAGCTTTAGGGTACCTGGAAACTATACTGCCATTTTAAAGAAATACTTAACTGCAAGTGGAATTATGCTGGAGTGAATGGGAAGGGCAAGGAAACATATCTTTCCCCGTTTCTACTTTATTAGAATGTGAATATCTATGCATGACTGAGAGCTAGGAAGGACTGGAACATGGTCAATCTCAGAAAATCTCATAGCTGTCCTCATTTAATACTGATCTCCCTTCAGGAGTGTTCTTCTGCCCCTCTCCCCATCCCCAAACTTTCACTATGTCTTGCAAATATCCAATTAGTAGCAAGAAAATAAGGCACTGTGTAGGTCACAGAAAATAAATCACTATGGTTCACAGGAAAAGGAAAAAAATCTGTGCATGAAACCAGGACTTTTTAAATATAGAATAGGAATAAAAAATATTTGACAGATTCAGGTCTTTTAGTGACAGAAGAAGGGATTCATTAGAAAGGTTATAAGGCACCCTGGGATACATCTCTGAGAATAAGTGAATTAAAACAATGATTTTCTTTGATTCTATGCAAAATCCACAACCAAATAAATAAGTTCAATGCAAAGGTCATTTATTTAATTTTCATGTCTTTATTTTTTCATGGAAAAATACTGGAGTTTGATGCTTTCTTCTACTGTCACACGTATATTCTAATGGCATTTTAGGTTTTACTGCAGTGCAGCATGAATTCTTCTGCCTACGTGTGTTCAGTAACAAATACAAAACAGGCCAGATCTGCAATAAAAACACTCTCCCAACCACATTTGACTCTTGTATTTACAGCAGAATTTCATTCAAAGCAAGCAGGCTCACAAGACTGAATCTAATTTTCTTGTATCACTTGGAGAGTATAATGCTCCAGTGCCCACATTTTGAGGAAAAGTATTTCAAAGATATTCTAGCACAGATCAACCCACATATTTAAATGCTACGACTGAATAATGGAATAGTTAACAGTTCAGATGTAAACGAGTTTGCAATATGCTTTGCAGAGGGTAGGCTCACACAAGTACATTCACAAATACAAATTATTTTTTCTGTTGACCAAACTTTGCTTCTGTAGATTTATGGTAAATCTTAAATGTTTCTCTAAGGCTCTTTGATTTCAAGAAAGAGGAAATAAATAGAGAAATAGAATCTTTTTAGCACTCTTGTTTCCTCTCAGCATGCAGCTCCAAACATTTTTGTTTGTTTTCTTTATGACAACAGTTACTTGTGTCACTAACATAAACTGCAGCTGGACATAGAGCACCAAGAGCTGAACAATTCTGCCTGTAAGACCTCCTAGCCTCAGCAGTTTGAAGTAGGCAGTATGGTGCCAATAATTAACCTTGGTTATGTAGGTTACGTAATATCCCTAGGAAGCTGGGTTACAATGACATTGCCATGATGATGTGGAAATTAACAACATAGCATGAAGAGCTGACATGAAAAAGGGCCAACAGACTCATAATTTAGCCTTTTTTCCACCTGTAGTAGCTGGCATAATGAAAGACATAACATCTTTCTGCCAGCCTAGTCTAACTTATATGCACCTCTAGATGAAAGAACAGCACAATCAATAAATGCTTTCCAGTGAATTTGCTCCATTATTTGAAAATCTCTTATTGTTGCCAGGTTTCCATCCTTATTTCATATTGGAGAACTGCCCTTCCTTACACTCATTCCACAAAAGCTATAGGATGCTTTTTTGCAGGCAAGAGAATTAATGGCTCAAAGTTGCTTACAGGACATGTTTATTGTGGATGGGACAACTTGTCCAGAATTTCATAACCCAGCTAACAATCTCCTTGAAAGCATGTCTAGTAAAGCTTAATGGTCTTTGTTAGGATTGTCTTTCATTTCCTTCAAAGTTTGCTATTCACAGCCAATGTTTTGTTGTTATTATAAAGCAGTAGTTGGATTTTGTTTTCATCTAGAAGACAAAGAATGAAACAAATGGAAGCAGTAGGAATGCTGCTCCAATTCCCATTGTATTTGTTGTATATGTGAAAGAACTCAAGCTGTTGACTTGCACTTTTAAAATAGGTCAAGAAGAGAAATGTTTGTTTTCTGGTTTGGAGCTTGAAACAGAGCTAAAAACTAATTTTTCATTAAGTCCTTGGTGTTGCTCCACACTTCCTGTGTGACCTTGGAATGCTGCTGTAGGGTGCAGGAGTTGAATGAGTAATGACAGACTTGACTCATAGCAGTGTCAGAGAGGTTGACTCCGTGCTCGTGGAGAGTGTTCCACCGGGCCCTCGACCTCTGCAGAGTGGACTGGGTGAATGGGCAGGATCTTGCAAAGGAGCCATAAAGAAAAATAGTCTGTACCTGAAGAAAAGTGTTCATTTCCCAGATCAGGACAACTAAATTAGGAATATCTACTTAGCTCTGCCAGGAAATATTGCTCACTTTCTCTGTGAGTGAAACACAGGA
Source organism: Notiomystis cincta (assembly GCA_013398075.1). Classification (NCBI taxonomy): domain Eukaryota; kingdom Metazoa; phylum Chordata; class Aves; order Passeriformes; family Notiomystidae; genus Notiomystis; species Notiomystis cincta. The sequence goes on from VZRX01013781.1 coordinate 331,442, forward strand.
TGCTTTGTGGTGCTAGATCAATCAGACCATGGTCAAGGCACAAGTTTTCCGGAAATAATATCACCCTCCAGCAGGGAGCAACTAACACTGCAGAATAAATAACACAGATAAATTTGTACCCCTACAGCTGTCAGGTGCTGCAAGGTACTTGAAACACTCAGAAGTGGCTAATTACTGATGGTAATAGCAATACTCCCACTTCTGGATTGAGTTCTTGCATGCTGGACACTGCTCTTATCATTAGTGGTAGCTAAGAAATCTCTTGCTGATTCCAGCTTGCTCATCTGTCTACTTCTTTTCTAAGCACTGTATCATAATCTCTGAGCATGATGTCAACAGAAGATTGGAGGGCTTATTCAAATAATTCATGTTTTACTTGAGCTACAATGATCGTACTGACATAAGTATCCTTCAAATTCAAGATGTGTTGATTTTGGATAGTATCAAAAAATACAAGAAAAATAATAATATCTTTTATAGAGAGGTGTTTGTGTCTAAAAGAATGTAAGAGCTTGTGGGTAGACTCTGACATTTCAAAAAGAAATTGTTTTCTGTTTTTGAGACAACATGTTCTTCTGTACGGAAGAAGAAATTCTGCCCTTCGTTTTCATCATACTGAAAGTCTATATAAGTTTAATTCACTCATTCAAAAATTATATCAAGGTTTGAAAGCAATTATTTTGGGGCATTTATTCATCGTCCATTTTTTCTTATGAACTTTTTGGAATTTTTTCAAATAAAAGAATGTCTGCAGTAAGCACTTATTCACAGGGAGTCTGAAAGAAATAATAACAGGTGAGAAAAGGTTAAGTGGAAATCATCCAACTTTCTCATCAGAATGCCTGTGTGCTTAGTTATTTCTTGCTTAGCACCTACCTTCATGGTTAGCATTCTTTTCTAAGAAAAGAATGGAGAAAAATTTCCTAGAAAGGAAAAAAGCATAGAAGATAATTCCCTCAAGAACAGGAACACGTGTTGCCTTCTCTAGTTTTTGACTGTCATATTGAGACATTTGTTATAAAACAGCAATAGCTTTTCTGCAAAGTTGGAAAGGAAAAATAAGGCAGTAAAAAGCACAGGCAAAGTCTTAATATTTTGATTAGATTAGATACTTTTCTCTATATATGAATAATGAATCAAGAAGGAAAGCAAGAATTTGGAAAGCTGGCAAGGCCCTTTAGTGATAACAGCAGCAGCTGGCTCACAGCACTGTAGCCAAGTCATGGAGCACATCTTTCCCTGATGGACTCTCTTTGTGAAAGGAAAGCTTCTTCCGAGCTGAGCAAAAGAGGAAGAAAGTTTTGAAATTAACTGGAGCAAGCTTTAAAAATGGAGGGTGATAACCAAGCTTTAAAACACACAGGCATCAAGAGAAAAACATAATCTGGAGAGAAATCCTCTCATCTGGAGTGAAATCCTCCTCCTACTTTCCCCCAGAGCATTTGTAACTGGGATCCCTCTCTGCTGGTTACAGCCTGGGCTGGTCCAGGAGCCCTGGACACTCACACCAGTGAGTCTCACCCACAGCAACCCCAGGCAAAAAGGTAACTGGTGCTCTGCATAAATCAGCCTCAGTGATTTCATGTGCTCACTCATGCAGCCTACAAGCCACACAACATTACTCATCCCTTTAAAGGAAATATAAGACTGAAAAGAAAGAAGTCCTAGAACTTTCCAAACATTACAGGGTGAAGAAGAGATCTGTCAGAGGCCACAACTGCACTTGCACAGGTGTGATTTTGCTAAAAGAGTCTTCATTTTTCTGTATCACTACTTAATTGCTTTTACCTCCTACTGTTATCTCCCTCTTTCAGACCATACAAGCATAAGAACAGAACTATTAATTAAGAATCTTGCAGCCTGAAACTTTTTCATCTGAAAGAATGTCCTGAGACTGACATGGTTTTCCATTTAGGAATATCTTAGATACATCTCTAACAGCATTTGGAAAATCCTCTTTGTTTATTTTCTACCTGAACTCTTTTAATTTAGTTTGAAGTTCGATTAGAGAAAAATTAAAGATTTTTTTCTCTTGGTTAAGCCATTCAAAAGATACTCTCCAGTTTTGCTATACTTATTTTCTAGTGCAAACTTCACAGATCAACTTTCAGAAGTTTCTGGTTGACTTCAGAACCTGGAACAACTTGTTTTGCTTGAATAACACAGCTCCTTACATGTGTGCTGGAAGTAGGACTGCAAACAGCCTTTCCCAAGACTACTGTTTTTCTCTAAATATGCTGGCCTTATCATCTGTCTGCTTAGTCTAAAGCCAGACTCTGTATATATTTTATTCTGGAGGAGGGTCATATTTAGCAGATTCTTCTTTTTGGTGCTGAAAACCAAGCAAAATTTTTAGTTGATAGTTTGAACTCTTGTGGGGTAACATGATGGAAGATGCTCATGGAAATCCAGAATGAAAAGTTTCTTTCTGTCTCAGCCAGTGAGAAAACCAACAGTACAATGGGACAGCCATTTCTCACAGCTTCATAGTTATTTGTTCTGATACAAATCAGCTTGAAGAAAAATAGTTTTATCTGATACACAGCTGTTCAAAGATTTCTTTATTTAAATTTTATTTAAATTACTTGTTTTCAAACTCAAGGAAAGAGACCTGTACAGATTGGAAAAGAGGGTGACATTTTTGCCTAGCATATCCAGATTCCTTAAAGTCATCACAGAATTGCTTAATTTAGCCTGTTGCTATCTTTTACAGTGGGAAACTCTGGAGGGATGGTTACAGAATCTTAAAAATGGCAAAAGTAAAGAAGAAAGTCAGGAGAACACAACTCCTGATCTTGCATCCCTGGGACTTCCTAGCAAAACCTGTCTGATCCTGTGATGAAAACTGATTAGTTTTTCTACCAACATCACTGTTTTCTCCTTTGATTTACAGGGAAAGGTTGATTTTTGGGAATCCTCTAGAAAATCCTGTAACATTTCAAGGTTAGAATTGGGTGACAGCTGACAAAAATTGATCTTTAAGATAAGTCAAAGTCAATGAAGAATCAAAAGTGGGAATAAAGAAATCTCAAAGTCATAGAAACCACTACTGGCAGCACTGGTCTCTTAATCCTTTTTAATACTTTCTCCACTTTGAATGAATCAACTCTGAATTTGCTTTCAATTCTTGCCTACTGGCTGTATTTTTAATTTATTAACATTTATC
>VZRX01013782.1:0-113225 GCA_013398075.1 Notiomystis cincta
GAAAAAGAAAAAGAAAAAAGAGATTCCAAGAAAACATATGGCTGCAGGGTCCATACTCCAGTTTCACAGGTGTGTTTAACAGCAGCTTTCAAGTCATTAAGTCCATGTTTCTGGCAGTGAAGACCTTCCTTTTGGCAAGTCTATGGACTGTCATTTTTGCTAAGTCTAAGGTTCCCTTCCAACTATTGGAATGCTGGTTCTAGCAAACTGTAACAGGGAGCCTAAAAAGATCCATTAAACATAGTCCTTGACCTTATGGGTTTTCCTGCCAAACCCAAATTCCAAACATGTCAGGCACTGCAGTACTGAGCACCTTAAGGCCTGTAGCTCTCTGATGGAACCTTGTCTAGATCTTAATGAAACCAAGGTAAAGATGATCTCTGACGTCTGTGAGAACTGCTCTCATCTGAACCACTGTATTACTGAAGACTTTACAAAATATAATCAGCTGCAGTAAACCTTACCTTTTTATAGAGACCTACCCATTTTCAATTTTTCTTCTGCACTTTCCTAGGTTCTCCTCTGCACACAGAGGAGAATTAATTTCAGTGAACAAGTTTCATACAAGTTTAACTTAAATGTTTCTTTAGTTTAAGTTATTGAATCTGTGTTCTGTTTCTCTATTGTTATGATCAAGGCAATCTCCCCATCCTTTAAAAAAAACCCAAACAAGTGGATTATTGTTGGTGCCTGTGGTTTTCCATCGGGACAAATTCTCAGTTGTATGCTATTTAAAATGGAGTTGGGTGCAGTTCTATAATGACAAACAACACCAGTGGATATCATTGCACAGGTTTTAAGGATGCAATCAAATTTTACTCAGCGTGAGTAACATATTAGAGATTATGGCTTATTACAGGCAGTACCATTCAGAAAAACACCAGATCAAAGTACATTCTGGCCTGTGATTTAGACATTGTAATATATGTTTAGAACAAGTAAAGTCTATATTAATATAAGAATTATAAGGTGTTAATATTCATCTTGTGGAGAAAAAAATGTTACCAGGTGGTATTACATGTGTGCCTGTTCACTTTTATGTGTGATTGATTTTAGAAGATCAGGGAAATATTAAGAAATATCCTGTAAAGACAGTGTGGTGGCATTAAAGTGTCTTTGTTGTTGTTGTTGGTAATATATATTGTCTCTGAAGCAGTAATTTTAAAAGGGAATTGACTCTTTCAGACACATGTAGAATATTCTGAAGTGTCCTAAATATTTCAAAGCCACAAGTTCATGCCTTTCTCTAGGTAAGTATAGGCACATCTATTTCATAAGTGAGACACAAAGAAGAAAATAAATGTATTCNATAAATGTATTTTTTTTTTAGGCATATATATATATATATATATATATATACATACAGTCTTCAGTCCATATTTATATGTACAAATGAACTAAGCTTTGCTTTCAGAGTCTTGGTTCTTTTTATTAGTAGTTTTCACCAAGTGCTCCAACTTCTCAAGGACTGAAGAAGAAAATTTACACTAAAACTGGATTTCTCAGTTTTCTACTGCTGATTTTTTGGGTCAGTTTTCCAAATGCTGATGTCCATACATCCTGTTTTGCTGCTGCTGACTTTACAAAACCATTACAAGTTAAATCTTCTGTGTTTCAGTTCTGCCACAAAAGTCTGGATATCTGTAAAAAACAAATGAGATCTTAACACCTATTTTAGCATTTAAATATAGTTTTGAATATAAGAGTTGTTCTGTTTCCACTTCCCTTTCCATCATGGTCAACATTTTAAACTTGTATTAATACAGAGCCATCTTGAGTAAAGGATCTTAAATCTCTCTTTGGGAATTAATTTAAAAAAATATTTACATTTGCAAATAGGTAGAATAATAACAGTTTAAAGGGCATTCCTAAAAATTTAAACCATTCAGGTATGTCTTTTTAAAAGAGGATGTTACAGGGGAATTTTGTCTTACTGAAAAATTAAAACTGAAGAACCCCTCAGATGGATTCATGTCTGTGGCATTTAGAAGAAAAAGGAAGAATCTCACACAACTCTTGCATGAAACTTCTGAGGCATAACCTGTTTTTTGAAAGCTTTCAAATTATATAGAATCCTTTATGGCTCATGAAAAGGCTTTCTTTTCCCTTTTTTTTTATTTTTTTTTTTTTTTTAATAGTTAATTCCACTGATTACATAAAAATTGCATCTTCTTTGTAGTCTGAGGTTTTCTGCCTTTCAACCTCTGGATTCATTTGGACCTTTTATCTTCTAGATTAAAGAGGTATTTGCAATCAAAGAGAGCTCTCCTGTATGACAAATACAGGCCTTAAACAGACCATCTCTTACACACTTCTTCTCAAAAGAGCTTCTTTTATCTTTCNACATATTAGAGATTATGGCTTATTACAGGCAGTACCATTCAGAAAAACACCAGATCAAAGTACATTCTGGCCTGTGATTTAGACATTGTAATATATGTTTAGAACAAGTAAAGTCTATATTAATATAAGAATTATAAGGTGTTAATATTCATCTTGTGGAGAAAAAAATGTTACCAGGTGGTATTACATGTGTGCCTGTTCACTTTTATGTGTGATTGATTTTAGAAGATCAGGGAAATATTAAGAAATATCCTGTAAAGACAGTGTGGTGGCATTAAAGTGTCTTTGTTGTTGTTGTTGGTAATATATATTGTCTCTGAAGCAGTAATTTTAAAAGGGAATTGACTCTTTCAGACACATGTAGAATATTCTGAAGTGTCCTAAATATTTCAAAGCCACAAGTTCATGCCTTTCTCTAGGTAAGTATAGGCACATCTATTTCATAAGTGAGACACAAAGAAGAAAATAAATGTATTCTTTTTTAAGGCATATATATATATATATATATATATATATATACAGTCTTCAGTCCATATATATATGTACACATANGGAATTAATTTAAAAAAATATTTACATTTGCAAATAGGTAGAATAATAACAGTTTAAAGGGCATTCCTAAAAATTTAAACCATTCAGGTATGTCTTTTTAAAAGAGGATGTTACAGGGGAATTTTGTCTTACTGAAAAATTAAAACTGAAGAACCCCTCAGATGGATTCATGTCTGTGGCATTTAGAAGAAAAAGGAAGAATCTCACACAACTCTTGCATGAAACTTCTGAGGCATAACCTGTTTTTTGAAAGCTTTCAAATTATATAGAATCCTTTATGGCTCATGAAAAGGCTTTCTTTTCCCTTTTTTTTTATTTTTTTTTTTTTTTTAATAGTTAATTCCACTGATTACATAAAAATTGCATCTTCTTTGTAGTCTGAGGTTTTCTGCCTTTCAACCTCTGGATTCATTTGGACCTTTTATCTTCTAGATTAAAGAGGTATTTGCAATCAAAGAGAGCTCTCCTGTATGACAAATACAGGCCTTAAACAGACCATCTCTTACACACTTCTTCTCAAAAGAGCTTCTTTTATCTTTCACTATAGATCCTGACTTCTAGGTCACAAAACTTTCCATCCTCTCTTTTCCAGAGTCTTACCAATTAGCAATACTAAGTCCACTTGGGATTCTGATCCTCTGGTATAATTGAAAAGTCAACTGTTCTTTTGGTGTTGCTTTTCTCTATAAGTTTCTTCAGTGGAGTTGTCTTTGCCTTTAGCTAGCTATACCTAATTGTTCTTAGACAAGTGATATTTATTACCCGTAGTAACTTTCAGAAAGAGCTTCTCTGCACAATTTTATTGTTTCATAGATAAGCCATAGACTATGAAAATTTATTAGTAATAAAATGTAGTTTTGAGTTTATAACATAAATAAAATTTCAAAGACCATTACTTTTTTGATTCTAAAACTTAATTTATCAGTTTTTCATTTATTACTTGCTACTTTTATATTTTAATATGGCAATGTATTATACATCCCAGTGATACTCTATTTTAGAATTAATTGCTTAGATATTCTTATAGTGAGCACAATAAATGAAGTGACTGATTTTTAAGTAACTAGGTAGTGCATTTATCAAACTAACATTTCAGATATTTTAAAACTATAGTAAAGAGATCACTGAATATTTTAATCTAGGACTACAACTCAAAAACTAGTTAGGAAGAATTTTGAATAATAAGAACTGATTTGGATTCTTGCACAGGTTTCAAAAACTCAGATGCAAACATATCTTCAGTAAAAGATATTTAAACATCTAATTTCTGAGAACATTGGTATTATAATATTCTGATTTTCTGTTTCTTCCCTTTGATACACAACTTCATGTTCCACTCTAAGTAGCCAAAGCCTTTTCTGTGTCTTTAAATATCTTATTACCATGAGAAAATGAAAATACGAAGTTATTACACCACTGAAAATAGTAATATCCATTTATAGATAGAAAAAACTCTGATACTCTCAAAAGGGAAACCTTAAAAAACATGGATTTCTTTGAGGTTCAATTCATTAGTTCATTGAATCTGATTTCACTTTTCTGGGGTTATTTGGGGAGAAAGAAAAAGCAAAATATTTGCTAAGAAGGACATTCTGAAGAGCAAACAAGTCACTATGTGTGAGAACAATTTGGAACGTGAAAGTAATTTGCTTTTTCTGTTTGCCAGAACTTTGTGTCCTGCAGAAAACATTGAGGCTTTGGAGTGTAACACATTTTAGTCAATAAAGCAATGCATCACTGAGTTAAGAAAAAGATTTCTTTTAAAAAGGGCTTTGTACTATGTTTCTTAGCCAGAGTATTTAATTTATCAACAAACCTAATTAATGGATAAAGCTAATGATGGAAATCATGGCAGTGCATTAATTTAACACATCTATATCTTTGATACCCTTGAGACAAAAGTAGGCACACTTCACCGAGATACTCGATGTTGGAATACTGGAATGCTGAGCTTTTAAACTCAAGGAAATGCATCAGATCTCCTTGGCTCTGGTTGTAGGCACAGATCTGCAAAAGTCAACGTACACATGGAGAGTGCATAGCTAGAGAATTAGGTGTCCCCACTAGAGAAAGCAGGTAAGAGGATGTAGCCATAGAATTGGGTTGTCTGTTGAATATGCTGCCAGATAAGAATAGATTCTTAGTCAGATATATCTCTGTCATCTGAAAAATGTGGAAAGCTTGCTGCATTATTTTGGATGTGTTGGTATAGAGAGAAGAAAGTGGATATGAAATTAAACCTGTATCTAGTCCTGAATGGACTCAGACTGTGCAGAAAATGGTAAAAATGGTAAAAATAAAAGAAAATTACTTTTATCCTCTAAAGACAGTTAGAAAATAAAACCTCAGGGAATGTGACATTAGATGGTATTTCTGTGAAATATGTCACCTGTTTATGTCAGCTCTTCAAATATTCTGTTTGGTGTTGTTTCTACCTCTTTTTCTGCTCTGCTCCTAGTTACCTACAGAAAAATTGGTTTGGCCATTAAAGAGTTTTTAGTTTTGTATTTGATCTTAGAGTCATTCCTTGAATTGCTTTTCTCTCCTTATTGCTTTCAGAGAGAGTTAAGATAAAATGTAAAAGATAATGTTTTTCTCACTAGAAATATAGAAAATACCCTTCATCTTCTAAAGTTCAGGTGTTTAAAATGTTCTTACAGAGTATATGGAGACTTCAGCTAGTTACCCTTAACATAATTTGTGGATCTACCACTCTACCTATGTAGAACACAGATATGCCTTTTTAAAGGCACTGGTGGAGTAAGTGGTGTTTTATTGAGCTTTGTCCATTTACACTTTGGTCCACTAGTGACTGTTTTTAGTGATTAATTTGCTCTTTTTTCTTTCACCTTCAATAACACCTTGAATAGATTCACTGGTGAACATGGGTAATAAATACTTTGCTCCAGATGATTCATCCTGAAGAAATCAAATGTTGCCAGTTGTGTTACCGTCTACTCTATTAGTATATTCATTATCCATTGTAAAGAAGTTCATTTTCAGGTCTTTAAAAGTGTTTGAGCACAATTATTTGGTTAAACTGTTTCAAATAGGTATTATACTGTGGTATACTGTTTTTACCTTTTCTGTGGTGCACTTTCAGCCTGCATCCGACAAGTTTGGATTTATAGAACTACATCATCAGTTTGAAGTCAGGTCAGCTCAATCTGCTAAAATGTGAACAATTCCTTGCTTGAACTGAATGTGTTCGTTCATGTACTTTTTTCTTGTTAATAAGTTAATACCTATATTACCAGTAAGGGAAGTTGAGACTTTGAAAGGATAAGAATTTTACTTAAACTGAGCTTGAGGAGGAAGAAAAACAACAAGTATTTCTTTTAATACTTGTTTTTTCTTTTTCTCAATACTAAAATCAATAATTAAATATTTTGCTAAAAATAATACAATTAAGAGAAAACCACCCTGAACTGAGTCTGTTTTGCCCACAAAAGTCACATAAACAAAATGAAATCTACACACAAAAATAGCTCTATCCGGCTATAGTCAGACCTGAAGAAATAACTGCTTCCTTATGCCCTACTGATGAATTAGAAAATAAACTAATTACCTAAGAATGACACCTAAGAATGGGTGTCGTTTCACCATTCTGGGATGCATGGGAAGAATGTCTCTGTAGTGAGGAGAGGAAGGTTTCATGATGAGTGCCCTGCTAGAAGTTACACATTACATTACATGCGAATTTATAATATCAGAGGTGCTACAAACCATTGATTACCATCCTTCATGATAAATCTGCCCTGAAAGATAAATCCTGATACTTTGCTACCTGTTCTGAGGACAGTGACAAACTTCAGGTGATTTTATGTTTTTGGTCCACGTGCTTTCTGGTTTTTTTGTTTGTTTTTTTTTTTCTCAGCCCTTCTGCAAGGTTGAAAATTCCTATTTTTAAATTCTCTGATGTGCAAACTGCAACAGGCCAGGCTGCTTTAGTTCTGGAGTGCAAATGAGCTGCCAATGGAATCTCAGCCTCTATTCTGTGTTTATTCAAGCATCTATCACTGGTATGTTTAGGCAAACAGATATATGATTCTTTGAACATGCTCAGTATGTTACATAATTCCCTGGATGCACTCAGCTCTGCTCTAGGGTTATGTGTGTTTTGTTCAAGCCCTTATTCTTTATCAACATTGATTTCTCTGTTTGTATCTCCTTTAAATGACATTTTGTATAAGTAGCAATAAAAGAAAAAACATCCTCAATCCTGGAGATCCCTTAGAAGTGCAACCAGACTTTAATTTGGAAATCTCCTCTGAGCTGTTTCCACATGAGATATCCAATGATCTCTGCTTTCAGCTCTACTTAGAACCTTTTGACAGTGATTTGTCGTGCCTCAGCTCACTGCTGAGTTACCTGCTTGTATTGGTTTCCCTCAGATCATTTGCAGCAAAGGTGATCTGTGTGATATAGAACAAGCCAACCAAACTGGAATGACTGTGTCGAAGCCTATGCCACTCTTATGACAGTGCATTATTTAAGTGTATATGAATATAATGCATTCCTTCCCAGCAGAACAGAGGAAATCTCTAGGTTACATGCATCATGTGTGGTATGTATCTCTATGGTATGCAGTACCATATGTCTTTCTTGTATCACATGTAGGATCAGATGTTCAGAGAATCACAGACAGACTATCCAGAGCTGGAAGGCACCCACGAGGATCATCAATGTCCAACTCCTGGCCCTGCACAAAACTATTGCACAAGTCACATCATGTGCCTGAGACCATTGTCCAAATGCTTCTTGAACTCTGCCAAGCTTGGTGCACTTCCCTGGAGAGGTTGTTCCAACACCCAACCATCCTCTGTGTGTAAAACTTTTTCATATTATCCAACCTAAACCTCCCCTGACACATCTTCAGGCCTTTCCCTTGGTTCCTGTCACTGGTCACCTGAGAGAAGAGATTGGTGCCTGTCCCTCTGGAAGAAGCTGTACACAATGATGAGTCCTCCCCTCATTCTCCTCTCCTCAGCAACTCCTCATATGCCTTCCCGTCTAGATCCTTCACCCTCTTGTTAGCATGAAGTTTGTCTAATTCTTTGACTTCTTTAAGGTTACCTCTGATGATGTCACTGCAATATTTTTGTCAAAAGTTCTACTGTTTTGACATTTATACCACAAGATGGAAAATGTCAACCAATCCTCATCTTCCAGACACTATGTTTTTATTTTATCTAAAAATTTAAACCCAAAAATTTCTAATCAGAGATTTTTTTACTTCAGCATATTTTGCTGAAATTCCTAATTCTGTTAGAATGTTAGGCACTTTAGTGAATCAAATAAAAACTGCATTAACAAATCTTATTATTGGTTTAGCTAAGCAGATTTTATTTAGCAGCTCTACTGGATACCAGGTAATACAACCAGGTGTGAGGGAGACAAAACTCTCCAAAGCTTGTGAATCTGTTTGTTGTCCACTCCCTGTAACAAATCCATTGCAGAAACTAATCAGATGCAGATCAGCATCATTTTGCTGCAATTCACTGCTAGCTCCTGAGATCTTCAGAACCAGCTATCAGTATGGGAAAGGTTTTCTCTCTGCTCAGATTAATCGTCTGTTAATTGCTACTAATTGTCTGAGATTGTGCACCAGTGTGCTTCTTGTACTTTGTATTAATTCAACAAATCCTGGCCATATTTCCTGTGATCATACTTTCTTATCTTGGACCTGATTCCATGCTTTTTCCTTCTTTTTTTTTTTTTTTTTTTGTACTGTCAGTATCACTGGATACACTTTCTTCAAGGCCAGTGATTTTTTCATATCTTTGTATATTGCATTAAGTGTCCTGGCTTTCCCTAAGACAAGTGGCTCTGTGAGATATCTGTCAGTAAATTAGGGAAGAAGGCATCTATCCCTTGCTATCTGCATTTCAGATAGAGCCAGTACTGATGATACACAACAGATACGTTTCCTGCCTAGTTACTTCTCCTGTAGAACTAGGTTTTGTGCTGTTTCTTAGACAATCAAGTGGAGTTAAACAATTCAGAGATGATATTTGTGTATTGGTTCTGAGCTAATTATTTTGACTGATTCATAATTTCAATTATTTTTCAGCTTCCTGAATTTTTCAATTTCACAGAGTAGCTATGAGATCATTAAAGATGTTCTTCTGGTGTGTCTACATAAATAAACTAACTAAGCAAAAATTATTGAGACTTTTTAATGGTAAACACGTAGTTTAGCATAATCTGGACCAAAACATCTGTGTCTGACATAGCGACTGAGACAAGCTTAGAAATCAAAAAACAGTCTCCAAAGCATCCTGTTCTGGCACTTGAATTGAAAAGTTAAATATTGTTTAGCTACAAAGGTGCAGCCCAAGTTGTTCCTGTGCTATTCATCTATATGGGTATAGCTGTAGAAGTGTGGGAAGTTGCCCAGATGGCGGCTGGAAATGGTGCAGGAGTCTTTCACAGTTCACAGAATAGATTATATTGTAGTATATGAAATATAAACATGCAATTATATATATTTCTAATGCACATAATATTTAGCTCAGATTTTTATTTATACTAGACTTGCTGTGTTAACAGGTATTAGAATGAGGAAAGAGATTTAGAAATGTTCAAGAACAATTAGTAATTACAGTAGGAGTTTTTGTATTGTAAAATTAATGCTCCATGAAAATCTTGCCTAAATCTTTGAACAGCTGGGCTATCGTAATTACTTAATTTTGAAGAAATAAACATTTCTTACAAATCTTTCTAATAATATAAACACAAATAAAATATTTCTCATCCGCAAAGCTTGAAAAGGTTTTTATGTGCAGACTCGAACTAAGCTTTCTAATGGTGTTTATGAAATAGAGGCACGAATTTTTAAAGTTGTAAAAAACTAATCAATTGATAATAAAGTAATTTTTTTCAGGTCATTCCATAGACTGGAAGGTGCTCAGCAGTGCCTAGTGGCAGAACAGTGCTAGAAATCATTACTATTAATAAATTCTAAGGAATGTGTTATTATTTTATTGTGAATGCATAGAAGAAATAATTCTGTTTTTCTGTTTCTTCCTGTTCAGCTATACAATGATTGTAAGAGAACATTCAGCAAATTGCATAGCTCTAATTGAATACATATTAATGACCTGTATTCTGCATGATATATCATGAGTATTACTAAAACAGAGGAAGAATCAGTAAAATGGGTTATAATGATACTTTCCTTGATCTGAGATGATGTGCTGCGGAAGACTTTAGGAATTTATTATAATTTCTTAAGGGAAGTTTAGGTGCCAAGGTAGAAAGTATAAGGAACACACAGTGGAAGATGTTTAAGTATTAAAACAGCATTAATATTTATCAATGAAGTTCAGGAGAATGTAAGGAGAAAAAATAGCAGAGGTATTTCTGTAGACTTCATATTTTTATGGAACTAATTATCGTAGTGTCCAAAGACCTCACAATCATTATGCATTTACTCCAATGTATATTTAAGATCAGACTTAACACATCTTTAGGGATGGTAATTGAGCTCTAAAGAAATGAAGATCAAGAGATTTAAACATTCCTAGGTTCCAGTTTCTGAAGGTGAGCAATGAGCTCTGTAAACTCTACAGCAAGATGACAGATGAAATTCTGTCTCTCACATTCGGCTGGTGACCCATTCTTTGGACAAACACTTTCTCTTTTGAGCACTATCTAATCTTAGTTTCAATCAAAGGAGGAAGAAAAGTAACTGTACAATTTCTCTGCTTCTTAAAAAAGTTGGTAGTGATTTAGAGTCAAGGCACTACTACCTTGAATTAAAAGCAAGCAAGTGCACCTCTCTCTCTTCCTCTAGTGCGTCCTGCATGTTACATGGCTCTCTATTTACCATTAATTCCCTGCATTTAAAAAAAGTGCTTAGCTTACAGTGCAATTTATATATTCATAGAATTTAGACATGCCTGGAGCAATGCGAGTTTTGAATCTCGAGTCCTTTGGATTTTAACCATTACATTAAATGAAATGTAATGGTAACATTAGCCACCATTTTGAGTACTCAGATGGATGTTTCATTTACTGTGGAAAACTCAAGCAGTTTGGTTTTCTTTAGCCTGAGACAAATCCAGCTGAAATTTCCCCAAAGCATTTGACCCAAACGCTTTCAGAAGCACAAAATGTTTTTCTTAAGAAAATTTAGGAAATTATCAAAATGAACACTGCTTTTTTCTCAGTGCTTCTGATTTATAACTAAATTTCAGAAGGATGGAAATACAGAGAGGAAGTCAATGAATACAAAACCAGTGAATGTATCAAGCAGTTTCAAGTAAGTCTGCTGATTTTCCTTATAAACATCACCAATTATGGTTACAGAGTAAGAAAAAAAATGTATAGCAAGTTAGGATCTGATTCAATCTAGCACAGCTGTACAAAACATTTCAGTATCAATTATTTAAAGTAGCTTAAGTAGGGCTGATGAAATTTTCTAGTGCAACAGTTTCCGTTGTAAAGGCTGACGCAAAAAAGGCTAAACATTTTCTGAGAGCATTAATTTCACAAAAATTCTCATGAAATGTTACTAAAGAACATCTGAAGGAATAGGGAATTTTAAATTCAACCTTGAGATGACTGATGCACTTCATGAGATGAAGTGAACTGGGTCCTTATCTTTGCTCAAGACAGAAGAACTTTCAGCTTTCCCCTTGAGTGACCCTGTATGATGGATACAGTGGTCTGGGAATAAAGAATGAAGAGCATGTAAGAAACAAGACACACAAGAAGTCCACTGTGCAATTTTATCCAAACACCCATCTGCATTAGAACCAGTGCCACCAGAAAAGGATGTAAATTATTAGTGGTAATTGGAGACTCCTTGCTGAGAGGCAATGAAGCACCCATTTGTGTTTCAGACAATTTCTCTAGAGGAATTTGCAGCCTACTAGGAGCTTGCATTCAGGGTTACACCAAGAGGCTGCCAAGCCTGGTGAAGCCTACAGATTATCACCTTTTCCTACTGTTCCACACAGGGTCTAGTGATACTGTGAGGAGGCAACTTAGAACAATCAAAAGAGATCATATGATAAATCTGTCAGAGCAATCTTTAAGCAATCTGAAGCACAGAGGAGAGGATTTGTGAAGAAGGAGGTGAACAGATGAATACCTGACTGTATAGCTGGTCACATACTCAAGCTTTTGACTTCTACAGCAATCAAGGATCTATCTTTAAGAAGCCAGGTCTGTTGAGACCTGATGGGATTCACCCATAAAGTGGAGTGAGAGGTCTTTCACGAAAAACTGATCCCACTTTTGAAGATAAATTTAAACCAGAATTACAAGAAGGGGAAGGAATTTTGAGCAACAGAGAAGAACTAGGGGCTGTTGATGTTTTAGAAATCAACAGGTAAATACCTGTGAAAACCCTCAAAATAGTTAAGATGTGTTCCTCTTAAAAGCTGTTAATTGCCCGGCTGAAGTGCCTCTGGGCCAATGCACACAGCATGGGGAACAAACAGGAGGAGTTGAAAGCCACTGTGCAGCTAGAAATCCATGATCTAATCACTATTACTGTTATGTGGTGGGATGAATCAGGCTACTGGAGTGGTGATGTTGGTGGATATAAACTATTTAGAAGGGACAAGCAAGAAAGCTGGAGGTGGGGCCAGAAGGGTTGCCCTTTATGTAAAAAAAATAAATTAATTGCCTACACGCAACTGTCTTTGAAAACAAGGGATGAACACAGGTAAAAATTAGCTGCCAAACCAGCAAAAGAAAACTCAATGTTGGTGTTTACTGCAGGCCAATGAAGATTAGGTTTAAGATCACCTGAGAAACCTGAGCAATAAACAAGATCCTGGGACATAAGGTGTACCACAGGTTCCTATGGGAAATGATGAATGTTGTTGCCAAGTCAGTGTCATGGGATGATCTTGTATTCCCCATCGCCTGCTGGAAGTTTTTTTCTGCCTTTTAACTGCAGCCGGGAGGACTCTTCAGAGCGGCTCACTTGACCTTGCAGCCAGAATGTTTACAGATTTTTACCCGGCTGGAGACTTTTTTTCTCTCTACTGTAGTGGAGGAGGGGAGGGTTGCTCTCAACCTTTCAGCTTTCTTCTGGAGAGGGATGGAGATCTGCCTCAGCAGCTTCTGCTCCTTCTTGGACTGTTTTCAGCTTGTTTCCTTCATTCGAGACCAGCTCACCATCTCCAGGATGCTTGTTTGGGACTCTTCGACCTGGCAGGGCCCAGCTGGGCTTGGGCCTTGGGCCTGGGACATGTGAGAGAATTGCGGGAGGCTCACAAACCTCCACCTCCGGGACAGGAGGGAGAACTCGCTTTGTTAAATAAACAGGGTTTTTTTCTCTCTCGTTTGAGAAGTCCTTTTCCTGAATCCATGAGGGAGGGACTGCCAGGACCTGCTTGCTTGGCTGGCAGGGGAGAGGAGAGAGACTCCCTTCCGGGTTGTTTCCTCCTGGATTTGTGTCCAAACTGGCACAGTCACTCTCCATCATATTTCAAAAGTCATGGCAGTCAGGCAAAGTCCCCATAGAGTGGAAAAAGGGAAATATTATGCCCATTTTCTAAAAGACAAAAAGGACCATGGAGTTATGACCAGTCAGCTTCACCTCTGTGCCCAGTAAGATCATGGAACAGATTCTCCTGGAAAATATATCAAGCCATAGGGAGGACAAGAAGGTGATTGGAGAAAGCCAGCATGGCTTTACCAAAGGCAGACTATTCCTCACTAATTTAGTGCCCTTCTACTGTGTAGTAACTGTGTCAGCAGACAAGGGAAGAGTTACAGAAGTCATCTACCTACATTACTGTAAGGCTTTTGGAATAGTCTCCCTCAACATTTTGCCCACTAAATTGGAAAGATATATGTTTGGTGGATGGACTGTTAGAAGGTTAAGGAATTTCTAAGAAGTCCGCATCCTAATAGTTATGGTCAATGGCTCAATTCCCAAGTGGATACCAGTAAGGAGTGGAGTTCCTTAAGGGTGTGTACAGAGACAAAAACTGTTTAGTAGCTTCATCAATAGCATAGACAGTGGGGTTGAGTGCATCCACAGCACTGATCCACTCTTCAAGACTGCCAAGATCCTTCTGGATAGTATCCCTTCCCTCTGGTGTTATCAACTGTACTACTCAGCTCACTGTCAGCTTCAGACTCATTGTGGGAGCCCCAATGCCACATGGAATCTCAAAGTATAGAACTTGCAGTGCTGCAGAACCAGGGTTATGTGATGGAAACCAGGGTGCAACTGAGTGCAGAGGCTACTTCCTCCCCCCCGCCCTCCAATCTATCTGTTTTTAATTTCTTGAACCTTTTTCTTAGTATCTGCTTCTGACTAGAATCAGAATCAGAATTATGGGTTATGTTGATCTTAGGTGTGTTTTACTTTGCAATCTTATATTATTACAGATTCTTTGTGGCACCGTCTACCCTAAACCAACAGAGAACACTGTCAAATATGTAATCAAGCTCTCCTTATTTGATTAAAAGGTGGTTTTTTCCTTCAACCTTGTGAATTGGAAGGATAATTATTCTTAAATTATCTATTAATTCCTCAAGGACAGGATTCTGTCACCTTCTTGTTTCATTGGAATGTGTTTAATATCAACAGTACAATCTGGAATCCCTAACAGTTGCTCTGCAAAGTAAGACTAAACCCATTTAATCTCTTTCATCAGTTCTGACGTCCTCAAGTTTCCTTTGTGGAAGAAAAAAAGGGGAGAATTTGAAGAGAAAATTATCTTCAGGTTTAGTTCCATATATATATATCAGTTTCTGTAATGAAATGGGGTGGGGATTTTTAGTCCTCTGAAATTTTTAGTCATTAATATGTGTGAAAGTATTAACCCTGGAAAAACCTCCTCATGCAAGCATTCCCTGGTCACATGTGCAAGACCTCCTTAGCAGAAATGTAGAAAGACATTTTCTACACTTTTTCTGCTGCTACAAATGTTTTCAAACTTAAGTTCCAGATTACTGCAGTGTCACGGTTTGGACAGGTGTTTACCAAGAAAGGCAGGAGCCTCCCTTGGAATGAGAAATGTAAAACCCCCCTTCCCTCTGAATTAGTAATATTTTGAAATTAAGGGGCTCTCAGGCAAAGATAGGGAATAGGAATAACAGATCTTTACTAAGTATTTATATGAGTAAACAGGCAACAACTGTAACGGTGACAACAAACCAGACCCAGAGAACCCACTGGCAGCTGCTCTCAGNTGAGCTCCTTTCCCCCCCTCACAGCTCCACGTGTCCTCCTCCGAAAGCCGAGAGCAGCAGCAGGGCCAGGGCGGGGCTCCGGAAGGCCGAGCCGGCGAGCGGGACCGGGCTGTGTCCCAGCTCCTCCCAGCTCCAACCCTCATGGTGTGTCTGTCCCTCCCTGAGAAACCCCCAGACAGGGAGGTGCCGCACTCACATGCCCGCAGGGCTCAGCCACATGTATTGTTTCTCCTTAAGTAGTGCATATTAGCATTTCTAAGGAGGAAAAAATTTCTCTAAAAAAAAAGGTTGACATGCAGCAAAATATTCAAATGGGTGGACATCTAATTCAGCTAATGGAAATATTAGTGGGTTCATGTTTATGCTCAGTCTTTTCTGAATTCCTTAATTCATTTGTACTGTATTTTACCTTTAATCTTCTCTCCTCTTTCTATTATTGACAAGAAAAACCCCATTTTTTATTAATGACATTGTTTGTCTAAGAGGGCAGAAAGTCTCATAAATGTCTCTAAAAAATATTTTAAAACTCATGGAAAAAAATTCAAAAATAAATAAAAGTTTTGTTCTTACTACTGCCATGAATTGTTGACTTATCAATGCCTTTCAGGACATAATGGAGTTATATTTTGAAATTCCATTTTTAAACATGAATAAATCAGATGTAAATGGAAGCTCATAAAGATTGTGGTGTATTCGTTATGTTCATTTGATAGCTTGTTTAGATGGAAACAATGCTGACTATTTGACATAAATTTTACTGGAGATTCTTCTATTTTTTAACACGGTGGTTTATTGATTTAGTAGTTTTAATCCAAAGTCATGTAATTTGATGCAGACACAATTGTGAATATTTGTAACTCTGCTAATACAAAGTACATATCATAGATTACAGGATTTCTTCCTAGGACTTTTAAAATAATGTTGGTATCTCTAACTTTGAAAGAAATCACTGAAATAATGAAAATATTTTTGCTTTGCTATGTAGTTGAATCACTATGTTATTGATACATTCCAGGTTAATGGAAGGCAGAAGAATTCAATCAATTTGCTTATGAGCAGAACTACATCTTCATAGGTCCTCTATTCACCTTTAACTACAACTTCTGAAAACTGTATTTAAAAATTACCCTTAATTATGTAGAGCCAGCTCAAGTGTAGAAGTTAGATTAATCTCACCACGGGTGCATGAATACATGTATGAGAGAAGCAGTTTCTACCTCCATGATTTATAGTAGCTTAGTTCACTAAGCTTGAGAGAATTAACATAATTCTGCAAGCTTATAATATTGTTTATACCTTAATGTAGTTCTTTAACTAAAGTTTTTATCTTTAGTGCTAAGGAAATATTGATGAAATGTTGATCTCCTACATGGTATGAAACTAGGCAGTTAGCAGCTTGAGAAACAGGATCAAACCCCTCAGTGAAAGAAAAGAATTTGGTTTTGCACTTGAAAAGGACTTGTTCTAAACAATGAAATAGAGCATAAAGAGCAGTTTCAAATAAATGAATGAAATCTTTCTCTGCTTTTCCAAGGAAAAGAACTTAGATACCCTGTTTAAGGAAAAGATTCAGGATTATTAGTCCCAGATAATGCATCTCCCAAAGTGACTTTGGATTTGAGGTATATTCTTATATAACAAAAGTTTAAGTGCTTCCTTGGTCTATAACTGGCTCATGCATGTCCTGTTCTATGATGAACCAATCTCTTCAGGCTTATTAGGGAAAACTTCTGCTACACAGTTCATAGGTTTACATTCAGGATACATACAGGATTCAGCACTGAAAATTTGGCATCTCTTTTTCATTCTATCCATTCAGCTCTGAAAAATACTCATCTTAGCGTCCCCTAGACTGCTAGAAATTAGAGGTTGCTATAAACACTATAGCATCAGATTTACAAGCAATTTGTGATATGCTTAGACATGCAAAGTAACTTATGTTTCATAGTGATTTATTTATGCTTTATTCATATTTTATTAATGAAATTCTTTAAAAGTTCCATTGTATCTTTTGTCATACTCCTAGCTGGTTGCAATGACTGAGAAGTCATCTTAGAAAGTAAAGGCTTGCACTCCTGTACTTATGGAGCAGTAAAACTCTAAAATATCACATACACCTCTACACCCAGTTCTTCCCCAACCTGTTTCTGTCAGTGGAAAAGCAGGTAAGTTGCTCTTGTTTCCCCTGAGGGGAAATCAAATTAAACCATCAAATTAAACAGAACATTTCCTTGGAAGAGTGTAAAATACTTATGTTCCAGGCTTACCGGCTACATCTACAATATTAAATGCCTTTACACAAGGTGAAGTGTTGTAGAGCTATTTTGTCCACTCTCCTCAAAGCTGTTTAAATTTAGCAGTAGTGCTGCCATATATGCCTTGTACAACTCAACTTTGAACCTTCTTAGAAGATTTCTTTTTGAGTTCCCTGTGGCCCCAGACTATAAATATTATTTTTGGCATTTGTTTTTTTAATTGCAGTGTCTGAAACAATAAGACAACTGAGTTGCAGACCACCAGAACATTGTGTTTTTTACATAGTACTGAGTATATGTTTGAAAGGCTGGGATGGAACCTTTGAAGATACTTCAAAAGGTGTGCAGCCAAAGCCTGTTTTTGTAGTGGAGTAGTAGGGTGTAGGAAATCAGACCTGATTCTTCTTTATCCTTACTGATTCCTGCAAATTGTCCCTGAAATAAATTATCCAGCATTACATTAAAGTTTCTTCTAGAGTAGAGTGACTTTATGCTACAAGCTCCCAGACCAAAGCTGCCCTTAGAGCCTCAAATGCCACCTCTGAGCTGACCCCGAGAACTGGGGAAATGAATTTTATTTTCCATGGAAAGCGGTCACTGTTCGTGTCCAGCCGCACGTGACTGACTGTGGGGTGTTTCCTCCTAAAATTGTGAATGTTTCTCAATTTCAAGAGAAAATGAAGGTTTTTGTGATGCTGGTGACTGGGGGAACTGGGACATGGGAGTAAACCATGGAGTTAACTTAGCTGGTAATGTGGATATGCAGCATGTCTGTCATTCATGTAGCTCCCACGCAGCAAAACTGAAAGCTCTTCCAATATAATTTCAAATGATGAATGAGTTTGAGAATTATACCATCTGCTTGCTGACACAGGGAAAAAATGTGTAATTCACTGAATTCATTATTCCTTCAGGTCTGATAACAGCAACAGATTGTTTGGAGGATGTAAACATCAAAGAGGGAGAAATGTTATTCACAAGGAAATGGCTTCATATTGTGGGATTAAATTAACAGAGTAGGAATGCTAGATTGAGGATAAGAGGGGGTAAGTCGGCTGTGCTGACAAGCAAGATCCAAAGTCCATTGAGATAAGTAAGAACTTAGAATATGAAAGCAAATAATTTAATATGAAGAAGTTTTGGTAGCTTTCTTAATTTCCTATATGTGAAGGGCAGCAGGGTTTAGAAGATAGTAAGGCTACAGAAGAGAAAGAAGGGTTGCATAGACTGGTATCAAAATTATCTCTGTTGAACCCATGCAAATTCCAAATGTGAAGGGAAAAAAATCCCTTGACTTGATAGTGAAGAATAGCAAGTATCCACAGAATGACTTTGAAGACCTTTTGCAGATGATCTTATATCTTCTGGATAATATAGCTTTTCAAATATGACCAGGGTAAAACCTTGAAGTGCTTTACCTATGCAGGTTAGGCAAAGGTATTGTTTTAATTCTATGTTGGTAGAGTGCATCGGTCAGATAGGAAGACAAAGATGCATCTGTTTTTAAGTCCTAATGACATAAGTCCTGCCAGAGTCAGATACAATTTTTTAAAAAATAAATTTTTTTTAAGTGTTAGGAGCAATTGTTTGGAACCTCTCTCAGTTAACATTTTAAAAATACCAACAGATGGCTCTTCCTGTATCCATGCAGCTGCTGATTCCAAAATAAGTAGTGCTGAGAGACTTCTGGGTGAAGCTAAGGGACAGGAAAGGCAGCTGTCACTGAATAACTTAATTACAGAATTTACAAAGTTTTAATTAATGTAATGTTGTTTCTATAGCTATATTAATGTAGCATCCATTAATATGTCATTGGTTATACTTTATGAATTAAATTAAGAATTTGGCACACATAAGAAGTTTATGGTAGAAAGTATTTGATCTAACTCTCCAGCATTACAGAGGAAGAATGCATTCAAAATATAACTTGAAAATGTTAAGTCAAGTTTCCAGAGCCAGAGATGACATCTCTTTATACTGTAAAGTGGTGATAGACCACAGGTTGCAACTTTGATTTCAAGATCATTCACCATTTTTTCTCTTTCCAGAAATCTATTATTCTGTTACCTGATTGAGGCTTAAAATAATGCTTGCCTTTCCCCTGACTTTTCTGAAGTCACATAACAATATCAGAATAAGGCATGGGAGACTGCTGTTAATAACACAGTCCTCCATTTTAAGAACATTCTCTTCCAATTGATCTGATCTAATAAAGGACTAGTTTTTCCTTTACTCCTTTATTTCCCAAATGCCACCTGTGTTTGTTCTGACCAGATAGTTAAATATCACTGTGCTTTGTTTCCAAAGGCTGTCACTAAAATAAGAAAGACCACGGATGGATACTTTTTCTTGGTGAAGCTGTGTTTGATTCCACAGAAGTACATTCATCCAACTTTCTCATGATGACTGTAAGAGTTTTCAGTGCTGGCCATTTTGAGTTGAAGAAGAGTGAAGAGTCAATACGGATGTCATGTCTTGTGCAGTCTAATAAGGTGAAAGCAGTTGCTGTAAATAAAATACCAAGTGGTGATAACAAGCCCTTGCTTCAGTCTTTCCTGCATTCAGTTCTATATGGCACATGTTTTGGCAGCACAAAGGAGTAACTGAGAAGCTGGTTCTGTTATTTTGTTAAGGAAACTTCCCGGTGTGACCATTCCCAGACTGTGGCAGTCGCACTGCCAGTGCCAGGGACCGTCAGTCACTGCTGGCACCGAAGCCCCTTCACAGCGGCGGCTCCAGTGAGCCGGCGGGTCCCGCTTGACCCCCACACTCACACGGGGTTCCTGACCAGCTCGACCCCGGATTTCCCATGGCAGAGTCTTTGATGTCTCTTTCCATAAAGTTTGTTCATGGTGCAATAACCCAGAAACAGCTGGAGCTGGTACCTCTGAAGAGGGACCCCCAACAAAGATTCCCCTCACAGTCTACCCAGTTTCAGTCCTCTGCTCCTGCCCTCCCTTTCCATTGTTCATCCACATCTTGGAGTCACTTGTCTTCATCTCCTCTGTTATACAAAAGGTCAGCAGTTCCTCACTCCTGCTATGTCTCTCAGTGTCCCTTCCTGTGGCTGGCCCATCTTCATGACTTTTATTATCCCAAAGGTTGGCAGTTCACAGCCTCTTGTCTTGGGCTCTCACCGAGAGCTGAGTTTGCATTTCTGCATCTCAATCGACAGCCTGCAAATTTCATATTCATTTCCATATGAAGTAGTAGGTGAAGAATACATCACAAAAATATCTGCAGACCGTGGTGGCTCAGGAAAGGCTTGGAAGTATGAGAAAATCAGTACAATACAGGAGAAGATTACTTGCCCTTTTGGGAAGGGAGTTTCATGCAGAGCAGATTGTTTGAATTGATTACTTACTTGTGTTGCTAGTAGTTTACCTAGGAAAAAGCATTAAAAACTTTTATTCTCTAGTGCGGAAGGTAATAATAAGAAAACCCACCAGCCAACGAAACCCTGTAGGTTTCCCACTGCAAGACAATTGAAACATAATGGAAATTCAATTGATTTTCAGTGGGGAAAGCTGCAGGGCACCAATTATCTGTACTCCAGAATTGTTGCTTGAAGTGCAGCTACACATTGAGGAGCCAATCAAATGTATTTCAATCCCTGCATGCAATATGCTCCTGACAACAGCATAAGGATCACATTTTTCAGCTTCTAATTAAATGGACATATCAAGACAACCTTTGCTTGGCTTTTAAAAGGACATTTGAAATGCTCCTGAGAAAATGAATGCCACTTATTCAGTAGCAGTTCTGCAAAACTTTTATAAATCTCACTTTTGGTGATTATGAGTTGGATTACTTCTGCCTGTATAAATTCCAGCTTATGACCAATATGTCTATATCAGATTTATTTGAAGGGCAAGTGTTAATTAGAGTAGTTAAAAATATTTGATACTGACTTTATATTTTATTCCTTGATCCAAATAAATCAAAGAGCTGTTAAGAATATTTATTGCCTGCACATGGAAGAATTACTTTTTGGAGTTTATAGAAGAATTTTGTCATCTCTTGTGTCAGCTGCTGATGGACTGCAAGCAGATAATGACTGTCTTAGATCAGGCAGCAATGGCAAATCAAGATTTATACATAAAATGAATCTGAACTATTCTGAGCAGTGAGGTAGAGCAACAGGACGAAGGTAAATGGGTAAAAGTGGTTGAAAATACTTACTGGGCTAGAAAGTCATCTGGTTTCTGAGGGATGTTTTTCACTTCAGCTTTTTTGTTACAATGTGGATAACATAAAAGAGTAAATTTATTTGCTTTATAAGAGTTTGCAAAAAGAATTGCCAACTCTTAGGTAGAAATTTTTAGTGGAACAGGATAAAGAAGAGGACCCCTGGTTAGACAGCAGTTTTAGAGAAAGGTATCTTCTACAGTGTATCTCAATTTGAAATAATTGACATGCATTGTATTAAGTAAGAGTATATCTATGTTCAGATACACATAATTATTTTTTCTAGTCTACTTGATAATATGAAGCCCTTGAACTTGGAGCTTGATGCACTTCAGCCTCAAAAAACATGTCTGACATCTCGCAGGAGTACTGAACACAATCAGACATCTTGAAAAATGAGGAAATATGGAAAGATATGGAATTTAATTCAGGAAAAGATCAACTGCAGAGAGACATGACAATGATTTTTAGATAAACTGCAAAATAAAAATTAATAAATTGTTCTCTGGGTTCCAAAACATTTACAATTCCTTCAAGCTTTGTATTGACATTTTCATGTTTAATAACTGTATTCCCTATTCTGTCATCCAAGAAAAGAACACACTTAATATTCAGCAAGAGCAATTTCAATTGGGCATTAGGAAAACATTTCTAGTAGACTAGCTAAGGAATGTCAATAAAAGTAGCAAAATCTGCATCATTTAAAGAATGATTTAGGCAAACATCTGCTTAGAATAACATTATAGTTTTTCTTGCTATAAGACTGTGTGGAAGAGAACTAGATTACCCATTTTCCTCAAGGCAGCCATACATTAAATTAACAGAGAAATGTGCTGAACTTTTAGTAGCTGTTGTTCGTGCCTCTCATCCTTCAGATAGAAAAGAGTATTTGCCTGGTATGCAAGACTAACAAAGAAAGTGAGAGTCATGAAATAGTAACTGAAGTGACTTTCACACCTTGTTCTGCTATTCCATACTGGACTGAGTTTCACCTCTCTGGAGAAAAATGTTTTCAGGGTCCTGTGCTAAAAGGAATTGCCCACTAATGCCGTACACATTTACTATAGACAGAGTTATGTTGCGTGTACCATTAACATTGCCATTTATTCCTCTTGGCTTCACTGGACTACTTACAAAGGAATATGCTCTTCTAGGTGACAAAAGAAGTCAAAGGAACCGAGAGAGACAAACTGAAGATCAGCTGGGGGACACAAGCAAATCACTACATCAGTGAAGAAATTAGCAAAAAGGATAATCTGGAATCTAATTGCTTTGATTCACTGAGATATCTAGAAATTATCAGTTTTCATGTGTTGTTCTGTCAATTTCTAAATTATATTAATTGAATAATTCACATATATTCTTTCTGAAGGTGCAATTTTCTGTATTGCATATGGGATGTGAGTATTTTGCCAAGTCTAAAGAAATAGAGCTGTGCCAGTTTCACTTTTTAGCTGGAAGGATAACAGTAGCATTTACATAAATCTGACTTTTGTCCTTTGCTTTCTATTAGAACCTCTATCAATAGATGGTGACATATCAATTTCCCTCCTTTAAGCTGACTTCACACTTTCACAAATGGCTGCACAGCATGTAATTGTGATGAAATAATTCTCCTGAACTGATTCTACAGCTTTGCTTTTAACTCTGGAAATTTGAATTTGTTAAATGGACACCCTTGTCCTGCTGAAGGTGGAACGAAACATAAGGAGAAGAAAATCAAGAGAGGTTTTTTTCATTCGCCTGTTTGACTTTGAGAGCTTCTGATTCCACTCCAGCAAACACCTCAGATGTTTCATTCAACTCAATAATAAGATTCCTACCTGTTAATGCAATCAGCAGAGATTTAAGAGCAATCCAGCACCTGAAAGGGGAAATCCAGAGTAGGACTGAGTTGTCTGAACACAGGTGTCTACACTATAGATACTCTATGACTTATCTGCTATCCAACTGCCACATCAGGAGGAATATGGGTCTTCCAGAAGTCCAACACCATATTTACCAGCCTGTTGGAGCATCCTAGACACTCTAAAGTATTTAGGCTAAGTGTTCTACTTTATCTAAAGGGCCTATAGATAAGAAATAGAATCATATAGTTGTTGCTGTTCAGCTCTCTAGATTCCAGGACTGTTCTGATATCTCTGTTCATGATCGTGGAAATTTAAGGATATCTTAAAAAGTAAGTTGAGTATTGCTCTGCATCTTTCTCTTTTCAACATAATTATATTTATGAATGCAAGTTCTTCCTCTTGTCAGATGAATATTAAGAGGTTTTTTAAATTAGTGTACTAAGTATGTTGAAATTCTGGATACATATTAACTGTGGGGAACCAATTGCAAAATAATATAGGAGAACTCTAGGAAAAAATATACTTTAAACCAAGAATTGTTCCACTAAGTTAAAGAATTTTCCACTAGAACTTAATTCTTCACTCACAAGTCTTGTAAATATACCTTTTGAACCTACTCTATTTTTGATATTTAAGAGACAATTTTTGTGCTGTAGGGCCTTGGGATATGTCATGCAATTGGAATGCTATGGAAACAATAAGAATTTTTCATATCATCAGGCAAGAAAGTATTAGATGGAAAAGAAATATATAATTTAAATACCTAAAGAAGTCACTGTCATGCCCAGCTCATTCCAAGGGCAATATAGAAATTAATAAAGGGAATTAATTAGTTGATGCAACTGTAAAGGCTGCAGCCTGACAACCTGTGAGAGAATGCATGGCTGCAGCTCCAGCAATAGACCAAAAGGAATGGCCAAATTTAAGAGACTACAAACCCCTGTATGTGTCTGTTTAGAAAAAGAAAAGGAACACAGGAAGAAAATGGGAAGTAAACCAAGAAAATGATGAAATATTGACAACTGGAGGGAAAATAATATTTAAAAAAAAAAAGTTGCTGTGTCTAGATGGTTTAATGTCAAGATCAAGGGGAACCAAAGGTCATAGCTTGTTAGGTACAGAAAGTGTGGGAAGCACCAAAAATTTACCTGCTCCAACAAAAGCTACCAGTAGCTGCCTGAGTTGCTCAATGTTCACAAGCATCAGGCTGAGCTCAGAGTTAGGAGAGGCAACCATAGGACTACTTCCCTTTCAATGCAGCCTTCCTGACAAGAAAACTCACACTGGTGCAGTAGTAAGGGATTTATTGGAGGAAATTACACCTGGATGTGGAGTTCTATATTGAGTTGAACATTTTACAGCAATTATAACCAGTCAACTAGTGAGGCCAATAAGAATATAGAGAAATTTACATATAGTCCAGAGATTTTATTGCAAAATGTTTGAGTGCTTTCAACTACAGTCTATAGTCTAATGCTGGACAGCAGACCTGTCCTTGCAGAGATCCCTTCATAGATTTATTCCTGTTAATCTAATTTGCTATTTGAGTTTGAATTGATGTCTCTTTTTTTTCCCCCACCTTTTCTCACCTTTAATTTATTGGTTCTTAAAAAAATAAATGAAAAACAGTATTTATGATTCTATCATGCTTAAGGGGAGTGGCACTACAAAGCTGATTATTTGCTTATGTTAAATTTTCTGTAAAGGAATTTATTTGATTGCATATCAACAAAATCAGTGACTACTTTGTAGTCATACTAGTTGCATTTGAAGAACACTATTTACTCTACCTGTGACTGAATATTTTCTTCAAAAATGTCCTCCTGCCTGTATTCACTGTAGATTTTTTTGGTATGTATCTCTAAAGCATTTAGGAACAGGACATATGTTTGAACAATACCTTTCACAAGAAAGTCATAATATCTAAAGCTGGTACCGATCTTCTACATTACTGTAATAAAAATAACTATAGAATCAAATATGAACTTTCATTTATCTGTGTTTTTGTTATCTTGTCAGATGTTTCTTCCAGCTTGGTTCCTTGGGAAATGTTAGCTGCAGCTCAGATAATTAAAACAAAGACCTTGAGGACTGCTGTGAACTTGCCAAGAACTGTGCTAAATGGAATGAGTGTTTATCATTTCACTCTTTCAAGCATGAGGCAGAAGTTTCTGCTAAAACAAAGCTGGTCAGAGCTGTGATTCCATTAGATCCAGAAAAGCACACCCTAGCATTTTTAGTCTAAGGGTATATCTAAGGATATAAGATTTTGAGATATCTATCAACACACAGCACACAGCTAATGAATTGTTCATAGGTTCATCTCATAGCAAAAGCTGTGCTGATCATCCTGTCCTTTCTCTTCAGGAGGGTACATTCCTTCAACCGTGTGGCAGGGTTGGATTTCTCTGCCCACTCCTGCCTCGATTACTCTCCTGCCTGCAGAGAGAGGCATACTTTATACAGGAATTTGAACTATTGCAATGAAGTTCATCCTGCTGTATAAGCAAAATTTTAGTGACCTGTCATTGTCAATGCATAATTTTGACACTGTAAGAATGGCTCTTCAATGTATAGCTGGTAAAAATATTTCTGAAATGGAAAAGTAGAAAAAAAAAATCATTAAAGCTTTTAGAGAGGCAATTAATTCCCTTCAGAAATTGCCTTCCACATTTCAGAGGCTAACTAAAAAATTTTAATGGTGCAAAGTGCTATAGCAGCTGTTCATCAAGGAAGAAATAAACACCACAGCGGCTTCCAAGTGTACCATGATTACTGTTGCTTCTTCAATCTCTTTACCAAAGGTTTACACTGAAGTTGCTGTAACAGCAAAGAATCCATAGAGCGTTAGTGTTTTTTACACCCTAATTACACTTGGGTAAAAACTAAAAAATCTAAAATCTTTTCAATGTTATTTTATGATGAGAAAAATTTAACTAATTATGATTTTGACCTTTATTACCAAGTTTGAATTTTAACTTTTTTCCCCTTTTCATTTGCTTCCTCAATTCTTACCACCTGGGAAATGCAGCTGAAAATCCAGTGGAGTCTAAATAGCAGAAAGGGGTCAAACAGAAGAATGTGGCTATCAAACACATTTTCATGTTAGCTGTATATGTAATTGTCACCCTTTCAGAATAGCTAAAATTGTTGAGCATTAATACATTTTTGTATTATGGCTGCACATGAAAACAAGGGATTAAAAGCCTAAAGAAGTAGTCATGACTTGCAGGGAGGCTTCACTCTGCAGAAATATGCATCTGAGAAGAAGGTCACCTTTCTTTGTAATCTTAAACCCTCCTGAAATGCTCATTCTCTGCTTATTACATCCCCTCTGATTTTTTATCAATGTTAAGGAATTTTTCATTAAAGGTTAAAACTCAGAATGTTTCTAGAGGCTTTTGTTGGGAATTACTCACATACCTGAAACTGAGTCTGCAAGGCACCTGGTATTTGCTGTGCTCATGAAGCTCTCCATGATCTGTGTATGTACTTTGTATCTACAACCTAAGCAGTCCTTCAGTGTGGAAGAGATAACAGAAAAGGGATCAGGTAAGAAAGATCTATTGACTGACCACTAAGATGTTGCCATAACCATTTGCATGCATTGCTATAACCATAAAATAGTCCACAGTCAATCTTTTCCTACTTTATTCCTCAACGTAAGCTAACTGCATCACAAAATGCTGAGAAAGTAAACCATCAGGCTTTGCCTCGTTAAATATGTTTCCAGAATACCTGTGGGCATCTTTAAAGCATAGTGTCTCAAAGATTTCTTATCTCCTTTCAAAAATGAGTCAGTACTTGTATGGAATCATTCTGTTACATGGCTGAACATGGCACTGGAACAAGTCTGTGAATGTCACCTGCAGTGCTGATAAAGCTTAAATTTCTTTAGTTTAACATAACTTAGTCTAATGTATTTACAATCTACTTACTGTGTTGTGAAGACATAACAAGAGTCTAGAGGAAAGGAAGCTGGACATAAGTTTCAGTGATAATGTTTTATCTGATTAATCACTAGAAGAATAGATGACTTTTTTTACAGGTTTGAAAGATTTATACACATTTTTGTCTTTGTTTGAAGACTCCTGAAGCTGGAAGATTCTTCCTGTCCTCTCTTCCCAATTCACTTTTACAACTGACTATTATGCTGTGTTCTATAAAGGATATGTAGCTGATCAACCCCCTCAAATCATAGCCTACCTGTTCCATATTATATATTTATATTGTACTTTAATATCACATATATTATTATCAGGATAATACATGTCTACATAGATTGTGAGAACAGAAGTGTTGTTAGGAAAGTAATTTCCAAATGTTTGTCTTACACTATCCTGAAGTTAATTTGGTACTCTCTAGCAGGAAAATAAGATTGTTTTCTCATGGAAAGATGCAAATAAGGATGGTAGATTTTCTTCTTGTGTTATGGCACAGATAGAGAATGGACAACCAAAGGGGAAAAGTTGGTCTGGTCTTTGTTTTCAGTCCTTGAGCTCTCCAGTGAAATGGAACCAAGACCTTGCTGAAAGTCTGATTGTATTGTCAGGAGAGAGTCAGGGAGGGCAAATGAAGTCAGAACAAAAAAATAAGATTCTTTTCTCCCCTCTGACCCAGTCTGAACTTGAGCTGAAGTGGTTTTGAAGGTGAAATTAAGAAGATCCTTCATGTGTGTGACAGCATTTTAGATTGAAACCTTACGCAGTTTCTTAAATGAATTGGGTCCCTGAGGGCTCGTGACTTGTGGGATTTCTTTGTGAAGTGTGAAAATCTCCCCAGCTAGGAACAGCCTGAGCTGAAAGACTACAGGATTGTTCCAAGACTCTTCTCCTTGTCTGGACTGCCACTGCTGGAACACAACCCACTAAATGTCCTGGTATTCCAACTGCAGGAATGCACAGAGAAAGGTTATACAGGTACTGATACACTAATGCTTATACAAACCTTGAAAAAAGAACTAAATAATAATTTGGTGTCAACATTTTTTTAGAGAAATTTTTTCCTCCCTAGAAATGCTAATGAATAATATGTAAAGAGAAACAATAGGAAAATGGCTAAGCCCGGAGGACATGTGGGTGCGGCACCTCCCTGTCTGGGAGTTTCTCAGGGAGGGACAGAGACCCTGCAGGGGGTGGAACTGGTGGGGGCTGGGACACAGCCCGGTCCCGCTCGCCGGCTCGGCCTTCCGGAGCCCCGCCCTGGCCCTGCTGCTGCTGCTCTCGGCTTTCGGAGGAGGACGGATGGTGTAGCTACGGCCGAGGGAAGGAGCTCGCTCGTCACTGCGTTCCAGCCCAGCCTGTTTCTGCTGCCGCGGCCGCAGAGTTCCAACCGGACTGCGTGGGTGCCGCCGCCTCGGCCTCCGCTGGCACCGCCCTGGCCCTGCCGTTTCTTTGGCACCGCTCCGAGTTCCAGCTGTACCAGCCCCGC
Source organism: Notiomystis cincta (assembly GCA_013398075.1). NCBI lineage: Eukaryota > Metazoa > Chordata > Aves > Passeriformes > Notiomystidae > Notiomystis > Notiomystis cincta. The sequence continues at coordinate 28,787 of VZRX01013782.1, forward strand.
ACCCCCNTTCAGAGGGAAGGGGGGTTTACATTTCTCATTCCAAGGGAGGCTCCTGCCTTTCTTGGTAAACACCTGTCCAAACTGCGACATTTGGCAAGAAACAGATGAGTCTTCAGTCCATAAGGTTTGTTATGTGTTCTTGCAGCACTATTTTCCAACAGTGAATGTCTACCTAATTTGACAATAAACTTATCTCCTTTCTGTGTTTTTTCTTTCTATTAACAGTTATGCCTTCGCTAGGTAAAAGATCTCCAATAAATGGTTACAGAGCCCAAGTGTTCTGGAAGAAAAGCTGGACACATCCAAAACAAGGGCTCTGATCTCTGAACTCCTGCAGAAGCATCTCTTCATGAATCAGCTGCACTTTCAGTGAAACAAATAAAACTCTTAGAAATATAATAGAAGAATGAAAAGTAGACTTCTTTTTCTTTGTAAATGATGATTTTAGCAGAAAGGACACACCAATTCTAACCTAGTGTAAATAAAAATCTAATGTTCCAGCAAAGGCCATTTTTATTTGAAATAAGCTGTAATGGTGTTCAGCAGGAAGAAAGAATTTTTAAATTGCATATAAATTAAATAAGAATGAGACACGATTTCTCATTAAGATTTTTCATTAAAAATTTAAATAAATTTTGCAATTTTATAATCAGTAGGTTCAGGTTCATAAATACCTATGGCATAATCAGATATATAATCCAAACCACAAAGATTGGGCCTATTTTGTGGCAGTCAGAGTGACTGTCACTTGAGTCCTTATTTTGTCCAGCAATCTTAGCAAACAGCTTGCAGGTTTATAGTTTCATTACCTTCTAAAATAATAAACTTTTCCAATAGTAATTCACATGCTCTGTGATTGCAATATGAGTGGGGGTGAACATTCAAGTAGATAGACAAGTCTGATCAGTCAGTTTGTGGCCATTAACATCTGCACTTTATAGAACATGCTTTCACAGTTATTCAGTTCCTGGTTATGGAAAATAAATAAATGAGGAAAAAAAAGGAAAAAACCACCACAAATCCTCTCTCATAAAGTTCTTAATATCTTCAGGATAGTAAAATTTTGCAGTAATTAAGACTGAAGAGATTTGACTCTGTCTAACTGGTTTGATTTCTATTCCTAATATCGAACATCTCACCCCACCACAATTAAATGCAAAGTGCACAAATAAATCAGTGCAGGGGAAAAGCCAGGATTTCCCTCATTTTCTGCTTTAGCTCATTGGATCTTTGGCTTATGCATTCCTTGCTCAACAGCTTCCCAGCTTCTGCTGAAAGCATCTAGATCCCCCTTCCACCTCACTCTTCCACTGCAAGCCTGTTAGTCAGGTGGCCAGGGCATTCACCAGAAGAAATGCAGCTTTAATCCTGTCTTGTCTCATGAGGAAATTGAGCCCATGCCTCTCATTTCTTTGGTAGGAACTGCAGCCCTGAGCTAGCAGCAGTGATGATCTGGGCAGCAGATTACCAGATTTACTGACAAATGACCACTGAACTTGGAACAGAGGGAATCTGCTGCTTCTGGGCTTGGCCATATTGACAGGTCCACCCTAAGGAGTATATATTATGCAAATCAAGGTCAGTGGTAACACCACTTTTCCTTGCTGTGCACTTTTGAATTAAAATAACCATGGCTGATGTGTTTTGTGTTGAACTCAATGCTTCTCCAGTGGATTAGACATGATCTGAGCATACACTTGAACAGGGGCTCCTTGGGTATGTCCTCTCTCTGACTCAGGGCAGCTTTGGCGTTTGTGGCAATGGCACTACCGACACTTCTGAGTGTGCCTGGATTCCTACCCTTAGGCCACTGAATTACTACTGAATGATGAGGTCCTGTGTGGAACCACTGCTTGCTGTGGGTCTGGTCCTGTTTTGTTGAATCAGAAGTGCTTTTTTCAGTATTCCTTTAATTTTTTTCCCTTTCCTAATATGCCAGACCCACATACATTAAAATGACCTAATGACACCTGCAGTGGTGTTAGACCACATTACTGCATTCACAGCTCTGACCCTCAGTGTGAAGCCATTCTCTAGGTGCATTATTCCATCATGTTACCTTTCTCCTAAAATATCACATACTACCAAATAAATAAAAGGCTATGGGACCATTTGAATGCATTCACCTATGACTGAACTTTTGATAAAACAAATCAGTCATTAGGTTTAGTCTTGCTCTGCATTATCTACTCGTTTCTTTCTAAGAAAATTGTATTGCAAATTTAATACCATAAATTTGATTATTTATATTCAGGAAAAATTGATATGTATATAGAGTGAAAAAAGTGAAAATCTTCTGTTCAGAGTGGAAGAGTAGATAAGTATAAGAATTTTAATTTGCCTGAATTCCAGTGAGAAGGCTGTACTTACCTTTGTTTACCTTTGGCTATATCTCTGGGGCAGAGTTGCACCTATTATAAATTAGCTCAGTCAATCTGAAATCAGTGAAGCTAAACAGATTTATTTGAGGTGAGGTTTCTATCTTTTACATCCTTCATTCCAAGCACTAACTCCACAGGATTTTGTGACAGTTAATTTGCCTTGGTATTTTGAAGCAAAAGGGTAGAGATAGACAAAAGTAACCTTTAGATACTGAATTCAATACTGTGTTTACTCTCTTCTTCCTTTGCTCTTAAATTTTAACAAAAAATTTTGTTTGCAAGGCTGATGAACACAACCTTCTTTAAATGTCCATATCTCAAAATCAGAAAAGAGAAAATTTAAACCTTTTTGAATACTTAGTCGGTGTAAAGTTGTTGCTAGACTACCTTCTAAAATATGAACAAATAACTTTGATTATTTTTCTATTTAATTCCAAATGAAATATAGAGATATATTTTAGGTGGTTTCATTGTTATTTAGATAACTGAAGTTATAAATAAACATATTCCTTACAATGTTCAGATGAAATGGTACATCCTTTCCATAAAACATTGATTTTCAGGTGGAGATTACAGCTGCTCTTTAAAGCTTCTCCATATTGTTGAGTTGAATAAGATGATGTTTATCATGAAGTTTCCTCTGCATTGCACAAAAGGTCAGACTCATTTTAGGCTATCAAAATCTTCTGGAACTGTGTAAGCTCTGTGTCATCCTGGCTTCAACATTAATGTACTGATGAGTCTTGGTGGTCATCCTGCTCGTCACAGAAAAAGTACTTGCAGCCTTCACTGCAAGAGATGGCCCGGAAAGCAAAGAAGTGCAAGGAAAGTGTAAATAGTGCAGTGTCATTTCTTTGTTTAGTAACAGCAAACAGAAAATGTTTGAAACATTTTTCTTTCCTAAAGCACTGTGGAAGGCTTCAAAAAAAATTATTAACTCCTTAAAAAACCCCGAAAAACAGGCAGATGGCAATTTTAAATAACCTATTGGTATACTGAAGCTATTGTATTAAATGTGATTTATTTATATTTAGGGTTTCAGCTGAAACTATTCATTACCAGAGATAACAGGCACTGAGATCACAATCAAGGGTTCAGTTTGCCAATAAGTACAGGGTAGTCTGTCTGCAAGAAGAATTTTAGAAATATGGTAATAGTGAACAGAAAGCAATAGGATAACATGATGTGTCTGGACTAGGCAATAGTCTGAGAATCAGTGGGGATCAGAAGATTCTCTTTCCAAGAGAACTTCCAATCTATTAAAAATAAAGACAGAACATGGTAAAATCACCTTCTAACCTGGAATTTGTTTTATGTCACTTTGTATTAGTGTTTTAACTACCCATATCAGGGAATTATTTCTCCATGCAGAAGTTGTGTTCATACTAATTGATAAGTTTCTCCCTTCATTAAAAGTTCACAATTCAACTTCCCTATATTAAAATCACTTAAAGTTTTGCTTAAGTTTAAACACATACCTAAGTAATTTTAAAACCAAGGAAGATTTAGATGTGAGAATAACTCTTTGTCACACTGATACAGACTTAATGGACCACTAGACATATCTAAAGTGGATTAAGTTGATAGAAAAATCTGTGTTAATTGAAATGATAGGTCAGGATCTATCTTCCCTCCCTCTGTAGAGACAGTGCAGTACTTGCTAGTTTAGCCAAATGCATATTACATTCTTCCTTGTTGAAAGGATATTTTAATTCAAAGTAACTAGCTGGGTGCTTTTCCCTCCATGCTATTACCACAAGTCTTCAAGTACCATATCACAGGACTGAAAATTCTAAATTCTCATAAAAAAAACCCCAGTAAAATATTAGCAGTTTGGGCTGAAGTTCTTTCTAGTAGTCTCCAGAAATTATTGCTTCAGGTGGTGACAGAAGTGTTTTCAACTGGAATATTTTATTCCATCTCGCTATTTTAACCAATCTAATTGACATTATTAAAAAGGTATAGAAATAATTACTTTATAAGAAAGGTGCTGACCGAACACTTACCTACATACTTACCTCTGTACTAACCTAAAATGTGACTTTGTTGCAAGAGGTGTTTGTATAAAGGCAGCAAACATTAAAAAGTAATTTATATTTTAATAATAAAATGAGATGAAGAAAAACTATTTACTGATTACACTGTGTTCTCATTCAGTAATATTTTACTTGTCATTTCCACATGAGAAATTGAAGCCAACAGTAGTTCCACAAATAAAGAAAAGGTCTGAACTAAAAGGTCTTTTTACTGGACCATTTTCCCTACAGAATGGGTTTTGGGTGATGTTCTCAGTGCAGAATGTGCAATTGAATTCTGCACTGTACAGGGGAGATTTGCATCTGCAGGCACACTGGAAAAGAGTGTTTTGGCATGAGATTCTAATTAGTCCTCCTTGGGCCAAATTTGTTCTCACTTGCACTGGTCATCAATTTTGCCATTTACAATTTATACTGAGGAAAGTGAAAGAAGAAATCTGTTTTCTTAATTCTGTCCTTATTTCATACTTTATTGACAAATAACCTGCAACAATCTAGATGTTATTGAGCATCCCCTGCCTGTGATTTCTTATTTGTAGCCTTCTTTTGAGGAGTAGATTTGATTACTTTCAGCATAAATTTATCATTCTCAGATTCTAGGAGGGAAGGAAATCTACACTGAAGCACTCTTCAACTGGTCTCCTATGGTGCTGAATTCTCAGGATGAATTGAGAACATATTTTCGTTTTAGCCTTGCAGCTCTTAATCTTCTTGGGGTTCAGAAAATATGGCAGCCTTCCACTAGACCTCTGCAACACTGAACCTTGCAGCATGATTTAAGAACGATTTTCATTTCAGCCTTGCAGACTTAAGACTCTCAGGAATGGGAAAATATGGCAAGTTTAACTGTATAACTGCAGCTCCAATTCCCAATGGTTTGTTTTTATGTTTGTTTTGGAGAAACTTTTCTTTTCTAATCTTCCTTCTGTTAAAATTGTAAAAAAATTAAAACATCCAAACTTTCAAGTAAATGCTTGCACACTCATAATTCCCATAGTGATGGAATCAGAGTTTTTCTTCTAGTTCCAGTGTCTGGAGATTTGCAGGACAGCAGAAGAGAAAAGCAAAACACATTTTTTGAAAAGTAATGTACTAAGTGGATCATGATGCCCACAGGCAAACAAAGGGAAGTCAAGAATATGACACAAGTAAAGAGTTTATGCAGCTGCAAGTGGAAAAGAAAATGGAAGTTGGACTCAGATACTTGTAAGTGTTAAAGAATCAGAGGAGTTAAGGGTCCATTCAGACAGGATCTAAGAAACTCACTCAGTGGTAAACAGCATTATACTGCTAGTGGCTGAGAGCAAAATGCTTGGAGCCCGAGTTCGGTTCAAAGAGAAACCCAAGAGTATGTCTGGGCCCATCTACAAATCACAGAATCATAGAATGGTTAAGGTTGGAAAGGACCACAGCAGGGTCATCTGGCTGAACCTCCCTGATCCAGCAGGGTTTTCCTGAAACATATTGCACAGGATTGTGTCCAGACGGTTCTGGATGACTGCATCAATAAAACACAGAAGCTAAAGCTTGCTCCCAACTGAGGAGGAATGTTCAGGCTAGAAAAGCCCTTCAGCCTTCTCCTCTCTGGTGGTAATGAATCTTATTCCCTTAGTCTCCCCTCACACATCATGTGCTCTTGTCCCACTGGGGCATCATCTTTGTTGATGCTTCTCTGGATTCCCTCCAGCATGTCAGTGACTCTCTCACATTGCTGAGTCCAAACAAGACACTTCCTCTGTGTCCATACAAAGGCCAAAGAGAGGAAATACCCCTTTCCCTCAGTGTACTGGCTCTGATATTAAAGCAGCATGTGGGTAAGCCCTCATTCCTGCAGAGACACACTGCCAGCTTGTGTTCAGCTTGTCCAGCGTGAGGACCTCCATCCCATGTTCTGCAAAGCTGCTTTCCAGTCAGCCAGCCCCAGGCTTTGCTTTACGTGGGCTTATTCTGTATCACATAGTTTATGTTTGGCTAAAATTAATGCACTTTGTGGCAGTCTATTTCTCCAGCATATTGAGATCCCTCTGAAAAACAGCCCTGCTCTCCACCCAGCAAGTTGTTCATTCCTCAAGTTCATTGTTTGAATTTGGTATTGGCACACTCATGTCAAAATCCAAGTCACTACTTACAGGAAAATACATCAAAGCAGTACTGATCCCAGGGAAATGTCATTCATAACTGGTTACTGGTGGGATTTCACTGAACCTGTCAATCCAGTCATTTGGCTACACACTTTGTACTCAACACATTTAGTATACTGACTAGATTTAGACTTCTGAATGAAATAATGGTGTGGAAAATCTGATGAAAACCTTGTTACAATCATGGTAAACCATGTCCACTGGTCTCACACTACCTGCAAAACCAGTTGTCTCGCTGTAGAAGGCACAACTTGCCTTTGGCCAGTCCATGGTGACTGTTTGCAGTCATTTTACTCTTCTTCAAAGGCCTGGATGCAGACTTCAGGAGGTCTTGCTCCACAACTTTCCCAGAGACTATAGTGAGGCTTACAGTTTCCAAGATCCTCCTTTTGAGAAGATATGGCCCTCAGCACTCCCAGATGCACTTCATCTGGTCCTATTATCTGATTAATTTGAAGTCTTTAACTGGGATGCAGAAACTAATATCAGATTGACATTTTCCTAATAGACTCACATTTATAAATTTATCATATATATTATATATGACCTAAACCTTCACCACATGGCTCTTTCTAAACTATTCTAAGCTCTTTCATCCAGTTAACAAGTTTCAATTTTTGTTCTTCTAGCTGTCTGCTTTTCTACAAAACTTCTATTACCTCTTTTGAAGAGGTAAGGTTAATTTCCAGGCTTCAGCTATGTGCTACTCATCTGAAAATTTGACTGGAAAATTCTGTATTCCCTCTTCTGCTTCAAAGAGAAACTGCACACTACAAATCAGATAAACCACAGCTAAACCTCTTTCTCTTCCTAAGCCATATGGCTATGTCCTTTCTTGTCCTCTGAGACCCACAAACATCATCTCATCTAAAGTACACTAAGTCATTAAACTCCACAATTAGTGGAGCTCAGATCCTTTTCTTCCTTTCATTTTTTTCCTACTGTTAATGCCACACCACAAGTACACTTGCATTAGAGCCGTTTATTTTGCTGAACGGAAAAATCGATGTGTTCACATCTAATTGACAAGCTTAATTTGAGCAATTGCATATATCTAATAAGACCACTTTTCATACATGGCTTTCTGCATGTGAATCTCAGATTACTCCTAGAAGAAATTGGTATCATTATCTTTAGCTTACAGAAAGCTAACTTGAACCATAGATGCTTACTGAAGTATTCCTGCAGGCCAGAAGCAGAGTAAGGATGGCAGTGCAGTTTGACTATGTACTCAACCAATGTTTTCCTTGGCTGTCTAAAAGCAACCCAAAGCACATAAAATATTTTAGTTTTGAATTTTCAACCTGGACAGCCTAAAACACATGGACTTCTGTTCCTCTATATCAAAGAATTAAAGCCAGGCAGCTACATGGCAAAACACACTTGGTTTCAAGGTCTTTCTTGCTTACTAAAGAAGAAAAAAACCCCACACTTTTGCTTTCCATACAATGTAGTAATGCTGTGGGCTTTAACCTATACATACTCTGAGTATTTCCAGCTTGATACAGTTACCATCTCATAGATAGAAGACTCTTTTGAGTATTAATAAGACTTTTCTGAAGTTCAGGCCTGAATAAAAATAATTAAAAACAAACAAAACAATCAGGCAGTATTTCAGATCACCCATCAGATATGAATGTAATTGGGGCTCTCTGCCATATCTCAACTAAAATAAATGCATATGTGCCTTAAAGAACTTCTTTTTAAAAAGGCCTATTTGTAACATTATTCATAAAATGAGTATCTGGTTTAAGATATTTGTGACCAGATTTGTTTTCTACTGATTGAACATATGTGAAATATTGTGGCATTTTATCTTTCTTGAAAAGGTTTCATTGGGTGTAATTTTTGATCATAGCTATATTGTGAAAAGTCATTATCTAGCTAACATCTCTTCTTCACTCAGGGACACTGGTTTATGTAAGGCTATTAAAGAAACTTTTAACAGGAACATTTTAAAATTCCCCAGTCAATGTTGCCAAGACTTCTAAAATGACTTTTTAAACTTCTTCCTTTGCTGAATTGCTTTATCCTATTGGTCATTTCTATGTTGGGTTCTACATTAAAAAATAAAGGATCTATTTATTCTCCTGACACCTTTTATATCTTTTATCTCTTCTTTAAGAAAACATCTGGCCATTAGCATACTAATAGCATCTCTGCTGTTTCTTAATGGAGCTTCTTTTATCTTTATGATACCATCTGGTTTCAAGTTAAAGAAAAAAATGGGTAAAAAAGTTAAACATCCCAAAGGCTGTCCTCTTTGTTGTTAAAAAAGACTGTATGTAGATATCTAGTGCCATGCTTTGCTGAATCTCTTCTTCCCTGGTGCAGAGATACAATCCTAGCATGGTTTGGGTTGGAAGGAACCTTAAAGACAATCCAGTTCCCATCCCTTCATGCTATGGGCAGAGACACCTTCCACTAGACCAGGCTGGTCAGAGGCTCATCCAGCCTAGCCTTGTCCACCTTATCCCACTCTCATGTCTTCAAAACTGGACAGATGCACAGCAAATAATTAGGCATGTAGTGATATTTTGCCTCCCAAGTTTTGCAGGTATCTGGGGAAAAATGCCACATTGACAAGGTACAAAAGTGAAATTCACTTCTTCCCATCTGTATAACAACAACAATGATGATAATAACAGTAATATTAATAGTGCTCACTACATAGGAGACAAAAAGTTAGGGTAGCTCCAATATTTGCCTCCCTTTCCTGCTCAGTTCTTTTAAAGAAGAGAACCTGTGTTCCACAGCAGAACAAACCCGGGTGGGGTGAACAGTGGGATACAGCCTTGCTCTTCATCATTCCTCAGGCCAGCTGAGGGAATCATGAATACATAACACTAAGTACTCACAAGAATTTTGCTTGCAATGTTTGCTTTGCTGTATGAGTTCTGACCTACATAGATTACTTCCTCTTTTGGCATCATGCCTGTTGGACCTTCTGAAATGTGGAATAAGGTGCCTTTGTTTTTTATGAGAAGATGCTTTTAAATATTTAATATATTTTTATCATATCCTGTATTCTTTTCATATAATATCATTGTTGGATAAAAGTAAATTAGGGTTGCTCCAGATAATAAAACAACTTCTCTTCTAACAAAAATCAGGGGAATCAAAGTCCGTAATTTTATTGCTGGTAGGTGTGAATGTTCAAGGTCTTCATAAACTTGAGACATCTTTCAATGTCATCATCAGGCTTTTACTAATTAATTACTTGTGAATAATGTTCCAACAACTGGCTTCTAGACAAAATCCTCTGAGGTTCACAGCCAACACCTTTAAAGTGTTTAGATAGTACAGTGGTACACCAAGCTGTACTCATCAATCACATATCTTTCAGTAAGTTCAGACATTTTTGCCTGTATTCTGATGAAAGATCTTAATTGAAAACATGCAAGTCTATAGCGTATAAAAATTAGATTAAGACACAAAATCCAAAGGCATCTCCAAGACCACTGAGTGGTGTTCATGGGCATGATGGTACAGGTGTGCATACAGCTGGGGAGCTTTCTTCTTGAGTTCTGAGTATCAAGGAACCAGCGATTTGGCAGACATCACTAGGTGGTGCTGGTACACGTATCTTTCATGCTGTTTTTCTTTAGTGTGCAAATATCGTTCAGTCTTGGGAAGAAATTATACTGCTCTTTGGTTTGCAAATATCCAAATATCCTTGGAAGTGGCTACCCATGGAAGTGTTCAAGGCCAGGCTGGGTAGGGCTCTGAGCAGCCTGGTCAAATGCAAGTGTCCTTATCTGGTGCAGGGGGAGGGGAACAAGATGATCTTTAATGTCACTTCCAACACGAGGTATTCTGTGAAATGCAGTTACAACTGGACATTAAGGCACATGAAGGCCTGCACCCCCCTGCCTTTTCCACAGCTCAGTTCAGTGATGTGAGGGGCTCTGCTGTGCTGTCAGGTGCCTCTTTGTAATCCAGTAGCCCCTGAAAGAGCTTCTGTCCGATTGCTGCTTTCCCTCTGTTGGTCTGAACTGCATTTCTTGGCTAGAGGCAGAAATACAAGTGTGCTTTGCTCTGCAACTTAAATTCACACAGTGCTTTCCAACAACATCAGGTCCAGTATCCTAACCAAATGTCTACTTTGTTTTATGGTACATTTCTCAACCTTTCTGTAGTCAGAGATCATAGCTGACAAAAAAGGAATTCTGCACATCCTTTTCTGAGAGGAAAAGTCCTTTGTGAGTTATAGCTGTAACCCAACAGGTCCTCTCCAAATATCACTACATTTCTGTGCCATGTATTTCAATATACACAGGAATCTGGGGAAATATGTTGCAGACATTTAATATTTTTCAGAAACACTTTAAAAAAAATTGGAATATACCTCTTTGAGAAAATGAAAATGATTATGTGGTCTTTGTCTCTGATCCTTCAGTCTTATTATCCAATTTTATTTCTATACTATCTGTAAGAAAGATATTATTATTTTTTCCCCTCCAAAAATTTTTGCTTAAAACACTAAAAATGTAAATTTAGATCTTAGTGCATTCTTGTGTATGGTAGTGAGCTGTAATAATGATGTTGATGTTATTGTCACTACTTACTACTGACACAAACACCTGATCAGCAGAATTGTTGTTTCAGGGTCTCTGAAAATTTCAAGCAAATTTCACTGTGCATGTGTGGATATTTTTAGAACATGTTGTTTGTAAATATAATTTGTAGAATATTTTAAAAGGATAGTTAAGACTAGAGAAGAATTGTGTGGAAGAAAGAAAAAAAGATTTTTCAACTTCAGCTAGTCCTCTATCAAATTAAAAAAAAATCTTATATAAATGTGAAAAGTACTTTTTAGCTTTCTTCAGTGGTCTCTAGCACAGAAATAATAGTAATATGACAGATTAACTCTCTGGTTCAGGGGCAAACTAATGAATCATAAATTGGGCACAATGTTTCTGCCTTTGTTAAAGTCAGTGGTAAGATTCCCTCTGGTATTAGAGAGAAGAAGATCTGACCTGCAAAGTACACCTGTGGCACTAAATACACAAAACTTCCTCATCAATGTGGAGCTGTGTCTTTGGCTCTGTAGATGGCAGTAACTGATTAGCTGTTTGTAATTGTAATATCAGCATCTCAGACATTCAAATCATCCACGCTCAAAACCTGGCACAGTTTTTTTTTTTTTTTTTTTGAAAAACGCAGTTTTTCTCCTTTCTCTCTTCCTTNATAGGTCCCTGCTATAAGCCTGGCGTAGTTTTTTTTTTTTTTTTTTGTGAAAAGAGCAGCTTTTCCCCTTTCTTCATGACTTACTTTAATTAAGCTCCCAGGGTTTGCTCAGTATCATCCTTCTGTTTTCTGGTTTATTGGCTGTGGTCTGGAAAGCCATTGGAATGGTTTTCCAAGAGAAGTGTAGCTACTATAAATATATGTTTCCTTCCCAGAACTACCAGGAATTTAGTGCATTTTTTGTAATTGCTAGTTCAAAGATCTCCTACAGATGTGTTAGGTTTTTCCTACACTTTGTCTCCTTTACTGGATCACAGCAAATAATTTTATTTTTCATTTGCTGCAGAAGAAGAGCAAACATAATTTTTGTTTAATGTCAGTAAGCTTTAAAAGAGTTGATATTTAACTTGTGTTAATTAAGAATAGTTTTTTAACATGTCTTCTGTCTCTTTATTTATAGAAGAAAGGCAATTAGAACAGATAATTTCTTATGTCATCTCAGTTCTCTGACCACTGTCTTGATTTTAGAATAGGTCACATTTATGAAATGTCAATGTATTCAAATAAATTTGTTATTCTATTCAGCCATTTTATTTTAATAGTCTCATGAAGATGTAACAGATAAGACTGGATAAAACTCTCATTGGGATTTTGAGAAGAATTTCAATGGGTTCTTCTTTCAAATCTTTAGTGAGCATTTCTATATATTCCCACTAAAATAACATTTACACAAATTATAGAAAAGCAGTATGTTTATACAATTTATTGCTTAGTGTTACAATGGGTCAGATTCTGATGGATCTTATGCTTATTCTATGAATAAACCTATGAATTTACATTAATGACATCACTGGGGTCCTATGTTACTGTTGTTATTGGTATTTGACCCAAAAGGAACACCTTCAAACTTAGTACAGTGTGTTTGATCTGCACATTGAAGGGCACTTTAAAATGACAATCATCTCCTCTCTGCAGATGGAGAAATGTGGGAGAACAGTCTTACCAAAAAAGCCAGATGTAAGTTCAAATCCTGTTGACTGTCTTATATTTCATGTCACTGTCTCTTCCAATTCATTAACTCATAGTACTCTTGTATATTTGAACAGGGTGATAACTTTTCATATTATTGGTGACAAATATCTTATTATAAGAGTCTAGATAGATTTTATCTAGGGTTTTTTTTCTTTAAAATTTTTTGGGGTGTTGTTATCTAACGTTATTTTGAAAGAAACAAAAATGCTACCAAAATATTGCCTCAAGAATGGTTAACATTTTGTTCATTGATGGAGTTTATTTTAGCTTTTGAAAACAGTAAATATTAATAGTATGTTGCTTGTTGCATTTAGTACCTTTTGGTAACATAATATTTATCTGTAATTGAAATTAAACAAAATATGAAATTTATGTCTGTCTTAAAATCACTTTCCTTGGGAACTAATTCAACATATGTATTTTCCCCATTCTTCCCATTAGTAATAATTTTCCCTTCAATAAATTAATGAACAAAAAGACCCCCTGACATCAGAAATAATTTGCACTTGAAACAGTAAAACATGAAAACATGGCACAAAAATGCTTGTTCTTGTACAACCAAATGCTCTGGACACAGTCTCTCTTTCATTCTCCTTTTGGTACATATCTAACAAAAAAATCTAAGTGACCAAGTCTTCTACTCAGAACAAACCTTTAATAATGCAGCAGAAAATAATAAAACCCTGCTAAGTTATTTAATTTGCTATGAGGCAAGAGATTTCCTTATCAAGATAAGACTAAAGATCAGTGTCATTACCTCTCTATGAGTCCTTACAAGAATGACTTATTTTGAAGAATTAAATAGTTTATATAGTTTCCATCAACTGTTTTTGCCCTATTTTAAAAAGGAAGACAAGCTATTGTTGCATGCACTTGAAATTTTATTAAGAAAGTACCCTGTCTCAGTTGTCATCACCTTTAAATAATCCAGTGGAAATAGTAAGGAGATTTAAGTTTTAAAATATTCTAAACTATGGAATACCAGGACATTCTTCACTAATGAAATTTAGAAAAATAATAAGTACATTGAGATTCGACACACATTTAATTCTGATGTTGTCCTTTACCAGGTGCCACTGATCTGAATGGTCTTCCTTGCTAGATCAATCATATGGAATCTATACATATATAGCTAAACAGTCTACAGAAAACTGTATATGTGCAGAGCATATTCTGTTTAGCCTCTAGGGAGAAGTAATTTCATTAAAAAAAAAAGAAAGAAAGAAATGCTTTTAATCATCCAGTGTTCCACTTTTCAGTAGTTAATTATGATGAAAAGAGAGCTCTCCTCCAGCCTATGAAAAAAAAAAGCATAATCTACTTCTGCAGATATGTATGTTATATAAGATGTTCCCTTTTTAGGTGTAAAAAGAATCAAAGGAAATATATGCTAGCATGTATTATATAATTTTTTTTTATATAGACACTGCATTGCAAGATATTCAAAAGAGCAATTTTTTTCCCAGCATTTTTAGCTATTCAAAACAGGAATATGAGGCCCTAATACATTTGGGGGTTTTTCTCTACTTTGTAAAAATAAGATCCTATGAATGCTAGCTTTCTTAAACTTTAACTTAAAAAAAGCTTAAACCAACCATCCCAAAAAAGCCCAACCACCAAGTCAACCAACCAACCAACCAACCAACCAACCAACCAACCAACCAACCAACCAAAATACCTCCAACCAAAAATACCCCAAACCCAGTAGAAGAAAAAAGTGAATCTGCATGTCACAGTCTGAAATCTCTTTGATGGCCTCTATTGACAGAAGTGCTGATGTAATATCCCATCTTCAGCTCAAAAGGGCACAGTCTGATATGAGATAAACATGGATTTTCAAAAATATCCTTATCTCTCTAGCAGGATCACAGAAACTGTGAGACCGATCACACTCATGCCAAACTCTAGCAACCTTTCACCAGCACTAGCCAAAACTACATGCAGAGCTGGATCCTTGAGAGGAATAAAGGAAATACTTAAAAGTAAGAGGATATAGAATAGTGTTCCTAGTGAGAAAAATTCTTCCTAAGTGATGAAAACCAGTGAGATACTCTGCTTCTCAGCAAGTCTTAGGATTTCCAGGTCACCCTTGGATAAGTCCCTGTCAACCCATGCAAGCTGTACAAAAATGAATATATACAACAAGTGACTTTTGATGACTATAAATGGGGGCTGATGGAAACTGAGAAATAGTTAGAAACTGCTTTCAAGATAAATTTCTTTGTACATTAATTTTATTTGTGCTGAGCTGAACCCTTCTGTGAAGCCCGAAGATTTGTGTAAAACAGCAGGTGTCTAATGTGCAAGAAGACAATTCTCAGACGTGTCCTGAGTCACCCTGAGACCTCTGGACATTTTTTTCATGTAGACCATAGTCTGATGAAAGTCAACCTTTCGCCTTTTAGCCCTGCTTCACCCCTTCCCAGTCTTCAAACCAGAGTGCACATGGCATTTCAGGGATATTTAAAAAAATTGAGTTGCTGTCAAACAGTTCAAAAAATGACTGCCTTCCTCTTCAAATTCTTGGCAGTCAGTCAGGGTGTTTTTAAAAAAAAAAATTGTATGTATCTGTTCTTAAAATAACTGGAATAAGATTGTGTGCAGTGTTGAATCAAAGAAGACATGAAATGCATTGTTTGGTAAAAACAGTGCAGAAAACACAAGTTATGAACAGTTGGGGACATAAGTTTTTTATTAAGTACTTAATCTGACAGAATTTCACTTAACTTCCATGGGAATTTGCTTTGATGAAGATACGAAATGGGAACTGTTTCACTGGATGAAGCAGATGATTATTTCTTTTACATGAGGGATGGCATCTTTGTATTTCAGTGCATATTAATAAAGCATGAGCAGAAATGTAGGTTAAGCCTTGGTTACCCGAATTTTTGAAAGGTAACAGCATATCCTACAACTGAAGTTAGATTAGGAGCAGTGAATATATAGGAAAAAATACTACTGCCTACACTTTACTGTGATGCACTGCTTGGCCCCTGTGGTGTTGGCAGTGTGCCTCAGGTTATACCCTCATTGCATCTACCTCTTGAGCTTAGGGAGGCAATTAGGGAACCCTGTATTAAGTAGATTTAACTTCACAAAGGTGAGTATGAAGTATCCCTGTGCTTGGAAAGCTAAACACAATGTTTTTGGGTAGGACTAAATTTCTACCTTTGGAAAAAACCCCTAGGTTTGGGTTTGGTTTAATGAAGAACATGTCTCCTGCTTTTTGCCCCTTGGATAGCACAAACTGTAATAGACATATAATTGAGCCACCTAAGGCAGGGTAAGATGATACAGGAATAAGGAAATAAGAGGATTTTTCCAGTCCTAGACACCTAGTTAGAAGAAATATCAGATGGGAGGATGAAATGCCAAATTTCTGGACTAATAATCAAAGATTATTATGATGTATTTCAGAGCACTACACAATATGGTCTCTACTCACGAAAGGGAATGTGTTCCTTTAGCACCAACTGGTTTTCCTCATCCTTCAGCAACAGCACTGGAAGATTCTTCAACCATGAAAACTTTGTTGCTGGGATCCCAGCTGAGACCTGAAACCTCACAGATACAAAGCTGTGAACAGCAGTGGATTGAATCCCTCTGGAGATGCTTGTCTCTTCCCTTTGTCTCTAGAAGGAGCTTAGGATGTGCATGATACTGCTTTAGGCACCTAATCTCAGGTCTGAATATTAGGAGACAGATGATCATATTTTCTTTACCTTTTTTTTTTTTGTTTGTTTGAAACAGATGTAAACCAGCATGTATCTACATTTCTTTCAGTCTTCTTGCATCACTCTCTGGACAAGTTCCTAATCTGGCACTTTGTAAGCATTCCACACTACTCCACATGAAATATACACTTCTTCATTCATTCCAGAACTCTTCGTGTCACATGGCTTCATTCCTAGCTGGGATGTCCATTTATATCAAGACATATCCTGCAAATTTACCTGCAAATTTTGCTTTAATTCACAGATAAGGAAACTAAGCTGGTGTAAATTTTGTATAAAGCCAGCACACTGTAGCATACAAAGAACCTTTCTTGAATGCAGAGCTTCAGGTCTCAGGAAATTGCATACCTGTGTTTCTGAATTTCTAAACCAGGCAGTTAGGTGCTTCAGATTCCTGGTGATAAACACTCTGTAAAAATTTAGTTGGTTAGTGCTCATAGCCTTTTTTTCATTAAACAGTGTATTTTATGGAAATCAAGGTGACTTGACCAGCTCCACAGGTAGTAAACCTTGACATTCAAATGGTCACTTTACACCGGTTGAGAATCTGACTTAATTCACTTCTCTAAAGAAAAGCCATTGCTCTCCATGAGCTTTGCATGATATCAGATCACTTCAAAAAGCCAAAAACACATTTAAATCTCCCTAGCAGAAACAGTTTTCATGCAGCTAACTTTACAATGAAAAGTGGATTATAAGCCCAACTGTCCTTGAAAGGTTTTTTTTCTTCTTAGAGGAAATAAATAAGGTTTTCTGAGGTAAGATGAGGTCTAAGGTTAATGTGCCTGGTTGTAAATTCAGGCATGGGGATCATTTGTTCAGAGGGAACCTGATAAGCTGTGGTAAGAATTAGTTGGTTTAAACAGTACATTAGGTGACAACAGAAGTAGGACCTCCATCTTGTGAAGTACTGCTCTGATTTTAGTTCATTGTTTTTAATGGATAATAACATGGATAGAGAAATTTTGCTTTGGATACCCCAAAGCGGATAATTTATTGTGAAGTAATAAGGGAAAAAAAGACCCATTTATATACGTTCTTCTGAAAGTTTGATAAAGTGAGAAATTTGCTTTTGAGTCACTGGGCCAGAAGTAGCTGTGACTGCTGCTTTCCTGATCAATTTTCCTAGTTCTATTTGTTATGTTATCTTGGTATCTGCTGTATCTGGGCCAGCAGGAGCTATCCATGGCACTAGTGCCTGTTTTGTTACTCTATCTGCATTATTCACAGCGTCAGATAGTCACTGAATATAAGTGATGCTCTTGCCTGCTACCACATCACAAATAATTATAATATTCTTATCAACACTACTACTAGTCAGATGGAAGGACATTTCTGCATTCTACAACCTACTATAGTCTGAAAAAAATATTTCACATAGGGAAATATGGCAGGAGCTCAGGCTTCAGTCATCATCTCTCTTCACTTGCTCCTCCTTGTCCTGCTTTCTGTTAATTGTTTTTTTCCAAGTTAAAGACTCCTGTCGATCTCCTTGAGCCCCATTTCTGATTCTCTCACCTGTTCCTTAACCCTTGCTCTCCATATTGTTGTTTTCTATACTTGCTCCTATTTTTTCCTGAATCTTTTCCTTGCCTAAACGGTCCTGTCTCAAATATCCCCATGACTCAAATAATTCCTGTACATAGAATCATTTAGGTTGGAAATTACTTTTAAGATTATTGAGACCAAACATTAACCCAGGACTGCCAGGTCCACCACTAAAACATGTCCCCAAATGCCATGACTGTACACTTCCCTGAGCATACTGTTCATAACTGAAAACTAGCAGTTAGGTATTTTTCCTCATATCCAATCTAAGCCTTCCCTGGTGCAACTTTTTGTGTCATCCCATCACCTGTTACCTAGGAGAAGAGACCAACATCCACCTGACAACTATCCTTTCAGATAGTTTTGCAGAGCAATAAGGTCCCCCCTGGGCCTCCCTTTCTCCAGGCTAAACAATGCCAGCTCCCTCAGCCATTCCTTCACCAGGGGATCCTTCACCTGCTCCGTTGCCCTTTTCTGGCCGTGCTCTACCACTTCAGTGTCTTTCTTGTAGTGAAGGTCACAAAACTGAACACAGGATTTGATATTTGTCTCTATCTCTCTCCTCTTGTCTCCATCTCATCATCTTACAGCATAATTTGCTATTGTTGCCTTTATTTTGTCCTGTATTTAAGCTGCTATTATCTTGATCTAAACTAATCCCACATCAGAATAAAGAACATCCCGGACTGGACTTTCCACCCGAGTGTTATATATCAGTGAATTAAGGAAGCTCCACAGAGGTCTAGCCCTGGATCCTGTTTTCATTCTGGAATAATAATGATAACCAGCACTGATTCACAGCACATCAGGTTTCTTCCATGAGACCACTGAGTCAGAAGCAGCTGGTTTTTGCCCCACATCCATCCTCTGCACAGGTGCCCAAAGCAACTCTACTCCTTTTTCATACAGTGTGCTTGGTTTGGGCAGAGAAGGCTCAGACTGACTTTTTGCCTATCCTCTTGCTCTCCACACATATGTTAATGTGTTTTAGAGCATGATCCTAGACAAATGTGAGAAGAAGATTTACTGATATGATTACAAAATTTGAAAACCTGTTTCATTGGAATTTTTTTTCAGTTATT
Organism: Notiomystis cincta; assembly: GCA_013398075.1. Classification (NCBI taxonomy): domain Eukaryota; kingdom Metazoa; phylum Chordata; class Aves; order Passeriformes; family Notiomystidae; genus Notiomystis; species Notiomystis cincta. The sequence goes on from VZRX01013782.1 coordinate 47,931, forward strand.
TTTTGCATGTAGCGTGTAAGCATCTTAACAACTGAGAAAATGAGCAATTTATACAGCATATACATCAACATTCACATTTTATTAGCTGTGACTGATCCACAGAAACCATGAACACTCTGGGGTTTGGGGACTCCTTCTGCCTGTTCTGTGTAGAGTCTACACACACCTTGATGTGTGCCTACAATCACCCCAATAACTGCATTTCCTGCAGCCTGTGTGTCACGCAGGGTGGGTTGGGTCTTACATGCAAAGACTGGCACTTTCTAGTGGCTGAAAAAAGCTGACAGCATTATAAAAGAAATGATCTGCCTGCTGGAAGCATAATAGTGTGCAGAATATGCATCTACATATGTTGAATCTTTCTTGATAATGACAACAGAAACATTTCAACTTGGAAGAGTATGAAAGGCTGACACAGGGTGAACTCATGCAGCCAATCTTTGTCAGCATTTCTAGAGGGCAATGTAATAACAGAGGGGAAAAAAACCCTAGCATCTACAAATCACCAAATGGAGAACAGTCTTCAGGAAGCATTTAAACTGAAGGACAGTTAAAATTTATGACTGAGGCATTTAGGCTCAGGCTTTTCTGATCTTAAGTGTCAGAACAAAGTCAGCTGTAAAGCGATACCACAAAATCACTGCTAATGAGTGAGAGGCAAGTGTCAGACAACAAAGTTTCAGGTGGAGTTCAAGATAAAGAGAGAAATAAATTTATGGACTAGGTGCTTGGAGTTTCCTGGCTTTGTTTGATAGGGAAAAAAAGAAATATGATCTTCAGAATTGATGGACTGAAGTGGTTTTAAATGGAAGGGAAAAAAAGAAAAGAAGAGAAAAGCTGCCAAAAATAAGTAAAGTTTAAAGCTTCCCAGACATACTTTATTGTCTTTTCATAAAGAGCATGTCTTTTTCTCTTTTTAAATATTTTTTTCCTTGTGACCTCATAAGAATCTTACATAAAAGAGAAAAGAGTATTCTTCTTTGTGATATATTGGGAGAAAATAGTTAAAAACTTGTGAGAACTTTATGGAGGCCACATGCCAACATAACATATCTAACCTGATATTCATGTAACTGTTCTGCCATACAGTATTCCAGAAAGTTTTTAAAAAGTGGGTTGAAGAGAAACAACTTTCATGTAGTTATATATATTGCCATGTAGCCATGTCCAATGCCAGAAAATGGAATATGAAATGAAAGTTTCACAGTGTGGTAAAGCTGATGAAAAGGCACATTTAAAGAAATGATACACTGAAATCATTAAAGGCCAGATGAGAGCTGCTCTGATTTGTATTAACTTGTGATTCAGTCCTTACATTTCAGTGTTCTTTTTGTAAAGTCTGCAAAATTTTGATGATAAATCTTGTGCTTATAGCTGTCACTTTTGCAAATATGTATTGTTATATTACAGACAAAATACTGGAGGGGAGGTGTCACTGCTTATGGGAGTGAGGCACGCTGTGTAGTGGTGGGAAGAATATTTCAGGATTACTTACTAGGGAATGCTTGTGTAGTGAACCAGAGGTGGAAAATGAAGGGATCAAGGTGTTTGGGAGAGGAAAAAACATGGGAAGACAGTTAAGGGGATAAAGGGTGAGGGCTATGTGGAAAACTGGGCTGGTCAGGGTGTGCATGTGGCCATGTCTTGTGCCTGTGAGCATAGTCTGTTTTGCATTCTCATTAAAATCCCTTTCTAACTCCTTTTCTGTGTAACAAATTGCCTGTGTCATGGGGTCATGAGCAGATGGAGGTCCAAGTGCCAGCATTTGGAGAGGGGACCACAAAGGTGACTTCTCTCAGCTAAGTTCAGAACAATTAATTTTATAGTCAATATAGATAAAATAATTACCTTCTTTAGAATGTGAAAGTGATGATTTATTTCAGACATGGAATGTAAAGACTTTTAAGATAAATGTGCCAATTTCTCTTCAATGAGTGGCAAAGCAGCCCAGGATGATTATCTTACTGATGAGCATTTACAGTTGATAATCTGATCCTACCCTAGAAGACAAATATTATGCCTTGTATTCAGGACAGATGACAGAGAAAATCGCAGATCATAATTTACCCTGCTTGCAAGGAAGTGCTAAAACACTCATAAGATTATGCCAGCTAGAAAGATTATTTTAGAACTCAATATTTAAATATTTTCATTTATATTCTCTGTATTGGTGCCCAGCTACTCTTCAGCATTTTGAAGGTTAGTAAGATCTGGGGGTTAACATGACTTTTAGGCCTAAACTTGTACTACATACTGAATTGTTCAAGCTTATCTGAAGGCAATAACAAAGGCAGTAATATAAACAATCTCTGCCTCCAAGCCAAGATGTTCCATATCTTTCTCTCCTTGGTTTCAGATCAGCATTTGCAATAGTGTCAAAGAAGATGAGCTGGCTAAACTCCTTCTGTTGATGACAATATTACAGCTGGACAGCCAGTGAAAATATTTTTGCTGAGTTAATGTCATTGTCCACTTTTCCATGCTCTCTCTCTTTAACCATTAGATTTTATTTTTAATCAATCATAATGATTGAACAAAAAGAATTATTTTGTCTTGAGTTATACACCATGTCAAGGGTATTCAGAACAGTCTTTTTTTCCTGTATATGGCTTTGGATATCTTCAGTATAAACCCTGTAAAGAAGCAAGTCTCAGGCAAAATACATGGAAAATATAGTAAGCTACACTGTCCTGCCTCTGTGTTTCATTAGGGAATAACACAGGGGGAAATCATACTTCTAAGCTCTAAAGATCATGTCTGTTCACTCCAGAAGCCCAGTTAATTTGCTTTTTCACAGGTTTTTCAGCATTTAATCCCTTGCTTGTTTCCATTATCAGAGATCATTGTTTGCAGAACTTTTGCATTTAAGATGATTCTTTTCAATAGCCTGTGTTTGTAAAATTGCTTCAAAGCTAATTCTTGTTAACTTGAGAAAGAATAAGAAATTTGATGTCCCAGAAAGAAGCAAAAAAAAGTTTCAGCATTCAGAAAGCAATGTCAGCAACAATTAATTAAATAATATTCAGGGTTAAATGAAAAGACTGCTTAATTTAGGGGAAAAGCATCTTTTTTTATGAACAACTGGTCTCTGTGAGAAATCCCAAACCTCTACCTAATATTAACCTCCTAATTCTATGTCATCATGAAAAATTTTCTATATTTTTGACAGAGAACAACAATTAAGACTTAGATTTATACATTCTTCCTGCTTTACTTCTGTTCTACCTACTCAATTAATATCCCTGTTTACATAGAAAACTACTTAAATATCCATGTTAATTAGTTAAATACATTAAGATAAGCAAAGAATTTTAATTTGGTTTCCTGATTTTCCTTTCCTCTTTCCTGTGATGTTATTTGAAATGTAGATACTGTGCTATATGTGTCTGATGTAGCAATATTGTAGCAACAATTTTTAAAATTTGAACAGTGATGTCCGTCAAGCCTTTGCCTGGATTTGCCTGTTGAGAATTTCCTAACGCTTTTCTGCAAATTACAAGTCTGCAAGTGAGAATGTGAGATATGAATTTATGCAAATGGTATTGCAAAACCTGCCCTGCTACCAAACAAGCACTGTATAATAAAGCAAAAAGGTTGATGCTCCTCCTGTAAATCCTTCGGGAAAATATAGGCATCTGTTGTTGGATGTTTATTCAGCTTGCAAGAATTGGAGTCAGTTGAAGTATTTTACAGTCAATGGAGGAAAAAAAGGAGCACTTGCAGGGTATGTTTTCACTTACCCAAACAGAAATGTGCAAAATGGTTCACATGAATCATGTTTTTAAAGCATTTTGATTTTCCTCCTCTCCTGAAGGAGCCCAGAGTGACTATGTCAAAAGTTAGTGAGATAAATGTCCCTGAAGGGACTTGGTTTTGAGGGTCAGGTTGCTAGTTTGATAACACACCTTGAGTTTGGAAACATGATTTAACTCCCTGCTGTCTGAGTGGGACCTTCCCTTATGAAGCAGAACAAATAATTTTGAGTGGGGGAGTACAAAATGTTTTCACATGCTGACCAGAAGTTCTCCAAAATGATGATACATTTTATGTTAAGAAAACATAGGATAAATTTGGAATTTACTAGGTAATATTTCAGAAATAGATTTCCTTCCAGAATTTGAAAAGAGACTTTTGTATAAAAGTCCCTATTAGAAGCTGAATTGTTTCTTCAGTATGAAACTTTGCTGTTCAAATACCAGTTCTGCTGAAATTTCATGCAAATTTTCTTCAAGGGAACTGTACCACTGTAAGCTTTCTGGGAGCAGAGACACTTTTTATGTCTGTGGATTTTATGTTAATATATCTCCATTGAGACAAAACTGGAAAAAAGAAAACCCCTAATATTTACCTATTAAGAGAATATGTCAGTTATAAAAAAAAAAAAATAAATCCTATCTTTATCTAAGGAAAGTTTTGATCATTCAACACAGTCAGATCACATGTAATTTTTATCATATAATCTGCCAGACTATGCCTCCTCTGATAAAGGACACTCCAACCCTTTCCTAATGGAGGACATTCTTCACGTCAGAAGTTTGGAGAAGCCATTTAATAAACCTAATGATACTCCTAATAGAAGAGGGGATGCCCTCAAAGAGAGAGAGAGAGAGAGAGCATTTGATTTCCCTGATTGCTAATAATTTTTTTGGAAATATCATAGTCTAGTTAGTGATGCTGTACTAATTGATGTACCTTATTTAGGTAAGTTTCATAAAAAGCACTAGATCTTCAGGGATTTATAAAAAATTGAATTGTGCTACAGATAAATTAAACACTGTGGAAAAATTTCTCAGATGGCATAGCTAAAATAATCCAACTATGAAAGGCAGGAAGAATTATCTCCTTTTTCAAATAATATAAAAAATCTAAATTCCATGACAGAAAAACATGAAAATAAGCAATTGAAGAGATCTTGGTGTTTAGCTGTGGTTTGGCTATCATATTTTTGGTGTTTTCTAGTATAAGCAAAGGTCTACATAAGAAGTTAAGCAAAAACATAAATGAGGCTCTGATACCAGGTAGATAATTTTGTACTTATGAAACAGCTTCTAAATGTACTTCACTACTGCCTGCTGACAAATTTACCTATTGCCTTCTTTTAAAAGGAAAAATTCTGGCTTAAATGCTGTGTTGGATTTCAAGTTCATTCATAGGTCCTAAGGTGACCAAATACTTGACTTAATAGAGGGCAAAAAGTGCTGAGATGCTCAGTTAACATGGTTTTCCTCTGGTCTGTTGCTTAGAGAGAGAGGGGGAAAAGACTGATTTTCACTTGTACTTCTCATATTAAATTTTGACCCTGCCTACAGGGTTCAACAAAGCAATAATGGTTATCCATTACTGAAGGCTCATGGTGACTCCAAGAGTTCTCATTTGGCTTGCAATAATGCCTTTGTATGTTCTGTGAAATACTAGATAAATAGAGGGATATTAGAGAGCATACTTGTTGTTTAAGTCTGCCAGTTTAAATCTCCTGGACAAATATTGGCTAGGATTCTTGTTTTCAGGCTAAATGGTTTCTTTCTTTCTTGTACTGTAAGCATAATTTAAATAAACTAAACCAATCCAGACAAAAAGCCACCTTGGTAACACAAGGAAAGCTCTTAATCTTCTCTGCTGTATTAAACAATGAATGCCACAGATGTAAAATGGTGAAAGGAAGATTTTTACTAGTGGGGTAGTGGTATTTAGAGCCATTGAATAGGAGCAATTGAAATATGTCCTTCCAGATATCCTGGATGATATTCTTAGACCCACTCCTGCTATATTGAAAGGTAAGAGGGAAATCTCTCTGTGTTTAGCACTGTATTGTACATTTAAAATCTAAGTTCCCTGTGCCATGGTCAGTCTCCTGATGGTAATTTTGCAATGTTCTGCAGAAGGGGACTTTTCTCAGAAAATTACCTGATGTTTGAACCTTTAGTTTTACCTATAGATACATATCCTAAAATAAGACTCCTCTCCCTGAGGAGGAAGCAGTAGTGGAAACAACATGAGCTTACTGTAACCCCCTTCCTGTCTCTCCCTCCACTGCTGGGAGAGAGAAGGTAGAAAATAGGGAATAAAGTTAAGCCTGGGAAGGAGGGAGGAGTGCAGGGAAGGCATTTTAAAGATTTTGTTTTCTTCTAATTATCCTCTGATTTAACTTGTAAAAAATTCCATTTTCCTCCCCAAGCAGAGTCTGTTTTACCCAGGATGGTAACTGGTGAGTGATCTCTCCCTGTTCTTATCCCAACTCATGAGCCTTTTTTGATATGCTCTGTTCCCTGTCCAGCTGAGGAGGGGAGTAACAGAATGGCTTTTGTAGGCACCTGACTTCCAGCCAAGGTCAAACCACCATAGTGTGCAATACCTTCTCCTCAAACATACTTTAAAAGATTTTGGTGATGGTGGGGAGTATAGGGAGATAGATAAAAAAGAAAACATTTATATACTTAGAAAAAACTTATCTACCAGATGTCTACTTGGACTTGCAGCATGTGATTTGCATTCTGACTGTGACAAGTAGATTTAACAATCTGTGAAGTAAAAAGCTGTAATAAATTTCCTCCTTTTTTTCTATGAAACAATGCTTATTTCCTGATTGACTGAGTTCACTAAATCATACTGAGTCACATACCTGAAAGAGGGTGCAGCCCTGAATTTGTAGTTGATATAAAGCTATTGTGAGAAGATAATTGCTTCTAACAAAGGAATAACATTTGCTCTTAATTTCAATTTGCTTCTAGCAGAGCATGTTCATGTAAGACATCGAACCATGGCCATTCTCTATGGAGCCAGAATACAGCACTTGTCAATAACATTTTGAATTTCTTGCTTTCCTGGTGCTGATGATGGAATGAGGTTGTAACGTGATAAATTAATCAAAATTATGAACTGCCGAATCATGAATGCATGGACATGCTTAATTCAGTGTTACATTCATTATTGAAGTGAATTGTCCCAGATTCCAGCTCAACACTTAGGCCTCACCTAAAATCTGTGAGTTACTGAGATTCATGAGATATGTTAAATTAGGTGCCTCATATAGTTGCTGTCTGGGGAGGAGGCTCCAGTGACAGGAACCGGACTGCAAACTGTTTTTCTGATGGATTGCAAACTATATGAGTAATGTCTGAAAGAATGCAAAATTTTATCTTTGTGTTCATTAAATTTACGTATTTTACACCCCTAAACTGATTTTTCTCCAACTTAGAATTATTTTTATTTCAATAATTTGTTTCATTTAAAGCACAGCTTTGAGTGCTCATAGAGAGAATTGGTTTTTTTCCCCCAAATTTAGTTTTCTTATGTAAAATGACACTTTGGATTAGCAAGAAGCTAATGAAAGCATGTTGTTTAATGAGTTCTTGAAGTTCACAGATTATATATATTGGCTAAGAAGCCTTCATCCAGTTTCCTCTTTATTCAGATCACTTTAAAAAAAGGATAGTTCTAGTTAGTGGTTCCACATTTTCTTGTAAATTAACTATTTCTAATTTTTGAGATACTTTTTTTTCTGTCATCCATTATTAACACTGAAGTATTACATTGTCTTCCTATTTTATCTAGAAAATAATTATTAATAAAAATAAGTTTCTGATATTAACTTAATTCCATAAAATAAATAAAGTTTGCATACTTGAATTCTGATTCTGAGAGAAATCTTAGAAAATGTTATATTATTCTCTTGGAAGGAGAGAGGAGTTATTTTGGGAAAATATATTACATTTTCTTCTGCTTGCTAATAAATACATAACTTCCAAAGAATTCATGAACCTCATAACATGCAAGTTCTTCTGTAACTGTAGAATTAGCATCATTCAGTTGATAAATTGATCTTTTATGTTAGATCTTTGAAATTCAGGAAAAGATTTTATTGCAAATTGATGTTATTATTTGGATATGAACCCTTCAGTGTTTTCTCCCATCCAGAGGAACATTTCAGCTCTCCCTCCTTTCTCAAACGTGCCACATCATCTTGTAAAAAACCATCACAAAGCGTTGCATCAGGTTCCTGAAGTAAGACTTGAAAATCTCAGTGTGGAAAAAACATGCTCCTGCAGAAGAATTCATCCTGCTGTGTAAGGACAGCAAACATGGGAGACAGATGTGATGGCTTAGAGCAGAATGTTCCCTGGTGTATCATGCAGTGATAAAATGTGGAACAGTTACAATATTTGTTATGAAATATGAGATGCTTTTTTTTTTTTCCCAAAGCAATGAAGGAGCTCTCTTGGCTGCCTAAGTGATAAGTTTTTTTCAATATCACTAGACAATAAAACTTTGGCAACTGCACAATAAATATCCTCTCCAGGTATTTGTTCTACTGGAATTAACCCTTGCAACTTTTCAACAATCCCATTGCTGCTGAAGAATGACACATAAATTGCATACAACATAAGTTCCTTCAGCAATCAACTGAAGTTAAAGAAAAGCAGTCTGCTATGGAGGGATGTATGTGTACAATTTATGTGTCTGCACTATGTTCTATAGAGTACCCATAGTTGTGACTGTTTGTCAGAACTGAAAGAGGGACACTTTTCAAATTGTCTATGATTGTATGTTATGGTTTAATGAGATATTTTTCTGTTTCAGTAATTTACTCTTCAGTGTTTCAAAAGCCATGTGGTTTTCCTTGCTAAAATGCAGAAAATACAGTTTGAAACTTCTCTTGAGCAGCCCTCATAAATGATGCAGACATTCTTGGCCATAATCTGTCAAGGTTTCAATGCACATTTTTCTCCATTCTGATATGTCATTTAGGGTTTTATTACAGCTGCCATATTTCTTGGTATACATATGTTTCTGATTGTCATATCTTAATAATGCAAAAATTTCTGATCACATTAAGCATTTTGCTTTCATTAGAGAGGACTGTTGAATGCTCATGAATGAACTGGGTGGTCTTGTGTGTCAGCTGTCTACTTCTTATTATCTCCTCAATTCATGAGCAAACCTTACAGATATGTGTCTAAGAGAAACTGGAGGCACTTATGCACATACACAATGACAGTTTATTGTGTTTAATCTGAAAACTCTTCAGTCCTTGGTATCCATAAATTATCAATAATATATTGATAGCTGTGCTTTGTATTATACTTCTGTACAGAGCCCTTGGGAATAACCAAGTCCGGTACTGGACAGGTGACTGGAAAGCTCCTTTGCAGTCCTGACAGAGAATCATCAGCTGCTTGCATACTTAGGAATAGGAAACAAAGAAAATCCTTTCACTAGTAGAAAGCCTTTAAAATAATCCTTTGAAACTGATAAAAGTTTTGTTCTTAAACATGACCCAACCATTTGTAACATATGTTAATTAAAATGCATGTTCCTTTCAAAATATAGCTATCTAATATTTTCATACATATGAAAAATCTAATTTCAGTGTCAGAGAACCCTTTTTGAGGTGTGTTACATAAGAGGCCTGTTAGATCTTATTATTCTTACCTATATTACAATAGTGTGTTGTCAAAAGGTAGATCAGAGCCTGATTGTATCATGTGCTTTGGAAATACAATAACTGAGATAATGTCTCGCCAGAGAGATGGTTCAGTTATTCACTGTATGAATCCACTGTTCATCTTTATCTTGTTCATAGTTTTGCTTCCTTTCCAAAATATATGTGAAAGAACTGGGGAAAATTCAGAAAAGGACAAAGCAGATGTTGAATGGAGGTACAGTGTCTTCCACTGATAGAAGAGCTAAACATGTTGGAGGGACACACAGCATGACTTTCCCTGAATAGAAAAGTTAAAAATATCAGAAAAATATAGGTGGAAAAGAGATGCTTTATTGAATCTTTGGCCTCTGTGATACTGAGATTTTGATTCTTTACAAGAGGTGGTTGTGCAAAGGAACTCTACCCCGAGTTACATTTAGGATGCTAAAAGATGACATGGGGTCAAGGACTTACTAGACAGATTCCTGGAAGAAAACTCTGTGGGGGGTATAAAAACAAAGACATAAATCACTGGGCTAGAATGGGTTGGAAAGGGTGAGAATATTTTTGGGAAATGTTGCTACAAGTACTTTCTATCCATAGTGCTCTGTTGTAAAGCTAAGATGCTAAGATAGATGAGCTTTCAGTATGATGTGTTTTGGGATCTTGTGTATCTACTGATGATAAAAGCATACTTGTTGACTTGTTTAAACAGAATGCTTAACTTAAATAAATAAAATTATTTGTAATGAACCTCACTTTTAGCATTCCATCACTCAGCAAGACCTTAAACATATGCTTGGTGTTAAGCCTGTGATCTGTCAGTTAAAAGAAAGAGAGAGAGATTCACCAAAGTAGCTTTATTGCAGTGAAAGAGGTTGCCTGAAATAAAATGAGTAGAAGTAAAAAAAAAAAAAAAATTTAAAAATTGCTTATTGATTCTAATTGGATGCCAATGGAAACAAGATGCCAATGAGAAAGCCAGGGGATTTGTTCCAGGACAATGATTCTGAACAGGCTCTCACTTTCTCTGCAGGGCAAGTGATGACAGCTTATTGCAGGATAAAACTGTGCTTGCAGGAAACTGCTACTCACAGAGCAACTGGTGTACATATAAATCCACATCCTACTTCAGCTCATGATAACTTATGTATACAGTTCTAGCTGAGAGAGATTTCCCCCAGAACTAGTGAGGAAAACAGTGAATTTGTGTTACCCCGAAACCTTTTGAGGGAGTTTTATGAATTTGCTACCTGTTCTACAGTCTGACATATTACTTTCTCTACTGGAATCTACTACATGTATTTCCAAATTTGAAATGGAGAGGAAGCAATCTGAATTTATGTCCTGATCAAATTCACAGATTGTGGGAAGCACCCTGAATAAATCATGAGAGTTTTCCATATTACATTTTATGCTGGCCTATCTACTGTAATATTTGATTGCTGTAATCACATTTCAGTTAGTATACCTAATAAGCTAAAGAAAGAAGAGCCATAAAAGTCCTTGGACCAGTATAATCCTTTTTCCACTCTGAAATAAAACTGTTAAAGCAATAACTAAACCAGTTAATACACCAGCATTTTGTAGTAGGGCATCAGTAAAATTAAATTACAATGTGTAATTTCTTGTTTCTGAGTAAAACATGCTGCATCCACTGCATGTCCCATAAAGGATCTTAGTTGACAAATCTCAATTTGACTGTGGGCAAAATAATTGTCTATTATTTTGCCTTGGGGCTGTTTTGCTTTAAAAAATCAAATACTGATTCTGAAGAAATAGAGCAAGTCATTTTCTCTGAGAACAGATTTCCCACTGACAGTGGCTATTAAAAAGATTTAATGAAATCATCAGCAGTTGTTTGAAGCTGGTCTAGGTATATTTTTGTACTCAATCTGCACATCAATATTAATTTTTTAACACAGATGGAGGTTTTATTGGTACCCAAGGAAGGAAGTAGGAAAAACAGTTTACTGGAATTTCAAATTACAAGCAGGGCACAAAGCTGATGGAAGCAAGTGTGAAATTAGACCTATGAAACACTATGAAAAAGAGAATGCAGTGGGATACTGGAAAACAATTGTGACCAATTCCCTCTATGGAAAATGTAGTTCAATGACACCCATCTTCTTCATTATGTTTAAGGTCTGCCAGTCAAATCTTTATAGACCTCTTTTTGAAGGTTTAATTATGTCTTGATTAAACCTGTTATCAAAATAAACAATGCATGATTTCTGAGATTTGTGGAAAAAATATTGAAACATAAAATCTCAGAAAAAGGCTTGAGGTCTGATCCATCTGCATCTCAGGTATTTCTCTTTTTTTTCTTTTTCTTCTCTCACCAATGAGATTTCACTGTTCATTTTTCTGATAAGGAAATTTTCTCTTGAAATCTCAGAGTGAAAAAAATATCTTTCAAAAATTTATAGTGCCTGTTCTGATTCCAGGGAAGAGCCTTTTGGTCATATATAGAAAGTAGCCCAAAAAGTACAAATGAAGTGGTATATAACATATATCTCTTGATAAGCAAATTGTAGATTAGTGGCAATAAACAAATTTAGGGCTTTTGTTGGGGTACAAACTCAAAGTCCATTCATAGGAGATAAAACCATTCTCAGGTTCACTTCAGTCAGCTGAAGCCTATTTAAATACTCTGTGTGAGTTTCACTGCCATTTATTTATTGAATGCTATACCTGGGCATCTCAAAAACATTTTGTAGCTTAGCTTACTATAATGCTGCAATACCACGCCCATTTTATAGATGGGTAAGTTAGAAACAGAGTTTAAAGTCCAAGCTCTGAGATGATTCTTAGGCATCTCTAATCATCTGAAAAAAACATTGAAGGTTTTAAAAGTTGGTTAAGCTAAAACTTCAAATTATCCTCAGCAGGAATAAGTAGGAATCAATATCTTGGAATACCTAGATCTAGATCTAAAGATCTAGCTATATGTTTTCAGGAGGAGTGGGAGTATAAAATTTTCATCACATTAAGCTGTCTTCCCATGCTAATTCAAAAATTATTTAAATTAATGCCTTTCCAGAGATGGAAAAGATGATCAAGAGTGATTGAATTGTTAACATGTGTTGAATCATTGATGTGAAAAGGATGGCCTTCTAAATATAAATAAATTGAAGTATGCCTGGGCACCAGAAGACTGTGTCTTAATTGAATCTGGATGACCTAATTCTCACCATTTTCTTTGGAGGCACCCAACTAAGGGTGGATGGCTTTTTCTCCTATGGACTAAAATTCAGTTGTACAGGAATTACAAAGGATAAAAGTAAGTGTATCACCACAAGGACAAGAAATACACTGAGGATGACAAGAAAGACTGTGGATAGCAAATATCAATAGTACCATAGGAAACACTTTCCTATGCCCTGGAAAATGAAAAAAAAAAAAGGCAAAAAAATACTAAAATAAGTTAGAAAAAAATGCTATGAAAGACAATAGGTGAATAGGAATTGTTGTGTTGTGTGCACATGGAATTTTCAAGACAAATATGATTTCTTGATCCAAAAGTAATTTCCAAAATCTTTTGTAGGAAAGGTGTACTCTCAGTAGTAGACAAACCAAAATACCAAAGAAGTTTGTAAATGACTCATGAAAGACAGACACAAAATCTCACCTTCACCACCTACCCAGCACAAGATGTCAGATATCTATATGCTTGGGAGTGTTCAAGGCCAGACTGGATGGGGATATGAGCAACTTGGTCTAAGGGAAGGTATCGCTGCCCATTGCAGGGACAGTGGAACTTGATGATTTCTAAGGTCTGTTCCAACCCAAACCTTTCTATGACTCTATGATCATATATATACAAATACATAAAGCTCACACTTGTAAGATTTTGTCTAAGAAACCAAAGCTACCATCACTGGGACCCAAAAATACCTGTTTGTGAAAAATTATGAAGCAGCAGATACTGTTGTCTTTTTGTGGGAATGATCTCCTATTTACAAAACCTACAGATTACAATTCATTACAAATCACACAACATTAGCTAATATAGGAAAAGTCAAAAAGGAAAACAGGAGAAGGAGCTGTAACTAGAGGTCACATAGAGCACAGGAGCATACAGACACAAGTTGCTTGCAGCAGATGGAAAACCAGGCTGAAGGGTGTGGTGAAATTATGCGAAATTTTCTTTCTCTACTTTTCCTGTCTTCCTGCTCCTCCAATATTGTATATGTAATTTAAGAAATTGCATTCCTTATTTTAATAAGACCCAGGGAGCAAGTTTTGTTTAGAGAATGTTTTGTCTTGGGTTCATTGTGTCAGTGAGATCTGAGAATCAGCTGTACAGTAAAAAACTCTGTCACTTGACATACAACTCTCAGTGTCTTCTCTCATGAGGGTTCTCTAATTAATATTGTCTTTTAAAACAAATCACTTTTAAGGATTTAATTAACACAGAGTACTGACATTTTTAGTTTAGGCTGAACTGGTTTCATCAATAAATGCTTTCATCATCCTTTGTTCTTTCTCCCTTTTTTGCACTTATTCCTTGACAGTAAAGTGGTTTGCTTTTCCAATTTAACAAATAGGAAATGTAGCAAGTGACTCTTTGGATGCCCTCCTAAATATCTCTGTTTAAGGAAAGCATGTTAAATTTTGGGATCAGATACTTTATTTACTTTTAACTATTTTTTAAAGCATCTTTGCAGAACAGAAGTACCTCTTCATAGCTTATCCTGCCTTTTCAAACTTGCTCTTCCATTTATTCTCTAGTTTTCCAGAAAAAAGATTTTGGTCTAGCATTTTTATTCTAGATACTACTACCCATAATAATCATTAAGATTAAAAAGTAGAACAGATCAGCTTATTTTTATGAAAAAAAGATGAATAGGAATATTTCAATTGTTGTCCTGCAGATACAGTAAATAAGTTTTCATTTCTTCATCATCCTTTAAAAGAAAAACAAAAGGGGCATAGGGAAGGCTTTTTCTGTTTTCTTAGAAAGCTTCCCAGCAAGTCATTAACACTGAGACAGATTTCCCTTAAAAATATTTGTGCATTTCATCTGTAATGCTGCTCTCAGTTCTGTGAGTCAGATTTATCATCCATCTCATCCCACAGTAGCAAGCTCTCCATCATACACTGACCTTCATTCTCTTTCCTTGGAAGCTTTTCATTTTGAACTGCAGCATACTCTGCTTGCTTTGTCCATTCCCTTCCCAGCTGCCCTTTTGTGGATATTTTCTTTCTGCCTTTGTATTTCTTCCCTCTATACATAAACTGGGTATTGGTCCTCTTGATCAGTCTGCTTTCACATATTCCTTTGTCTTTGAACTTTTGTTTGACCGTATTTTGTTCTGAACCAATGATTGTCATTTCTGGGAGCTTTTTCACAGACAGTTTTGCTGTCCTTACTATTAAGATGCATTTCTGCAGGGTGAAATCTTCCTCTCAGCAGTCTCTCCAGCCATGTAGGGTCAGACATCCCACAGCCTGTCAATTAACAGAGAATCTCTAATGTTTCCAAATTTGCATGTAGATGCTGGAGTTTGAATTTCCTTCATTTGCATTTAGTTCTGGATCAGAAAAGATCCACAATTTATCTCTTTGAAGTCTCATACCGCCATCCATAAGAGCCACTGGACACCCTTCATCACTGTTGTAGGAATTTTACCATTTTTGAAGATAGTACCAACCCATTCACTCCATTCACCTCATGTTCATTGTTATTGAAGGCCCATTTTTTGGAACAAGACGTGGTTGCAAATGCTTGGGTTCTCTCTATGGGAGATGCTTTGCATCTGCTAATTTTTCTCATTTACCTCCTATTAATCTCCTTATACTGGCTGATGCCACTGCACTTTATGAATTCTATGGCTGGGTAATAAGAAGGCACCACATTTTTAAACACATTCTGGTTATTTATTAAACAACATATTAAGACATTCAGTCTGTCTCCTGTGCAAACCAGCAAACTCTCCTTTTGCAATCTCTGGTCCTACCCCAACTTTCATTCAGATGATTGTATTGAGATAAATGACTGAAAAAATAAAGCATTTCACACAGAGGGTTAGTCCTGCATCCCAATAGTCTTGTTGTTACTAGGAAATCATTCAATTCAGAATTTCATTTTGGTCAGTGTCATCTCATTACAGTTAATCACATCCCACATTGCTAGCAAATTATTCTGTCACTCTTAATTTCAAGCACATCTCAGTGCTGTTGTTTAGGATATGTGTGCAGCAGTGTCACTGCTGTGGAGTTTTCTCAAGCTAGGACCAAGGTGCACTCCAAATACCTTAATACAGCACTCTGACCCAAGTGTCATCCATAATGTATTCATGACACTCCCATGCAGGCGAAGCATTACAGAAATGGAGCAATCAATATTTAGACTGTAAACCTTGCAATTCTGTGATTTATCTTATTTCTACATAATTTTATCACATGCTGATACTGGTGTGGGCTGAGACACCAGGAATAATGTGTAGTAGGAGAGTGATTCAGGGTGTTTGAGACCTTAGTTTCAATGAGAATTTGGAATGTGGGGAAGCTGGAAAGCTGCTGTGGTATGTTAAGTCCAACAATCCTAAAGGTGACAGGGAGAAGAAGAGGTTGTAGGCTACATCATCCCATGGTCTTCTCCAAAGAGAGCTGAATCTGTTTCTAGCTCAAACACTAACCTTATACATCACTTTAAACAACATCTCTCACCTCTGTGATAATTATTCTCCTATCCTTGATCTGTCATATATATCTAAAATGTTAACCATCCAGGATATAATGAGTTTATACAATAACCAATGAAATTCTTTAGGTTGATAATACAGCATGAAATCCAACCAACCAACCCAAAATCCACCAAAACAACCCCGCAAAAAAACCAACCAAACAAACAAAAAATCAAACCCAAAAAGCCATCAAAAATCCTAGTCTTATATTTTATCATAAGACCAGGATTTGAAAACTACACTGGTTTTAATCCTTGCAAAAGAAGATTTTGCTAAGAAAGGACTCAAGTCTCTGTCAACTTTGCCCTGATAATATCACTTTTCTGCTTTTGCTATTATGAAATTTGAGTCCTCAGAAAAATAAAGAACCAAAAATGGTGTGTGATTAAAGGAAGACAAGAGTGGTACCTTTCAAATTATTTTTGTAATTACAGAAAAGAATAAAATCCATCACAGGGAAGATCACTATATAATGAAAAGAAGCATATGATTATTGACCAAACCATCTTCCAGCTTCAATGCCAATTGAATAATATCACCACATGTGTTGCAGTAAAACTAAAAGAGGAGATGGGCATCTGAATTAACAGTGCTCCTGCATCTGGAAATGTTGCTTTCCCTTTTAGAGCTGCCTTGTCCTTATGACTCTGCCCTCTTGATTTCCCACATTTTCATAAATGACTCGTAAGTGATTCACATGCAGATATTCAGTGAATGCTCATACTGACTGTAAGTAATCTCTCCTCTGTTGTTTACTCTTTTTTGGCATCAGACTGTGGTAGTGGACTGCACAACTAGCCCTCTCAGCAATCTTGCCTCCTTCTGGAGCAAACCTGAGGACTCAAAATTACTTTTACCTCCATGCATTAAAATTGGCTTTGGGAAATGAAGTGACTGGGAGAAGAGACCAGCAATCCATCATCTCTACAGATGGTTGTGTCATTGTCCCCCTGTTCTGTGATTGAGTTTGTTGTCCCACAGCTGTCTTAGTTTCTGTTGCTGGGTGGTGGATCCCCACAGTTTGCTTCAGTATCTCTGCAAAGGTATAAAAGTGAAATGGCTGCAGCTGCCTTGGCCTCCATTCCATGCATACTGATTCCAATACATTGTCATTCTAGCAAAATGCCCGAGAAGTGACTCCAAGATCCCTCTTCAGCCAGCATTACTGCCTTCAGAGCATGATTCAGAGCACTTTATAGAGAGCATAACCTTCCCTGACAACTCTAGGCACCTGAAATGAGACAGGGAGAATACTCCCTGATGTGTCCGCTTTCTGCTTAGCTTTAAGGTTTTGAGAAAACTCCCTAGGCTCAGGGGCATTTGTCTGAGCTATTATTGTGTTACGGCATAAATATGGTTTTCCTTACTGCTGTAACATTTCTTACTACATCCTGCCCAAGGGACACTCTGAGGCTGTGTCCTTTGAAACTGGTAACCTTTGTGAGGACAAAGCTTATTCCATCACCAATCCAAGAGTTTTTCTTTGTCTGGCCCGTCTAGTTTTCCATCTTGTGGTTACTTTCAATCTAGGATATTACAAACCTGGTTATACACTGATAATTCAGGGTATTGCAAGTCAGTTAGAGCATGCAGCATGAAAAATATACATGTATGCCCTGGCATAGTATAACCATAAATGTATGATGAACATCGCTCAGCTGTGTTTGAGCAAAATTTTTGTTGCCTAAAAAGAAAATACTACTGAGTGTTCTATTTCTCCTTCCAGGTAGACCTTGCAATTTCTCTGATATTAAATCTTCTGCTCTTCCTCTGTCATTGACACTGCTTGGCCTAATCTGCTCATGACACATTTGAACTATCTCCCAGACAATTCAATCTGCCCAATGGCAGGTTTTTTCAAGCTCACATTTCTTGCATAACCAAGTGTCTTTGTTTAACTGCCTTTGGCAAGTAATCCCTGCCCAGCTGCTCCCACACTTCCCCCTGGTGGGACGGGAGAGAAGTGGAAGAGCGAAAGTGAGAAAACTTGTGGATTGAGATAAAGACAGTATAATTGGGAAAGAAAAGCTGTGTATGCAAACAGAGCAAAACAAGGAATCATTCACCACTTCCCATGGGCAGAAAACTCTTCAGCCATCCCCAGGAAATCAGGGCTCCATCACATGTAATGGTGACTCTGGAGGACAAACACCATTACTCTAAATGTCTTCCCTCTCCCCATTTCTTCTTCTCTCCCCAGTTTTATATGCTGAGCATGATGCCACATGATCTGGAATACTCCTTAGGTCAGTCAGGGTCAGCTGTCCTGGCTGTGTCGCCTCCCAACTCCTTGTGCACTCCCAGCCCCTCACTGGTTGAATGGGGTGAGGATCGGAAAAGGCTTTGGCTCTGTGTTCAGTGTGAGCACTGCTCAGCAGTAACAAACCCATCCCTGTGTGTATCAACATTGTTTCCAGCAAAAATCCAAAACATAGTCACATAACAGCTATTCTGGAGAAAATGAGCCCTTTCCCAGGCAAAAACATCATACAAAGACACTATAAAAGTTCACTATCTTGTCTAGGAGGAAAAGCCTGGACTTGATTTCCATCAGAAAGACTCTGTGCAAGGGAACAAACAAAGAAATTAAACACTGCAGAATCACAAGATACAACTCTTGAAGGAAGATTTCTCACTGTACTGCATAGTTTCATTGTGATGAGGAAAACAGAAAACAGTGGCAGAAGCAGTGAATGCAAAGGGACCTAGAAGTGGAAATGGCTCTGCTAACAGTAGCTGACAGTTTTCTTCCACTTTTTATAAAATCCTTACTATCTACTATAAAGTCTTCTGTGAAGAAAATAATTGAATGCTATTTTTACAGACAAAACTACGTGAAACTGAGGAGAAACTGAGGGAGGCTGAAATTACTGAAGGTCACACAAGAAACTGAAGAAAGTGAAAGCACAGAAGGAAATCTTCTGGTTCTTTCTTTAGCTTTTTTTTTTTTAATTTTATTAGCAATGTGTTGGACTCATATATGGAAATAAGCAGAACAGTCTTTTTCATCTTTCTTTTCACTGCCCTCACACAAGGTTTAGGATATAATTTAGTCTTTTGCATTTCATGGAATAAGTGGTAAGTCTCACAGAATTCCATATGTGACAGCAATATAGATATCTGCAGGCATCCTGTATCATATCAATTTAGAGTTTAATTAAGCCTCTTGTGCTAATTCAAACGACCTTGCATTTGCTGTGGTCAGTGTTTATATAGTATATATATAGTAGCTCAGAGGAAAGTTTGATCTATTTTTCTCAGGGCTGCCAGCCTGTGCAAAAATTGATGGAGACAGATCAGGAGTGAACAGAATTGTTTCTACTCTATGTAATATAGCTCTGGGTAGAGCTGGCCTAAAAACAGATATAGGAAGATAAGCTGGTTCACATTCAGCTGGGAGGGAAGCATATAGGTTAAGTGGTATTAATCACTGAGCAATTGATTTAGGTTTGGATCCTTCCAAAAATTGCAGTCTCCTTGATGGCTCATTGGGGCTATCATGTGTTATGATGGAGACAGTTTTCACACTTGATGGGATGATAATACCTTTTCCCACTGTGAAGGGTTCTTTATGTTGATGGGTTTTGCATTTTACGCAAACTCCATGTGACAAACACAAATGACAGACACTGTAACCTAAAACTATAAACTACACTTCACACATCCCCTGTATTGCTGTGTCTCTGATGAGATTTTTCTTGCCAGTCCAGTAGGGACTTGAACATTTTTTGTTTGTTTGTTTTTGATATTGTTATGCTGTCTTGTAGAATATTTCAATAAATAAATAAATGAACTGTAAAAGCTTTGGAAGTAAATTTTATTATATATGTTGTTCTCAAATAACCATAAATATTCTCCTTCTGAAGTCTCATTAGGGTATGAAATTTTGGTGCTTAATGACTTAAGAGGCTTATGAAGAAAATCTGTTTATTTTTATGATTTGTCTGCTAAATTGCTAAATCTGTCAAATTTGATTACCTTTTGTAAGTGTGCATTAGTTCAAAGACAGCTTTATTAGCATGTTCCTGATAGAGTCCCCATTTCAGTTCAACTGGACAAGAAAATTAGCACTAAAAACCTACATTAAACAAAACTGGACCAAGGGAGTATGGCAAAACGAATAAAGCTCATACTTAATTTCATTGTTTCCTCAAGCACAGTGGATAATTTCTTATTCCAACTAATCTATGTGTCATGTCTCTAATCCCCTTACTGCTAAGAAATCATCCAACAGCTGGTCCTCGGGGAGCATTTGGCATTTCTTTTGTGAAATTCTCAACTTTATGGAAAGAAGTTTCGCCTGTATTTTATGCCCATTGACAAGCAATTATTTTTTTCCTTGCCTACAAAGCCAGCACAAATGAAGAGTTATTTCCAGTCTATGTGATTCTGATCATCTTTGAAGGAGAAAGGCTAAAATAGACACAAATTAAATCCAACTTTTCCTAATTTTTTTTTCATTTCGGATGGTATTTGCCAGGGCTTGCATGGGGGCTGTATAAGACATAGAGGTGGTATGAATGTGTCTCAGGGTTTCAGCTCAGCTTATAGCAAATTGCTGATCTGATTTGAGAATTAAAAATTACATAAGGGATTAATCATTGTCCTCTCCTGGAAAGCATGCAAAGCAATATGGAGCTATTTCAGAGGGCTTGTTATAGTACAGATATACGTGACCAGGAATTCAGTTGGTCCTCACACAAAAAGTGTTGTTCCAGCTCCTGATTTTGTCAGTGGTGAATTCCTATCGAAATTTTGGTTAAAAATCTCATCCTAATAAAGGTTTTCTGCATTGTGCTATCTGAATTTATCTCAGTGTTTTCAGTTCTACATCAGCCTTCAATGATTTGGTACATGCCTTGGCAGTGCAGAGTAGACACCCTGATGTTAGAAAAGGACTTCAAATTGATATTTAAAAGCTTGTCCCAGAATGCAGAGATAAACTTCAATCTGGACGTTACAAATTATGCACAAAAATTCCCATAGATTACAGGAAAGTGCCATTTTGAACCTTGAGATTCTGGACACCAGATCTGTGTCTCAAGACCTGAAAATCCCATTGAATCCCACTGAGGGATTGAGAGATTTTTTTTTTTCAATAGCAGATGGAATTTCATCTAGCAGGTTTTGAAGGAGTAAGAGATATTCTTCCACCTAGAAATATAAACCTAAGTAATGTTGGTGTCTTTTCTAGCTTGCTGAGTTGAAGTTGCAGTGTTTTTCTTGTTCATGGATATTAACTGCAGCAAGAAATGGGGAATATGACAAATATTATTGCACAAAACTTCCAAGTAGAGTGCATACAGAAGATAATATGGCCATACAAACTGAGTTCATTGCAACCAATGTTATTACTCTGAGTGTCAAAACAACAAATAGTGGCTCATATCTTCTATAGCAATGCCAATATCTTTGACACAAGTTGAATGGAAAGATGTACTGGTTTTCTAGTTCCTTGATGAATGACAAAGGCAAAATGATTCCTTGCCAAGATGACTTGGACATGTTATTTACTATATATTTCTAGGGCAAAGTAACAATAAATAAAAAATATTTGTCCTGGAAAGGAAAGATTTGCAGGCTGTTTCCTTGCCAACAAATGATATCTTTTGCAAAGCAATGCAACTGTGAAAAAAACACTCATATTATTTGTAAAATATTCCCAAAGCAAGAAAAGAGACTCACTCCAATAAAGCAACCAGCTCTTTCATATATCAAGAGTTAGTAACTGTACTGCAAGTATAATTTTGTCCTTTAGCTTTGAAAATAAGTCAGAGGTCTCTCTAATTGCTCCAAATGTTACAACTGTTACTAAAATGCATTACAATTAGTATGTTAGTGTGTCAGTATGTTAGTCATTGATCAAGACTTCAGTATGTTAAGTTGATAAAAAACAAGATCAAACAACTTCTCTTCACCACACCTGGCCCAGAGTGTCAGGCAGGAGAAAACAAATGAGTATACAGAGACAGGTCCGCATATGCAAAGCAATGCAACTGTTCATTGTCATAGAGTCACAGAATGGTTCTGGTTCGAAGGGACCTTAAAGATCATCTAGTTCCATCCCCCTTTCAGGGACTGCAATGCCTTCCACTAGACCAGTGGCTCATGGCTGCCTCCAACCTAGTCTTGAACTCTTAATACAGTTAAAAATCATCATCTCGAAGGAATCTGAAAGCGTCAGGATTAAATCGTTGGAAAGATGGATGAAACTAAGAGAGGAAGATGGTAAAGACATGAAAAGCAAATGAAAGAGGCTGGCATCATCAGCCAGTATGTGATGAGAGAAAGAAATTTTTGCCACTAGGCTCCCATGTCCATTGGATAGGTTTATTGTCATAGATCAGTTATGATTATTGGTAGCTTGAACAAAGTGCCTCAAAATGAGGACCACAAACAAAGAAATCCCTGGGCAATTATACTCTTACAATTTTGCTGACTGATATTGCTGGTATTACTGACTGATGGAGGAGGCAAAAGATGCTTTGTGTACTCTTTTGTAGTTATGCTGTGCAGAAATAATCTGCTAAACTCACATATCACTGTCATATATCCACGGATATATCCATCCATGGATATGAAGAACAGGGCATAAAAGACAGAACAAAGGGCCCCAGTATGTAAGCTAGAGACTTATAAGAGAGGAGGAAATTCATTGGAACAAGTTGTTCATGATTGTGGTAATAGGTTTTTATCTGGAATAATGTTTATTCAAATGTATTTAAAGACTGCTGCAAATTCATAATTATACTGATAATTTATTGGGTTTTCTTTTTTAAAGCCTTTGAGATCTGGCTGAACAATAGAAATTATATGCTTTTCCTGTATAACTATGTGCAATATGAATATATGAATAAAAGTGCTGCAAACTTTAAGTGAAACATTGATGGAGAAGCAATGAGAATTATTTCTTAACATAATTTACTCCTTACTGAAGACTGGTTAATATATATACAGAGCATAATACATGTTCTCAAATTTTTTATTAACTTGAAAAAGGATTAATCTCTGATCTTATCCCCACTTGTTCCTATGAAAATGCTCTTTAACATAATAATGTGTATCCATAAAATAGTTGAAGGACATACTCTAAAACAATACCTGCTAGATGGGGCTCTGACAGCATTGTAATAGAAAGTTCTTTCCTCTGAAGTGGATATTCTTTATATCAGGATTATTTACTGGAGTACTCTTTATGTCAGAGAATTTATCTGCCACCCATTGTGGAGCTTATGGGTAGGTCTACTACAAATCCAGTCTGAATCTTCATACTTGTAGGTCAGGTTTTATCCTTGTTGCTGCTTCTAATCGACAGAGTTGCTGTCTTTGACTAGTTGATCATGCTTTTATTCACTGACAATTAAAAATTATTGTAATTGTAACTCAGGTCTTTTCTCTGTGATGAAACTCAAAAGCTTAAATCATATCTTTGATGTGAGGGCTAAGCCAGGTCTTTGATCTGTAAACAGGGGCACTAAAACTGAAAGAGTCTCACCTGTTTGTGAGTAATTACTGTGTATTAATCTGAAGTCAAGTCTGAAATTATATTGCTCTATTAGCATATCAAAGGCTTTCAGAGCAGAATATTATTTGACTAGGAGTTAGCTATTTAAGATAAGCTTGCAGGATGCCAGAAAAGTCGTATTGCAAACATAAAAAAGAAAATAAAAAGGAATTCTAATCAGCAGAATATATATTCAAACTCAAAAATATTTGTATACAAGATATATGAATATAGAGAATTTTATTAAGCTCCATTGCTCTCTCTCACAGTGTAGGTCAAAAGAAAGTAAGGAATGTTTGAACTACATCTCATTACTTGATGTTTTACTGGAAGTTAGGATGGTCTGCTTTTTGTAACATATTTCTAATTTCAGTCAGTCTTTTCAAATTTCTTGCTTGCTCCAGGTGATTACTATAGCTTTAGAAAGTCAAGAAGGATAGAAATTTCACTATCCCAGTAGGCCCTGAATATCTGCATCTAAACTATGGCACTGTGAGTTATGAACATTAATCTTACAGTTTCATGAAAATAAATGCTCCTGATGAAAGCACAACTATGTCTATGTCAATGCCTTGGATAGAAGAGGACAAACCTAAAGAAATGTTGAACAGAATCAGCTTCACATGGAGAAGAGTCTATTCCTTTCAGCAATGTATCTTGTCATCTTTCGAAAATAAATGACTCCTTATGATTGAACATTACAGAGATAGTTCTCCTGGGGATGAGGAGTGTGTATTAGCCTAAAACACAATTTCCAAAACAAAAAAGAAAATTAAATAAAAAGATCAAACAATTTGTACAATGTTTCATAAGTCTGTATACTAGCCAAACTTAAATAATAGTTAAAGTAAAACGAAGACAAGAGCCTGATTCATTACTTAAAATGTAGACCATTTTCTTTGCCCTCTGTGAGTTACTACTTCTTGTGCAGGTTAGTTGCAGTTCTTTATAATTCTATAGATTAGAAACTTCAAGTTCTTTTTATCAGCTGTCCTGAGAGATTTTACTATGAAGACTCAGAGAAAAAAAACCAAACCAAAACAAAACAAAGAAACTTGACACCTTTTCTGAAAGAATACTCAATTTTTCATTAAGACAAAGTTTAACTTCTATATACATTTTCAAGAATAAAGTTATTTGCCTTGCTTAGATAAAACTTTAAGTAGTAATATATAGAAAGTGTACATGAAAATCCTATCCAAACATTATAATCAGAACCTGCTTATCTACCATGTATAATAAAGGGTCTTCCCAGGAAATGGACTGATTTTGCACGTTTGGCTCACACAACTTTCAGTCTTGCAAAATAGGTATTATTAAACTTTTTCTGATCTTCAGTTTTTAATTCTCTACTATACTACCCCAATTTTACGTTCATATTTCTTTACAAATATTAACACATGCAGGAAGCATTAAGAGGAAAGGAGGAATTAACTAGTAGAATTTAAAATTAAAGAAACTGACTTTATAAAAGCTACACATAAATTATATATAGAGCCAAGAAAAGTTCAAGAATGGTCAACTGTGCACAAAAGTAAGTGGTTCTGCCACTTCAGAAGTTCATTAGTTGACATGCTAGGTGTTATTATACAAGGCATCAAATTGTAATTGCTTCCCTAAAACTCGAATAAAATGGACCTATGATGGATGGAGCAACAGGTCTTTCATCTATTTATTTTTGCTTTTATTGCAGGAGTGATCATTAAATAATATAGAAGTCTAAATGAATACTGTCATGGTGGTGTGAGACTTTCCCCCTTTGGATCGGTTATTGCAATTATCTTTATACATAATGAAACTCAGTTGCAAGGTAAAATAAATTAGAATAAACTTCTTTACCTCAGCTGCATAGTCTGAGGGAACATGTGCAGTAACAGAAGTTCATATTTCAAGTTAAAAGTTAATAAATGACCATTTTTCAATTATTTTCTCTGTAACTTTATGACTTTAGTTTAAAATATGCAAGAGATTTTTCCTTCTTTCTTCAGACAACACTTCCTATCTCACACCTGAAAAATCATCTAGCCTCATTAAGTACAAAGAGGCCAATGTTTCAACATTGGTTCCTGGGACTATCTCATAAAATATTTCCAAAGCTTTATAATTAAGAAGATTTTCTTGCATTTTATATGTCATAGTTACAGCCAATATTAATATTTAAAATGGATAATGTGACTGGAACATGTATGAAATATGTGAAGGAGTACCTTGAATATTTTAGGGCATTTCCCATATATTCACTTCTAATGTTTACCAGAATGGATAATGGACCTGGAGAGTGTGAGCAATTTGCATCTTTCTTGCCTAGAGAAGTCTATGTGAATGCAAATTTTTGGGCCAGTATCTTGATTGACTGAACTCTGATAGTCTGGCTCATAGTTGCAAGGATGCTATTAGCTACTCACAGCTTTACTTTGATCATGTGTAAAAGCATTCTGGTTTTCAGACTGTGCTTTCATACCTTGAAGTGTCTTTCAGAGACATGTCTCTGAAACGTTGTGTCAGCATTCTTCATAGATTCACCAGGTTTTGAAAATGGAAAGAAGTCTCTTTATCTATGTCTGCTTTTCACCTTTTTTATATAAACCTTTCTTGTCTGATTGCTGCTGCAGAGTGATCTACTTTTGTATGAATGTTCTCCCTCAATTTGTCCCCTTCAATGTTTGTTCCCACATTTTGTCAGTAAGTGTATGTTTTAGTCATCATCACCATACTCTACTGCATCTTTGGTCTTTGCCTTTAAAGACTGTAATCACCTACATCATCCATCCCCACCTCCTATTTTTTTTATATGAGATGCTCAAATTTTGTATCTATAGCCTTTCTTCTATAATCTAGTAGACTTTTTGTCCTCATATCTCTGTTTTTCCTGCTATTTACAGAGCTGTAGGGAAGAATTTCTAGTAAAAATCACTGAAACCATGCCTCTGTCTTTCAGCTAAGCCTTTCTTCCTATTTAATTCTCTGCAGCCTCTGTCAAATACTATGGCTTCAAAAGCTACTGTAAGATTTCCAAAGTTTCTTGCCAGGATTGTTAAGGTTGGAAGTGACCTCTTGATGAAGTCCAACTCCCCTGCTGGGAGAGCAGGTGACACAGGAACATGTCCAGGTGGATTTTGAATAGCTCTAGAGAGGAAGAGTCCATGACCTCCCTGGGCAGCCTGTTCCAGTGCTCTGCCACCCTCAAAATAAAGAAGCTTTCCTCATGTTGGTGTGGATCTTGTATTTTAGTTCGTGGCTGTTTCTCCTTGTCCTGTTGCTGGGCATCATTAAAAAAACATCTTCCTGACACCCACCTTTGAGATATTTATTATGTACTGTTGAGATCACCTCTCAGCTTTCTCTTTTCTACACTGAACATCTCTCCGCATGAGAGGTCCTTCAGATCCTGCTCCAGTATCTCCTTGACTTTCTTGAGCTGTGAGACCAGAATTGAACACAGTACTCCAGATGTGGCCTCACTAAGGCTGAGTAGAGGCCCAGGATCACCTCCTTTGACCTGCTGGTCACACTCTTCCTGACCCCAGGATATTATTGTCCCTCCTGACAGCAAGAGCACATTGCTGGCTCATAGTCAACTTGTCATCCACAAAAACTTCCAGTTTCTTCTCTGCAGAGCTGCTTTCTAGTCTAGGTCAGCCCCCAAGCTGTACTGATATTTAGGGTTATTCCTCCCCAGGTGCAGTACTCAACATCTGCTTTGTTGCACGTTATTAGGTTTCTCTCCACCCAACTCTTCAGGCTACCAAGGTCCTGCCAAATGGCAGCACAGCCTCCAGGAGTGTCAGCCACTCCCCTCAGTTTTGTATCATCAGCTGAACATTATTCTATGGTTCCTTTCTTATCTTTTTTTCTTTCTTACAGTTTGCCAAAAGATTATATATACTTGGTTTTGGTTCAGTTTCAGTCTGAATTAGAATATATTTCAAATTTCTGATGAATTGTAAACTTCCTGGATCCTGCAACTCTTTGGAAAAACTGTTTTTTTTTTTTATCACAGATTGGACAGCTTGTGCAACTGACAAGAAAATCAACATGAAAGAATTTCAAGGTCTGAAAATGCTGGAACAGATAACAGGAAGGCAGAAAGAACTCTGTCCATCCCCTGTTTTGAACTGAGGGGAAGTCTGTCTAAACTTACACATGTCAAATGAAATTAAATGTTCCAGATTTAGCAAATAGGCATTTTCTTTTTTTAGGCTGTTAAATTGAAAAAGTCAGGAAGTTGTACTCCTTCAAAATCGCATTTACTAGTATTTTTATTTTTTGTATTTTTGGTCATCATTTGACTTTCTGACATCATATGATATTCTGATATTCCAGAATGATAAATTTGGGAAAGAGTAGCTATTGTGAATACTGAAGAAATAAAGGATTAATAATCACTGTTAGTATTATGAGATATCAATGAACATATGTAGCCAATGCAAACTTATTAATATTGCAGCTCATACATGATTAACTAAATACTTGGAAACATTTATCTAGAAATTCAATGATTAGTTAAGGGGAAAGAAAAACCTCACAACTTTTTAATGATTAAGATACTTCCAGTGACAGAAAAAGAACCTGGATAGAAATGGCAAAGTATAACATATATCAGATAAGAGATCTTGCTGAGGTTTGGCACTAAGGCTTGAAAAATGAATTATTTGTAAAATGCAGTGCTAGTGGAAACATTTGTCTAATTACACTTGCAGCAAAATGCTGTGTGTAGGAAAACAGCATGAGGTGGAGTTATTTAATCTTATTTAAGTAAACATTATTGCATATTTTTCCTTTTATAAGCTCTCTGATTCACATGTGTACATATTAATTAGCACATTAACTCCAAACTAGTTATGAAAAAGAAAATGGTGCTGTTATATTTAACGCCGTGTGCCATTCAGCTTTATACACAGAGAACTTTAAAAATATGTATGTGATGAGCAAAATGATATAAACTCCTTCAGTTATTTTCATCATTCATGACCTATAGATTTTTATTTCTAACAACACAATTAATATTGAATTTCTAGCATCAGTTTTAGTGCTTGTGCAGACTTTATGCTAAAATTCTACTTAGTTACTTGCAGTTATACTGATTTTTTTACTAACTTATGGCAGGGATTTCAGTAGGTGATTTGGGGTTAAGACTTGCAATTGTGTTAAGGCTGGGAGTGAACTCTATTAAATTTATAAAGATGTTTATAATCTTATAGTTTTAGTCATGGCTAAAAATATCAACAACAGAGCCTTTTCTTTAAATAAACCCCAAAACATCACTTTTATAAAAAGACTACTGAACATCAGCCGTATCTTATGGCTGTGTATTTAAAAGGCCATATATTTAAAAGGGATCTTAATTTACTTAGCAGACAATGCCAGTAGACTGATACATTCAGTGATTCACTCAAACATGGGTATTTTCATGCATTTAGCTTTTGAACAGTATTATTTCTGCTACCTACATTTTTTTATAATGTGGTCTCAATCCATGCTAATTTAATGTTAAAATTGTGGGTGAACCAGGAGGGATAGAATTTCAGATTCTCACAGCACATTCTCCATGCCCAGACAGAAAACTTCCAGAAGGTATCCATTTTATCTTACTTTTGAGAAGATTTGTTATCAGATGTTAGAAGTTAATCACCAAACCCTACAAATAAGGAAATCTGACTAAATCTCCTCACAGCTATTTCGTTCTTCACCTTTCCATTCACTATCTTCTTGATCACTCTGGCAGTGGAGAGGTATTCCACCAAGATTTTTCTGGACTGTTTTTTCCACTCTTTCTACCCCAACTTTGCCCTTTCTTACCCGCTTCTGTCAACAAAGTCAGCTGTACCTCAACCTCTCACTTTTAGGGCAGCAAAAGTGCCTTTACTTGCCCCTCTAAGAAACTCTGAGCTTCAGAAACACTCAGGCAAATGGAAGATGTTCACATTGAAGCACTTGTATTCATGGCAGCAGTTATGTTTTTTCTTGTAAAATGAATATAACCACTAGGAAGTACCTTAGTTCATGCAGAATTCTGAAGGAATTGACTTATGATTCAGAGCTCAGCATTTGAGCTGATCTCCTCATGATAAGAATTCTTTTATTTGCCATTCTTTTAATAAGGCTACAGTGGTATGGACAAAATATTATTTCTAAATAAGAGAGGCAATATTTGAAGGAATGAATTAGAAAAGTAAGTTGATACTGTTTTGTGAAGGCAAAGATGTGCTGATCAAAGTTCCTGCAGGACCTAATCCCTGTATCTTTGGGATTATCAGGCTTTTTAATGCATAAATATACCTGCAACATCTTTAATTTCAGCCTGTAACCTATTTACTGGGAAAATGTACTGTAAGAGCACAGTCTGCTTTGAAAATATTCCACTGTGAAAACAGCAGTGAGGAAGTCCACTGTCAAAAATTCACATACCAAACACATTCTGTTCCCAAGTAAACAAATGCAAGATTTTCATACGCAGGCATTGCCAGAAATCCTAAAAATTATGGTTTTATACCATCAATCATCTGCACATGATTTTTAGTTGATTTTAAGTTTAGAATTGCTACACCTGACTTCATCTATATGTTTGCTACTTATATATGTCCACAGACTAGTCTTTAGCCAATGGAAGTACTTGCACATCTAAATAGCTGTTTTAGCAAGAGGTGAAGCATCCTTCAGAAGTGCCTCAGCCTTGCTACTGACTTTTGGAAGAGCTCATCTCATTGTCTTGGACTCAATAGTGAACTTTAAGTAGTTGAAATTAAGTGAAATTTCAGTCTTGGATAATTTATGTGCTCTGAGCCCTTCATGTGAATACAAAGAACATATTCCTGCTGAATCAAAAGGTACCAGAATAGGGAGCTGCAGAGGAAAATTTCCTAAAGGGAAAAAGGTTAATCAGGCTTACTCAAACTGAGGCCTCACTGCACTGATAGCCTCTTGCTGTTCTCTCTCAGGCAGTGTTTCACCCATAAGAGTAAATCTAAATTTAATTTTAAAAACCACCCAAGCTTTGTCTAGATTGCTAAATGTTGTTATCTAATATATTGGACCATATTGGACAAAATACTGGTAAAAATACTTTAGATTTGTGTGTGCTAAAGAGGAAGTTCTATAAAATATATAGCCATTATCGACTAAATTGCTGTGCGTGGTTAAGTGGCTAAGTCTAATTCTGTCAGTTCAGGAAAAATGAATGTAATCTAAAACATCTGAGAAAACACACTAACTAATTTTTTGTGGTCCAAAGGCTATATTTATACATCACAGATTTTTTGGGACAATAGTTGGTTTTTTTCCCCAAATGATATTTTTTCCTCTCTTTCCTATTTTCAATAATCAGACATATCTCTGTTTCAGAATGACATCTCCATTTATGACTGATACTGTGCTCCTCAGGTGATATTTTTTCATTCGTTAATTTAATTTCAATATTTAATTAAACACGTGTGCATGTCTTTGGTGAGAAATGCTGAGTAAGCAAGTCGAATGCATCTGTTTGCCATGGGTTAGGTCAGGACAGACTTAAGCACATGCATTAATTACTGTGTAATAGCAAGATCCATGTGAAGGATTTTTGAGTATTTGTTGTCTCTGTGACAGAGTAGTTCTTAATATGTAGAACAATACACAGCTGCAGAAACTGATTACTTTTAATTCTCCTCTCCTGCTTTGCTGGAGAGGTGGTTGTTGGAGTTCAGGAGAAGCAGAATGCTAAATTTGTCACCTTTGGCCATGTGAGCTTGGTCCCAGGTGTCCCTGGAGGTCATCTATGGTCAGATGTCCCCAGAAGGGACCGGGTAGATGGGTATATGAACTGAGAGCACTCAATTGGATTGGCAAATGACCCTGAGGATTTGCCCATTGATTGGTGTCATATGTTAATTGGCAAGTATTCCTGTATCATTTTAGTTCTCATACTTCTGCCATTTATGTGCTTGGGTTTGGGGTATTATTAGATTTTCTCTTTTTTTTAGGTTCAATGGGGTTTTGGTTTTGTTTTCTTTTTGTTTGTTTGGGGCTTTGTTTGTTCATTAGGTTTTAATAATGGCTAACTGTCCTTGACTTAACATATTTACACCCCTAAAATCACACATTCTGAAAGCCAAACTGCAAGCCTCCAGAACAAGCCTGCTTACTGGTGTGCTGCCATAGTAGCATCAGTAGGCCATGACACCTTTCAAACCTTAACTAGCTATTGTCATGTGGACTAACCAAGAGTACAGAAGCTTAGAGACAGGAGAAATGGACGTGGACATAATCATTTAGGTTGGAAAGGACCTCCAAGATCATTAGGATGAATAAATTTCTCAGGCTGGGTTTCTAGATACGGGTCTAAGCTTTGGGATTCAGCTCTCCATTCTACCCTATATTCCCTGGATTAACTTGGTCCAACCACTTACTCTCTTCATAGTTTTGTAATTGACTTCTAAATATGTTGCTAAGAAACATTTATTTTTCCGAATCTTTCTATTATCTATGTAGCTTCAGGTGAATCTATCACATTATGTCTGGCATAATCACTTTTTGGGAGCAGAATGACCACACTGTATTTAATACATAATTACACATAGCAGGGCTATTACACATGGCCCCATGCTGGATGCCCTAGCATGTTTTGCGTGATGGCACTCAAGATAATCTGCTCCAAGACCATCTCTGGGATGGAGGCCAGGCTGACAGGGAGACATTTCCCCACATCCTCTTTCCAATTCTTCTTGTAGATACTCCTGTCAACTCGCAGTTGCCAGGGTCCTCCATGGTTAGCCAGAGCTGCTGGTAAATGATAGAAAGTGCCTCAGCAAGCACTTCTGTTGGCCCCCTCACCCCGTGAGTGGATCCCATCCAGTCCCAGAGACTTGTGCAGGTTTAAGTGGCATAACAGATCACTGACCATTTCCCCTTGGATTATTTATTCTGTTTCCTGTCCTCATCTTTCAACTAAGGGGGCTGCGTACCTGGACACCAACTGTTAAATACTAAGGCAAATAAGTCATTTAGTATCTCAGCCTCCTCCTAATCCTTTGTCATTATGTTTCCCTCTGCATGCAATGAAGGATGGAGATTCGCCTCCACTCTCCTTTTGTTGCTAATATAGTTTTAGAAATGTTTTTTATAGTCTTTTATGACAGTAGACAGATTAAGTTCTAGTTAGGCTTTGGACCTTCTGATTCTTTACTTGCATAACCACACAACATCCTTGTAGTCTTCCTGAGTTGCCAGCCCCTTCTTCCTTCTAAACTGGGCACTAATGACTCTTCATGCAAATTAAGTCTCCCTCTGCAGAGGGAGAAACAAGTTTGCTAGAGGGTATTACTTCAGAATAGGTGTTTATCCATAGTAACAATAGCATTTCAGATAAGGAGCCTTGGTTCAGGATGAGCAAAAGTAACAAGCTGGGTTTGTACTCTTTTGCAAGAAGTTCTATAAAAAGTCATATTGTAAAGCTTGCTATAAATAATCTACCCCTGTTATCAATCAGCTTTCAGCATGACAAGTATGCTGCAAGTCTGCTCCACTGGCTCAATCAATGGCACATTGAGAATACACTTCTTGTTTGTGCCATCCAAGCCTGCATTCCATCATTTCAGCAGTTCATATTGTCCTTGTTATGATGGTCTGATGATTTAATGATGCAGTGCGCTAAGGGGAAAAGATGACTTTTAGTTGATAAAAATCTACAGAGACCTATTTCCATCTGGGAGATAGGAAATTATTTGCAGATTTGCTTTCCTATTTTGCAACTAAAGTATTTACTTTTTTCTTATTCAAAACTTGCTGTTAAAAAAGACTGGGAGATGTTGGTTGTGAATGATAATATTTGATGCTGTCAATCACAGTTAAGACCCAAATTTCTGAAATAACATTTGCCTGCTGGAACTTGCTCCCTGCCTTATCCTTCACTTCCTCTCTCCCTACCATCTCATATTTTTTTCAGGTGCATATTTTTTTCTATAAATCCCTATTTCACTTAATTTGGCATACAAACATTGCAACTTCAAGGAAGAGCTTAATATTTTTTGGAAGCTTGGTTGGGTCAGTTGCAAAGGTGGTGCCACTGTAGGCTGCTTCTTGCTTCCATTATAACTGTGAATGTTTCATACATATTCTTTCTTATGTCTGTGCTACTCTTATTTGCTTACTTCTAAGAGTGTCCCTGAATTAAGAGAAAATAGGTAAGGGTAGGAGTTGCTAGAGTGAACGCTATCAGATTAGGTGTTAGGAGGAAGTCCTTCATTGTGAGGGTGGTGAGGCACTGACACAGACTGCCCAGAGAGGTTGTGGATGCCCCATCTCTGGAAGTGTTCAAGGTCAGTTTGGGTGGGGCTCTGAGCAGATGGGTCTAGTGGAAGCTGTCCCTGCTAATGGCAGGAGGGATCAGAACAGGATGATCTTTAAAGTCCCTAGCAACCCAAACCACTCTATCATTATATAATTGTATTATATTCTTTTATTTTGGGAATGCAGAATTTTTGTTTGCATCATGTCTTTTACCATTACTGATGGTGCTTCTGTGTTTCATGATTAACGACAAATTGCAGATAAGATATGTAGAAGTGAAAAACAACCAGAAAGTGGTTACTTACCTCTGCTACTTCAGAATTTATTGCATTGTTTCCTGTAATAAATTCTCCATCAGCAGAAAGAAAGAATCAAGAGAGCTTGATTTATTTAGACAGATATCCTGAAATCCACTCTATGCATACAGATTCCTGCAGTATTCCATGCCTGCTAAAATTATTCCAGATAGACAACTGTTTCCAAGACTTATCAAAAAGGAGCTCTGGATATGAGGTCTGTCTAGCTGGGTTCTATCATGATAAAAAATAGATTTTATCTGGGTTATAACCTCTTCAACAGAAGCTCTAACATGATCTTGGCAATAGCCTTGTGACCTCCATTGATTCTTTCCTGTAAAATAAGAGATACAGCTGTGTACCACCAACATCTCACAAACACAGCCAAAATTTTAAGTCAAAACTCACCTTTTGTAACCATACACACATGCCAAATAGAAAACAAATTCCAGAACAAAAGATGATTGAATTCCCTCCCAATGTGTTTCTGAGGCAAAGATTTATTAGACTTAACATAATATTCTAACCCAGTGTCATCCCTGATACACAGAAGTCTGTCTTTTCAAATTGTGAAAAAAAAATTATTTTCTTTCTTAAGTCCATTGGGGAAATTTTAAATTTTCCATTCAGTTCAATATATCTCAAACACTACTTTTTAGACCTTCTGAACAGACTGACTGAGACCTTCCAGAGCTGATAGCTGTTCTGCACTATGCATAATACATGTCCAGCTGTGAATATTGCCATGTTCAAGCCAGAACAATACCTGATGTAAGATATCACTGGAGGTGACAGCGCAAATGTCCCGTATGACTAGACAAGACTGCTCCAATTGCAACCATCTGGTCAAATGCAGCTCCAGAATATGACTGTTTCTTTTCTTTTCTCCCACTTGTCACAGATTAGTCTGCAGATATTGTTGGGAGAATATAGATAAAACTGGTGTTCATGAAATCAATGGGTAACAGATAAACATCAGGGAAAAAGCCTTTTCTTTTTAATTATTTTCAGTGTCATTATTCAAAACCTTAAGCTAACTTCACATTTGTTGTTATTATCCACGGGAATTTGTAGAGGTTTATGATGACAGATTTGCATTTTAATGTCCAGGTAAATTTATTGTAAGAATGAGGCATCTTTCTCGAGGCCGTTTCAGTGATGAGTGATTGTCCTTGCTGGCTAATGGGATAGTAGGTGGAGGGAGTGGGAGGCAGCTCTGGAAAGCCATGATCACACTTACAGAGCAGCTATTGATAAGCTTTGCTGCCAGCTTCTGCTTTTGTGTACCTCTACCTTATAAATTGTTGCAACAAACAAAGCTGTGATTATATTCAACAGAAATATTAAACTTCAGTCTTGAGAAACATTAAGGGAGAAGAAAAAAAATAGGAAATAATTTTGTGAAGGATAATGAGGGTTAGGATTTTCTGTCTCTTCATTCTTGCAATTTTTTTCCTCTGCCTGCCCCCCCTCCTCGCACTCCCTGTTGGTGATATGGTACTGAGTTACCTTTGTTTAATCAACAGTCTGATGTGGTAACTCTTACCAGGCTGATTCTTCACCTCTCAGACTGTCTGGAGCCTACTTCCATCAAGCAGCGTCTTTGTACTTAACACCTTAATGGTCCTGAGGCGATAGAGAAATAGCAATTCTTTGAAAGGAGAATAATTACACCCAGACACACAAATGCATTTGGTGCCAGATTTTGTTACCTCAAATAAGCAAAATTAAAACAAATGTCTTCTCTTCTACACTTACAGTGTTTGTCTCTCTCCAGGAGGTTTAGGACAAATGGATTAGGAGACAATAATGACCTAATCCTTTGCCCTTTAAATCCTAGATAACTTTGCCATAGACTTCAGTGGGCAAAAAATCAGGCAAAATGGAAAAAACCTCTTGAAGGAAATTATTCTCTTTGTTTGACATTGCTGATGTTTTACTAGTCAACACTTGCAGAGTGAGATGTTTAGAAGGTGATGGGTCACCAGATGGTTATGTGCCAGTATTTAATATTAGTTAGCTCTACTTATTGTCTGACATTTTTGAAAGAGATTGGTTATTTTAGTGACCCAGCTCAGTCACATCCCATGGGCATGAGTTATTTTTCAGAAAGTGCTTAAATGTTTCTGTACTTGTGGTACACACTTAGAAACTAACCCAAATCACTCATCATACAATTTTGCCATTTCATATATGCTGAAATGGTATTTTGCAGGCCATGGCAAAGGCCATAAATTCATCCATCCTAACTGTAGTTATGTATGTTTTAAAGCATGAATTTTTTCTCAGAGGTGCCTTTGAAAATACAGAGCACGTGTATACTCCACCTCTCAAAAACTAAAATGTGTGCTAACTAAACAGATCTGCTCAAGACTATATGTAATTATGGTCACCTGAAGACACGGGGTCTAAACTTCCTCAGTAAAGAGCTTATGCACTCCCACCTTTTCTCACTTCTGCAAACAAAGAAGAATCTGCATCTCCTGCACTGGGAAGTCAACAATGCATTCACATTCACATTTGTGCTCTCTTTGGGTCAGGAGTTGCTTGTTCTTGCCACCCTGAGCTTGTCACTCAGATTCCTATCCCAAAACCTTTGACTAATTCCTATGCTAATTAATAAAACACTGGCTGGGTGTGAGCTCTGTCCTGTTAGCGTCCCATACTCTTCTATATTTTCCTGTGCTCCCTGGCATGGTTTTAGCTGATGATGGCTAATAGTCTTTCACCACTTTCAAGCACAATGCAGGGGCAACCACTTTTCCCATAAGAGAGGAAAGAGGCCTTTCTGTTTTTAGAAAAACATAAGAATACTACACCCAGTGGCTCAGGTCAAAGTACTGTCTGGAGCTTGCTTTATTTACTAGTCTATGTGTTGACCCTGTGCAGGCATGTACCATTCCAGGGGGCATTTTCATATCAAGGACTGTAAATGAAAGAAGGAGCTGAAAATAAAGAATTCGGCAGTGGTTTTGGCCTTTACAACCTGTAAACAAACTTAGCTTCATGCTTGCTATGATCTATGTCAATGAACACTCACTAAAATACAACCAAACCTCTCCAGCTTCATTTGTTAATTATCTTCTTGCAAGATTCTAGTGTAGAAGAAATAAGGCCTAGAATTTAACAAGAGGTGGAATCTTTACCCAATTTGAATGAGAGTTGCTGCATGGTATGTGTTTTTTAAAACCTCCAGTAGATTTAAGCAGCAATAAACAACTTTATGTGCAATTTATCCAAACATAGTTTTATTCGCAATAAAAGAGAGAGTAACCAACAAAAGAAAAATGGAACTATTATACACGAAAACAAGTATATAAAAATAATCTCTGAAGGATAAAAAGATGATGATGCTTGTGAAATATTTTTACATACTGGTCTTTTAAAAAGAATAAATACCTCCAAATACTGCATACATTGGTGTGAGATGAAACACATTTTTCTTAAGAAAAGTCTCATTAGTTAGAATGCCTAATTTGTGTCTCAGACACATCTATTAATTATGAATATAAATTATGCATAAGAAGGGAGGTTATGCCCTGGCCATTTTTGTTAATTTATTTCCAAATTTAAAAAAAATATTTATGATAGTAGAATTGGGACAGATGTGCAATACAACCTAAATGTCATGATAACAGAAACAAAAAATGTGTACGTTTTGTGCCTTAGACTGCTAGTGAACAAAAAATAAATAATAATAATTAAATAATGATAATTTAAATAATATAATCAAGAGAACAGGTGTCCACGAAGTAGTAAATGGTGTCCTTCAAAAAACTTTTCTTTTTTTATTCTGCTGTATGACCAAGGGATAACACAGTTGCTTTTTGCAGCTCCATAATGGTCTAATTATTTACATTTCCTTGATTTTATATAAAGGAATAATATTTTGACAGGTACATTTCCCGGATTTACAGCATTAGCAAAGGAAATTTTCTTACAACAACAGCTTCATAGCTTTCTCATTAAAGGATATATGAAGTCAGAAAGCAAGTTAGTAACAACTTCACATTTTCACTCTTTTTTCCTTGCTTTTTTAATTTAAGAATAAGCCTTTGAATAAGGATCTTCTTAATACAAAGTTGCTGTTCCCTCCTTAGAGAGTGATACCAATATTTTTTCTCCTAGTTGGCCATTTACAATTGTATATAAATACAAAGTAATGAAATTACTTCCTTTCATTAAAAAGAATTTGGTTTGAGTTTATAAAGAAGATTGGAGTATTGTGCATGCGTCTTTTAATTGGAATGTGGAACCTGAAAACAGTTGTTGAATACTAAAGTAGCATCAAAAAGAGGTCTCAGCTTCTTCGACTTTTCTTAAGTACAGACTTCTGAAAAAAAAATAGGTTTCCTTTATAAGGAGGTTATTGCATTTAGCTTTCAGTATCTCTTATGAAGAGTAGCTGGCAAGCTCATAAAATAATATACAGCATGTAAATAAGCTGTGCAGTTCACATCTATGAGCATTAAGCCTACATGAATTTAAAAAGTTACTGGATAAACTCATGGAAGAAAATCCGTCACAAGGTATTGAGTAGAGAGATATTGCTCCCATCTCAGGACTTCCTCAAGACACAGTTTGTTGGAATTGGAAGAGTGTTTTAGGGAAGGATTTTCCTTTTTTTATTGCACCTTCTCCATAGCAACAGTTAAGTGTTTTGGCTATTGTTAGAAGGATTCTTTTTGCAAACTATGCTTGGTTTCCACAAACTAGAATTATTAACAGCCTGGTGGTCTAGATGATTGGCTGGTACCGAGGAACTTTAGGCTATATACATACTGCTATGGTTTAAATGCAATAGAACTAAACTCGACATCACGTATTTTGCAAAAGTTAGAACTCTGCTTAATAGATGAATTGACACATTAACTCTGCTGACACCTTAGTATCTGCTCTTCCTCATCTGTGCTTGAAAATATTTGCTTACTAGCAGAAAGAAGTTTGGAGAAGTGTATCCAAGCTGTCAATGTTCCGTCTTTTCTATTAAACTTCCAACTGAGGTATTGTGTTGCATGTCTTATTCATTCCTAGCTCCACACTTTAAAATATTGGATTAAACACTTGGTCAATAAAACTGACGTTGGACCAAGACTTCAAGACTTCCCTTCTATAAATTCTAATGACTAACAGCATCCACAGCAGACTCCTACATGACCAGACGTCATGAGAGTGGAATCACAGAATCATGGAATTGTTTGGACTGGAAAGGAGGTCAGCTAGTCCAACCCCCCTGCAATGAGTAGGGAAATATTAAATTAGAACAGGTTGCTCAGGGTCCTGTCCAACCTGATCTTGAATGTTTCCAGGAATGTGACTTCTCTGTGGGTAGCCTGTTCTTTCCAGTGTTTCACCACCATTATTTTAAAAAACTTTCCTTTATCATAGTGTAAAGCTACATTCTCTTAGTTTAAAACCATTACCCCATGTCATGTCACTACAGACTCTGCTAAAATGTTTGTCCCTATCTTTCTTAGAGGCCACCATTACTGGAACATGCTATAAGGTCTCTCCAGAGCCTTCTCTTCTCCAGGGTGAACAACTCTAACTCTCTCAGTCTGCCTTCATAGCAGAGGAAAGAACCCTCTGAGCATTTTAGTGGCCTTCTCTGGACCTCTCCAACAGGCCCATGTCCTTCTGGTGTTGGGGGCTCCAGAGATGGATGCAATACTCCAGATAGATGTCACTAGGCAAAGGAGAGAGAAGAAGAATCGCTTCCCTCAATCTGCTGTTTGTGTTTCTTGGGATGCAGTCCAGGACATAGTTGGCTTTCTGGGCTGTGAGTACACTTTACTGGCTTATATCCAGCTTTTCATTCACCAGCACACTCAAGATTTTTTTTCCTCAGGAGTGCTTGCAATTCCTTTTTTCCCCAGACAGTATTGCTACTGGAGATTGCCTTGAGCCATGCACAGACCCTTCCAACTGGCCTTGTTGACCTGCATGAGGTTCTCACTTCTTAAGCCTGTCCAAGTCCCATCCTTTGGGTATGTTAACTACACTTAGTGTCATCTAGCATCCCCATTTAAGAAAAGTCTGTATTTAGAAAAGCAAACCAACACATTTCTCTATTGTCTCCAGAAGATCTTTAAATGTCTTTACTTAGTCAACTTCAGATGGTTTTAAAAAGTAATATGAGTGATCAGTTTGCTACTTTTCAGAAAAGCAAAGTGCTACTTTACATAATTGTTTTGAATAATTTTTGAATTAAAATAGCCAAAAATTTCATTTGGTCTATTAAACTTCTTTCCTAAGGAGACAATAGATTAAAAAGTAGTAACACTTCTAATTAATTAGTCATGCTATATTTTTAATTTCAAAGTGTCAATATGGTAGCTAGGACAATCAATACCAGTGGAAGATTGAGCCTGTTCTCCCTTCAGACTAAAATGGGATTACCATTTAACAGGATTGCAGATATAACTCTGCTCCTCTTCTCATCTCAAGCTCTATTGAAGATGTATTCAGACATGCAACAAATGAATGTAATGGAAGTGGGTTAAATAAATACTCAGAAAGCGACTCATCACTTAGTCCTTCATGGATAAACAGAGATTTTGCTCATCTTAAAGAACCTTGAAGCAAGATTACACTGCATGTCATGGTGATTGTATTTGAATCTATATAATTATTAAAAAGATCGTTTTGGCCGGTGTTTGGACAGATGGTGTTCACATCCCCGATCCATGGTGTATTTGCAGAAGAGCTAAAGTTAAACTGCTTTTTTTCATTTACAATCACATTCTGCATTTTTCTGACAGCAGCTTTAATTGGAAATGCTTCAGCCTTTATCCTAGCTAATATTACTTTCCCTCTAAGATGGATACATTTTGCAATTAATTTTTCTCTGTGGACTATATTATGGTGTAAGTAATAATTAAACCTTAACAGCTCTTTCCCATATGCAAAGGTAGAAGTCACCAGTGGTAGACTCTGAAATGAGCAGTTTCATTTGTATAGGTCTGTACAGAATATTTTCATTTCTGTTGTGAGTTCTTTAGTGAACAAAAATATTTCCTATGTATTTTGGCACTGTAAGTGAAGCAACTATGAGTGTAATTTTTTCAGCAGTTCTCTATAAGCTTTTTCTGCACAGGTTTTAGGAATCCAAATGCAAGGATGTAGCATATAGTGGAAAACAGTTTTTGGTTTCTGTGTTCTAAATTAATCCAAAAATTAATTATTTTGAAAGCAATGGACAAATATTATCCCTCCATTTTTATGCACCAGAGGGGAAAGAACATTTCTCAATTTATATCATGTTTGAATTTTAAACTCATGCACAAAGAGACCTTCAATTTATCTAAGGACAGTAGTCACATGGAGCAAATAGAATGAAACAATTGCCTATGGAAGTCCAATTATAATTCCCATATTAAGAAATGAGCCCCTGCACATTGAAGATATCTTTAGCTCTTCTTATTCCAATATTAACTCACTGAAGTAATTTTTCTACAAGACTTCACTTGTGGGGTGAGATTTGTTTAAATTGTGTACATCAATATACCATGGTAAAATAAAAATTAATTTGGATTGCTGCACCTTAGGATGTTTTGTCTTTGAATGTGTGTTATTTCCCTAGTGGAGAACTGAAAATTGTGGCACACATTCAGCAAAACATTTTTGCTTATATCCAACTTTGAGTCAGCAAATATTTGAATTGCTCTTGCATTCGAATTAAATTTGTGCTAAAATGTGTTGCTGGTAGGAGTCCTAACAGACAGCATTTCAGAAATAGTCGTGACACATCAAGACCTTTATTTTCAGCATCTGAAACTGGGTGTGTAAAAGTAGAAGCATAGGATGCCACTTCCCCCCGCCCCCCAAAATATTATATATTACATATATTATCCCATTAACAGTTACTTCCCAATTGCAGACATCTAGACTCCAAATTTATTTTTATGGGATTCTAAATCACTTTTCTTAAAGTTCCTCATCATGCAATTAATAAAGGCTAATCAGAAAAGGTTTTGAATAGTTCCTCGGCACTGTGCAATATTAATACTTTGTGCCATGACAATGAACTGGGTGCCACTGACACAGCCAGTGTTTAATTAGGAGGAAAACAAGGACTTGTTTTGGCTTCACTGTTTCTGCAGACTGGTAAATGCATCATTACAATGAGTCTGAATTTTAAGGCTGACTTGAGAGTGAAATTGCTGAACGAATAGACCGTTTCACATTGCATTTATCTTTTCAACCTAGGCCAAAAAAAAAAAAATCCTATTTCCTTTAATGAGCTTTCAGCCTTGGCTTTGCTATAGACATCTGCCCAATACCAAAGCACATCACTTGGAGGTTGATGCTAGACCCTAAAATATCATAATTGTTCATTTTCTGTTCTCTGGTTTATTTTCATTTTGTCACGGAGAGGCAACCATCATGAACGCTCTGCTTTTATGATGCATCCAGACATTTTTCTGAATTTATTGATTTTGATCACTCTTAACTGTACTACAACCCCCATCTTACTATTATTGTGTTGACACTTACAATTTCATACTCCATAAACCATTTGACAGTGTAGCACTTTTACACACTCTTATGATAAATCCTTCCTGTTATACTCATTAATATACACAGAAACATCAGTACACAGGGTGGAAATACCTTTGGCATGGCTTTCCATTGCCAAGTACTGAGTTAAAAAAATATTTTTAGAGATTATTTTAAGCAAATTAGAGCTACCAATTATGTATGAAAAGAGGCATCAGCTTTTTCAGTTTGTGGTGGCTTTAAGACTCTTTGAAACATCAGGTACATGTGGTACAAATAGGGTGAGTGACTGAAAAATTACTTAAGATCATAAAAGAGCTCCTTGATGGCTAGGAGAGAAAAATCATTCTCAGGTCCAAACATCATTCACTTTTTCAACCCTAAGCACCTCAAATCTCGCTGACATTGTTCTGGCCATTTGATGAGAAAAACAGATTGGGACCAAACACTTTCTCAGTAGCCTTAATTTCCTCTCTTTCCCTTTAATCCTACTCTTAATTTTTACAAACCAATTTGCAAAAGCACCTACTGGCAAACACAATATAGAGAGCTAGAAAAGATATATTCTCTAGGCAGATCATCATCTGAAATCATTAAACTGCATTGCTTGATGGGGATCTTTTTTCCCCGCTCCCATAATTCTGGGAAGGACTCATACCTTCCCAGTTCTCCCCTGAAAAACAACTTTTCCAATAACACATCTCTGCCAATTTTTAGCAAACCAAATAATATGGTTTAAGCAAATACTTCTAAAAACAACAACTTTTTATTTTTTAGTGGAACATTCAGAGCAGTAATTGTCTGTTTTACTCTTCATGAGCCTCAACAGCCATCAGATTTATATTTTATTAACACCCCATTAGCTTCAATTGTAAATTATTTTCTTTTCTTTTTTTTTAAAATATGTGCTCTGAGTACTAAGTGAATTCAAATAACTACCATAGAACAAAATGTAATTATGGAGCAGGATTTGCAGTAGTCAACAAATTGCCCTGTTCATTCCCTCTCCTTTGCAACTTGTCTTGCTTTCACCCTTGATTAAAGTAGAGACAACCCAATTCCATTTTCAATAACTTTATAGGAACAGCAAGGTATAAAGGGCTGCCAGAGTCAGCACATCATGTAGCTGGGCTTACTCATATATAGGCAGAGGATGCTGATGTCAACTCTAAAGTGAGCTGTGAGGTCAAATACCGAATTCAAAATTTGAGATTGGGGTTCAGGTCCATCCTTTGACTTAAGTGAAAATCAAATTCCAGGAAAGCATTTCTCGCCTTTGGGTCATATGTTTAGCTGAAGTGAATATCTGAACTTAATTAAGTTGCATGCTGACATGCAAAATTGAATAAAAATAAGATGATGATGATGATGATTACTATTATTACTATTGTTACTATTGTTACTATTGTTACTATTAGTACTATTGCTATTAAAATTTAATGACTGACGTTTGCTTGTAAACTTTATGATGAACTAAGGTTTACCCATTTAGGATTGATATTTTCATAAATAGTCAGAGATTCTTATGCATGGCATCTCCAAAATCCACTAAATATTTTTATTCACAATTGAGTAGTTTCAGGAAATGTACAAAGTGATTAGATAAAAAAAAAAAAAAGAAAAGAAAAAAAAAGGTCATTTACTGACTTTTTCTCAGGATGAGATTGATTACTAGCCAAAGAATATTCAAACTGAATTAAATTTTGTTTATACAGTCATTATTTAAAAGTTACAGATTATGAAAGGCAATACAGCACTTGGATATCTCTGAATCTCACTAGTCTACTTAAAGCATCTCTTTTCCATAGAGAATGAGATTGCACAGAGATTAGACACCTGAAAGTCTGACAAAGAATAAGAGGAGAAAAGCAAAGGACAGATCAGACTAAAGG
Source organism: Notiomystis cincta (assembly GCA_013398075.1). NCBI lineage: Eukaryota > Metazoa > Chordata > Aves > Passeriformes > Notiomystidae > Notiomystis > Notiomystis cincta. Next base: position 92,498 of record VZRX01013782.1, read on the forward strand.
CCATATGTCCATCTTTCTTAGCCACAGAGTACTCTATTTCTATAAAACACCTTGGCATTCTTTACTCAAAGTTTGAGGAAAAATATTTCTATCAAAGTCCATGACACTTAGTTGGGGAAAAAAAAAAGAAAAAAAAAAAGAAAAAAAAAAAAAAGGAAAAAAACGAACGAAAGACATTCCCCCATCTTTTGCGGTTCCTTTTTTGTATCTTCTTGTGGTGATGATGAGATATCCATTTGGCCAATCAATGAAAATCCAGCAAGAAATGAACATGGAAAGCTGGTTTTGCATATTGTAATTTGGACTGAAGAAATCTCAGGTTATTGTGGCTTGTTTCTTTTCCAAGCAGATTACAAAGGCTATACATGTTAGTGATGACTGGTATATCCATGGGTGTATTTAATTTTTATTTTAAGTTTTGAAGTAGTATTTTCTGATTTTGTCCAACACCCACAAGTTTTCAGTCTCTTTTTATCTCCATTTCTCTTTTACAAAATGGCAATCAGAGTGATGCATGATAGATACAGCATGTGGGAATTTGCTGCACATATTATGGTGTTCTAGAGGAACTTGTAAATCTTTCAGTTAGGCAAACTATCAGTAGCTACCTTCAACAAGTAAGAGGAATTTGAAAATATGGATTGTTTTAATGGCAAAAGAAAAAAAAAGTTAGACCTCCTAGAGAGTTTAGTGTATCCTGAAATTAAGTAATTTCCACCTGTCTTGCTGTCTTCTCCTAGTGAGGTCCTTTGCAGCCCTTTACTGGGTCTGGTCTTTGGAAAGCCACTGTAGCATGGTGCTTTTTTCCACTGCGATTGTTCAGGATAGTGTCCTTAGAGAAGCATGTAGCCACCTCAGCAAGGAAGAGAAATATGTTGTCAGAAGTTTTATATTTAGGGCTCAGCTTCTAAATAAGCTTTTCATTTTCATGTGCATGTGGTGGCTGAAGTATCTTGAAGTTTGTTTTCCGAGTGTGGTATCTGGTACTCTGAATGCAGGAGCATATGGATGCAGTCTGTAGTTCAAAGAGCTTTGCTTGCTTAGCAGAGGTTTACTTATTGAACAGCAACCAACAAAAGTAAATGTTTCTGCCAGTCCATCAATTTTATTCCAAAGAGGTTTCCTTTACTTTTAGCTCGGTAATATAGGGGAAGAGCATGAGTGCGCACATTTGACAGAAAGATCAAATTTTCCCTTACCAATAACCCCACATACTTTGCATGAAATATAGGTACTTTATCTAAAGAAAGTCTATTTTTTTGTAATATTTCCATCTCCAGATATTTCATCTATTATTCCAAAGCTTCTTAACACACTCAATATACCAAACAGCTATACTGGTACACTCTCAGTACGCACTTAAGAATAATACACAATACACACTTGAGTGCCTCCATTGAATTTTTATGTATTATTTTTATATGGATTGCCAGTGTAGCAAATTTAAGCCTGAAGCACATTTCTATTGTTGATTGAAAGCATATTCTGTAAGTAGAAAAAATAATTCAAAATAAAATGTCGTAGCTTTCTCATTACTGATAACTAAAACATCCTTGGGTCAAAGACAAATCTTGGATGTGTTTTCACCACTAACAATTGCTCTTTAGCACCAGAAGCAGTTGAATATATTGAATTTATAGTGCAACATCCACACCGTCTGCCTTCTCATCCCAGGCTCTTGTAATTTAAGGGGAAGTCATTATTCTCCAGTGAGTCCTCTGTCAGAGCATTGTGAAAGCTTTCAAAGGCATCATTTAAACAGGGCATCCATCACACGCCGTCAGGCTCCTTAGCCTGGTGAGGATTTTTACACTGTTGTGCCTAGGATGTAAACAAAGATAATGCATTTGATTTTTTTCTATTGATCCTCTTTGCTGTGAGAGCAGCCTTCCAAAGAGGGCCTTCCAAATCTGAACAGCCTGCCAGAGCACTTAGTTCTGCATCTGTCAGGCAAGGCAGTCTCTTTCCTTCCAGACTCTTCTATCTGATTGCTAATATTTTTTTGTGTGTGTCTGGCTCTGTGGTGATTAATGATAGGTCAGTATTAGGTGGTAACCTGATATTACTCAGCTCAAATACAGAAGAAAAGTTCTCTGGCTGGTGTGACTGTCACGGAGTCACAGGAGGCTCCCTGAAAGGTCATTTACAACATTCAGCCAAGAGGGGACGGAGTGATCTGGAAATTGTTAGCTTCATGAATCCTATGCTTTGACTTTTAATGCAGAGTTCTAGGAACAAAGGTGGTTTTTCCTTGGTTGAAATCTTCCCAGCCATATCAGACAGTTCATATGAGCATAGTTTAGTGAGCAGTAAAGATATTTCTGTTTCCTTTGGAAATAAGTTCTCTTGATTTTTCTTTCATTCCTCTTGCAAGGGCAATAAAACTAGAAAACCCGAGCTGAATCCTCAGCAACTTGTGACTCAAACATACTGCATATAGTTTCAAATTCATGTTAGTAAACAAATAATATTCTGAAATATTCTGAACTTGTATGACTATGAAATCAAATAAGAGCTACTCTGAAGTACAAGCACTGTTGTGATATGGGGTGATGTTTTGACCATATATATGTTTTAGTGTTATTTTTTGGACTTACCATGTTGGTCCAGTCTCTTAACTGGCATAAATCAGTGCAGTTGCACTTGTGTCAATGAAGCTAGACTTAGCTTCTCAAAAATCTCTTCTAGCATCACATTAACACTCAAGGTTCCTAACTGAGTACATTTTAGTGTATATTCATTGATTTAATATATTTTAATGTATATTCTTATGGTGAAAAGATGCTGATGCTCACTATCTTTCCACCTTGGAGAAAATCTACAGCAAATATCTTGGATAAACATATTACAATTAGAGTGTTGTTCTTCTTTCCCCTTCAAGTAGCCTTATTATAATAATTAGATGGGGGTAAAACCAGGGAAGCTTTGGGGTAGAATTTAGTGGGGAAAATGCATAGCTTCTTCTAGTAACTCAGATGTTACACAGGACAGAGATACAAACCTCGGGGACAGGTTTTGTTTTCCAGCATAGCAGTGTCTCTGAAGGGCTAAAATTTATTTTTGCAGAGGTACAGAACATAGTAGCTCTAGAAATCTTTAGCAAACTGAGTGGATATCACATGAAATGACTAGGAAAACCAATCTGGTGTTTCCTCACTCTAAGTTCCTTGATTTTGTAATTCTGCATGTTGGGGGCAAAGAAAAAGAGTTGCAGATCTTGCCATCTTTACTTCCCATTAGTGAAAACTCAGTTATGTTAATTTTGATAGTTATTCTTGAATGTTTTACTGATTTCAAATTTCACATCCAAGGTTTAAAAATTAGCATCTCCACATGTTCTTACCCTGTTATGTTGGATCTTGAATTTCCTAGAGTTTACCTTCATGCAACATCAAAACCTCACAAATACGTGAAGTGTGGCACAATCAAGGAAAAATTGCTCAGCATAAAATTCAGAAAACACAGTGTATGTCCCTCCACCTTCATTGTCCTCAAATGTTCAGTCTTGCAATATATAGCTTCTCATGATTTTCTTAGATTTTAGCAGCATTTCAATGGGAGTTTAATTTTGAAAATGGACATAGAAGAGGCCTTACATCTCCTCTGCGCATCACATTACTCTGCTCCCAGTGGAGATTAAAACGTAACACCCTCAGTGTAGGATGTAGTTTGTTGTTGAGAATTGATGATAAGTGCTGAGGATATATTATGGTATCAATACAAAACCAGTTTGTAGCTGTTAGCAAGCTAGAAGCACTGCACTGTATATGCATTTTTATAGGAAGAATGCCATGATACGTAGATAGGAATCCATTATCCTGCTCTTGTTAATGTTCCGAGTGGGAGTAAGGAACAACAGAAATGTTTCTTTTGCTACAGAAATCCTTTTGATGAAATTGACAGCAAGGATTCTCTTAGTATAGACATACAACTCACAGCAAGAATGAAAAAAAAGTGAAAAAGTGGCCAAATATTTCACGAGTTAGAAAAATAGAGAAATATAAGATATAAAAATTGTAAAAAAAAAAAAAAANTCTCTTAGTATAGACATACAACTCACAGCAAGAAAGAAAAAAAAGTGAAAAAGGGGCCAAATATTTCACGAGTTAGAAAAATAGAGAAATAAAAGATATAAAAATTGTAAAAAAAAAAAAAAATCAATGTTAAATTGTCTTACTGAGCTTCCTGTGAGTTGCAGCCAGGGTGTTTCTCCCTACTCTCTGTAGGCCTTATTCTCAGGTGATATGTGGGCAGTGACACTCTGCCTTCCCTTCCACTATTGACAGCTGGGCATTCTGTGTGGGAGTCTCTGGCCCTGGAGCTTCCTAAGAGGTTATTTTAGGATAGAAGATATGGAGGAGAGCACCTGAAGAACAACACAAAGCATTCCAGCCTCTCCAGACAGTGTCATCTTCATCAGGGACCCAAGATAAATGCCTCTATGGAGATGCATTAGCACAGGGAATAAACAAGAGGAGTTGGAACTATGCACATGTGTGCAGGGCAGTGATCTCTTTGGCATCACAGAGATGTGCTGGAACGGTGCCTATGACTGGAGTGTTGGAATGGACTGATACAGGCTCTTTAGGAAAAGCAGGAAAGGAAGATGAGGGGGTGTCACCCTATGCCAGCGACCAACTGCGATGCATGGAGCTCTTCCATGGAGCTCTCAGATGAGGAGCCAATTAAGAGTTTATAGGTCAGAATTGAAGGGAGAGAAGGAATAGGTGATATTACAGTGAGGGTCTGCTGTAGGCTGCCTGACCAGGAAGAATTATCTTAAAATCCATCTAGGACTGTTCCACAAAAAGCTGGGTATCAGATTGATTTGCTTACATGATGAACTTTCACTACTCTACCAACTAATTTATGTGTATGGATAGGTACCTTCAGTAGACAATTATTATCCTAACAGATTTCATTGTCTTCTAGAGAAACTGGTATTTATCAATTGCTTACAAATGGGAACCTACAGAATTAATCTCCTTAGATATGTGACTTAAAGCTAATAGATTGAATCTGCACAAGCGAAAACTTTCAGAACTTTTAGGTATTGATCAAGTCACATGTGTCCCTCTTGGTCTTGGAACCAATATGGCAGCCCTCAAAGTCAGCTCCTACTTTTCCAGCTGTCAGAGGTAAGCTAAAATCACTTAGATGTGTTTCTAAATAGAAGGAAAACAGTTTGCATGGATAGAGGTGAACCATATTTTTGTCCAGATTTGCATTTTCACAGAGTTAAATTCTGAATCCAAAGGAACTTGAGATAAATAAAAGCAGTGAAATAGATCTTTGTTTAAGATGCCATCCAAGCCAAGGGAGGCTGAATTTGAAGTTCAGAGAGCTTTGAATCAAGACCTTTTGGCCACAGTGGCATCTTATAATTGACTTGAGATGGAATCTGCTTTGTTTCACGACCTGATGGCCAGGCCAGACAATCAAGATGGCTACTCAGGAAGGTGCAAACAGGTAAGAGCTCCTTTGCCCATGCTGTAAATCATCTACAGTGCAAGAGCTATATATTAGTATATTTCTGTGCCTGCATTAATAAGCCCTATTTCCCCAGAGGACTTGAAGCAGCTTGAACTCCAAACAATTTTTAAAATACAAGAGATAATACTGGGTGTGATGTCTATGCAACTGACAGTTGACCTGGGATCTTCGCCCTGGAGAAAGAGGGTGAAACCAACCTGTGGAAAGTGTATTTTTAACTAGGCTAAGAGAGTAACTTGATTTATTTTAAATTTTATAGCAAGTACTCATATAAAATATTTTGTTTACAGTTCCACCCCATAAGGAGCAAGGTGGTGAGACGTATGTTATCTCCAAACATCCATAAAAAAGTTATTATTACCCAGCAGTAAAAGGCTCAAACATGACTAGCATTGAAATGCAGCTATTAACAGTCATATATTGTACTTACTGTTTTGTTCCTCCCTTGCCATAGGCATCAGTAAATAAATCTCAGAAATTAGAGGTAAAGATCTACTGCGTGTTCAGAGATGGCTTAAGTTGACGTGGTATGAAAGAGGATGAAGAAATAGATTCTGTTCTTATAAAATGGTTTGATAGGGAAGAAGATATAGGATCAACTCCTTCCTCACCATAAAAGTTAATCACATATACAACACAAGCAGACACTTGTGCATTGTTGTTGTCTCTAAACTTGTAGACAATATCACTGGTTCAGCCTTAATGATCAATGAAGAAGACTTCTGCTGTAGAAGTTAATATGAATATGGGTAAAAAGCCTGAGGGACTGGGGATTTAATGGCTTTTGCTGAAAGGAAACAAGTAAGGCTTAATGCTAGAGAGGTGATCTATAACATTTTATGCCACAGTACAGAATACTCAGCATGCTGCAGCCATCCAGAGCTATGAAGGAGCTACATGCTCCCATTTAGTGGCAAAGTACACAGCTAATCTTTAATAAGGTATCCTTCATATGTGTTAACACTTTTGTCCTTTGGGAATAGTGCTGGAACTACTTTAATAAAGGCTCGGGAAAGCAAAAGCAAGTGCAATATAGGCAAAGGGAGGCAGAGGTAGCTGAGAAGTTGAATAGCATAGTATCTTTCCTCCAGCAGAAAATCTGAGCTGATGTGAGCAGTCTGGAAAGGGGAGCAAGAGGAAAATGGACTCACCATGTGAGGGTACCCAGTTGTTCGCAGCTGATAGACAACTTGGGGCACAGCTCAGCTGTAGAATTCCAGGAGGGCAATAGAGAAAAGAGGAACACCACCAATGCAACTGAATCCTGAGGAAAAGCAACGTATAATTTTTGAATCATAGGAGAGTTAGAGGAAAGCCTAAAATCTACCCATAGCTGTATCCATGTGACATAACTGGAGAAACTGTAGAATGTCCTTTGCATAAAGAAAGAATACTTCCACTAAATCTCTCTGCAGCAATTTCAAAGCATGGAGTATATGAATACTGTCTCTGTAATATTGAATGAGACAAAGTTTCTCTGCAGCTAAATATATTCTTATCTGGAACAGCTGAATGTCTGAGCACAGGAAAGAATAAAACAAAAAAAAAAAAAGATGGAGGACTACCCTGAGTAGGATTTATACATGCAGATATGGATGTCTAAACCTAAGCTGCTTGTCTAGAAAGTCTTTATAGTCATTAGAGAGAATTAGGCACCTTGGAGATATGACTCAGCTCTTTCTAAGGTAAATTTAAAAAATAGCTCAAATGAACAATGCTCCACAAAATCCTCTGTCTTTCCACTGCCAATAAAAAGAATCCAGGGAAATAAATTTATGAAGACAAACATAGACATCTAAGTCAGTAACATACTGATTCTTGCTCAAGGCTTTATGAATCAAAGTCACAGATAAGATCAGAGTCCAACTTTCTATCCACTGATCCTTCCAGCTGGCATCATCCTCTTTTAAGCTTCCGCTAAGGATTATTGTGCTAGGTTATCCAAGGTAAAAAGTAGAGAGCCAAAAAAGTTTAAATAATGACTTATTAGACTGATGGACATCTAAAGGAAATTTAATTGAGATTTTTTTATTTATATTTTTACCAATCTCTGTTATTATTGGAACATTTTGCTCTATCAAACTTAGAAAATGGATTTTCTTTCTGACAAAGATGGAATATTTTCTAGGCTTTGGTACAAATGCATTGACCTCTGAATAATGCTGTCTGTTTTCATGTAACTCTGATCAATCTGGAAAAAGAAATCTAGAATAAAATTCATTTTTCTGCAAAAACAAACAGAAATCCTTTCCACCACTTCAATCCATTTCAGTACCAATTTCATTTATACTAATAAGGAGCCTATTTACTGCTTATAGAAGTTAGCAAAGGTTTCCTTGGCCCTTCATTGTAATTTGGATCCACGCTGTGGGTCCAGTCCATCTTCTGTTAAACTAATTGGAATGAATCCTTTTGAGTGAGAATTGGATCAGACATAGAAGAGGAAGAATTAACAGCTGTGCCATTATGTGCATTATTCATCTGACATATCTTCTGGTGGTTCAATTAAACTCATATTAATCTTGTGAAATATGATGAACTATGTTTCATAGTCAATATGTGCAACCTCTCTGAAAGATTCTGTTACACTCAATCCTTTAAATTTGGGACCTGGCACTGGAGTCCTTCAACTCCCCAAAGTGAGAAGTATATGAACCTGAAGAGATGAAGTAATATTTTGATGACAATGGAGAGCAGAATGAGGTAAATTCCAAAAACATTTTGTATGCTCATTTTTCCTTTATCCCAAATTTGTCACTCAGTAACAAACTCATTGCCAAGGATGCAGTACAAGTTTCTGGAGAAACTTCAAGTTCCTGATTAGAAGCAGCAGCTCTACTCATGCCAGTGGCTATTAATTATTTGCTGCCAATTCAACCTTGAAATATCCACAAGGGAGGTAGCCAAAATGGGTTCTTTAGGTTTTGTGGCTTCTGTTACAACAAGGAAAAGGTTAATAATTAAGATGCTGTGGGATTTTTTCTTGTCTTTTTTTTTTCTTGTTTAAGTTGATATTGACCAAATCAAAAAAGAGAGGAGAAAACATCTAGTAGATCAGACTGGAAAGGTCCTTGTGAGTGGCAAATACTTCTTTCCACTCTGAAGTGGAGATCTCAGACATAAGTTTTGATAATATTTAGGGAAAATAAATGAATTATTTAACAACACTGCTGCATTTTCTCAAAGGGGAGTACCTCAGGTATCCCGCTGCAGACATACACGGCTGTGCCATGTGTATTTTACAAGCTCTCTGCTCTTGCTTTGCCCCTACCCTGGTTTGCTCTTCATTCAGTCATGCAATGACAGGTCCAAGCTCTTCTGGGTGTCTGGAGAACCATGTTTTACATCCAGGACAGTACCAACTATGGAGGTCTTACAGCTCTGAGGATTCTGGACATACTTTTAAAGGAAATGTGAGCCCTTTTTTGCTTTCAGAGAAAAGTCTGTGACATATTTATGTCTCAGCAAAAAACTTTAAATAACAGTTCTTTAGTGACAAATAAATTGTCTGCTTGGAATAAGCCTTAAATAGGGTGTCATAACTCCTCCGGACTGAAGTGCACTTGAACTTCACTCAGCACTTGAAAAACACCTTTAAAGTGTTCTGTAGTCTCTCTGCTTATTTCTTGCCAGGATATGCTGAAATTACCAAATACCTAGTGGGCCATTTGCCTCTCACATGTGCTAATGGTCCTAGACTCTGTTATAGGAAGAAGAAGGTGTAGGCCCTTCACAGTGAGGAGGATTTGGATGCAGAGCTCCATATTCCAAGAGAGTTTCCTAATCATGAGGTTTCATTTTAGAGAACTTTTATAACATTCTGCATTCCAGAATTACAGCTAGGAGTGAGATACACTGGGATGCAGAAAGACAGAAGATAACTCCAGTCTTCAAGTCTGGATGATTTTTTATGCAGAAACCAAACTGTTCTGGTTCTGGCTTAGTTTTCTTCAGATTCAATCTTATGAATAATAAAAATGCATACAGATTTGCTAATGAAAAGTGTGCAAAGTGCTTTGAAAGTCTGTATTGCCCCATATGTTCCCTCCTTGGGCCTTTCTATGGGATGTTGGACAGATCAGAGCCAGAATCTCCTCCTTCCAGGGGTGGAATGGCTAGACTGCCACATAAACTTCAAATTGATGCAGTTAGATGACCTACGGTACCACTGGACAGAGGAGGTCCTGAATTTGGACCTTAGAGGTGCCATGAGATCTGCCAGAAAGGGACTAAGCTTAAAATATGGTTCAGAAACAATCTGAGGGTGAAACTAGGGTGATGAGAATTATCAAGTACTAAGATAGACTGCCACATCCCACTCTGCAAGCCAGTTTCAAACTAATCCTTCTAAATTTTTAGATCCTCTGCAGAGAAAATGGAGGACTATACCTTGCTTAAGTTAGTTCTGCAAATGCAATTCAATATCACAGCAGGGAAGATGCTCAGCTGCTGTTGCATGAGGGGTCAGCTAAGGTCCAGGAAGTGTTGTTGCTCCATCAATACTAACAAACTGCAGTGGTTGGAAGGTAATTTTTAGGTTTGTAATTCAGATCCCAGCTGGAACTTCATAACCCCAGTTTGTTGGAACTCAGAGCATACAGCAAAAGACAATCTTTTCTCCCCTCATTTTTTTGTTGAGGAAGGAGGGAAGCAGAGGCTAGCGTCTTTATGGCAAGCCCTTTGCTTATGTTGTGATTTATGTAAATGTTTGGACCCCAGCTATCAATTGCTCTGTTTTGGAGATTCCAAATATTCAAGGATATTGAGAACATTCAAGAATATTCAGAATATTCTGAGGATACTGGGAAATCAAAGGTGAGCTAAAAGTGAGCTATATGGGTGACAGGTCTTATGCAAATACATATTGAGACTTAACCTGTTCTTGCAGGAGCATACCCTTTAATGAAAAAGGGAAACTGAGGCAGGAAGGAATAATGGGTTTTTTTGCTTTGGATAGAGCCAGGAGTAGATCTCAGTGTGCCTACAACCAGCCTAAAGACTTTATTTAATATAATACAATGCCTCCATGCCTTGATAAAATAATTCTAGTATAAAATGTGGGCAGGTGTAAATGCAATATGTTAATAGTGAAAAAGGTGTCCAATTTCTCAACTGGTTGCTTAAATTAGTTTGAAGTATTTCTTCAACACACACACACATAAACCCCAAAGAAAAATGTTTCATTTAGAAGGTGGGAAAATGGCTTTTTTCCCAGCAGCTACTCATTTCCACCAATCATCAGTAGGTGGGAGCATAAGTAGAGAACAATTGACAAAGAAATGTCAGCATACAGCAGATCAGAGCCATAATGCTCATTTATCTCTATGTGTATATACAAGTCTGGGTGTCTACTTAAAGTGTTTTGCATGGGCCTAGGTTTGAATCTGTTGATATTTGTCTGGTTAGGTTTCTTTTGCTTTGATGCTGAAAGACCATGAAGGGATTAACTGGCTTTCTTGTCCCTTGCCTCTTCACATAAGCTTCTGATACTCCAGAAAAGCAGGTGAAAATGGAGTGAAAATGCCTTTACACAAATAATAAGTGAGTTCCTTTGAGGGTAAGCAGTTAATTAGATTAAGTGTTTCAACTCTGAAATACACATGAGAATATATATGTATATATAAAAAGTCACAGACTTTTACATCCCCCAAATGCAAAGGGCCAGAAGCTGAGCTTTACAGTATTATTACCACTGTCATCCTCACTAACTTTCATGTTTTCTTTTAATGGGAAGAACTGTCTCTTTCTGTCAATCAGGATCTGTCAGCACTATGTTATTACATCTTTATTATTCAGAAACTTCTTATACAGTGTGAACTGCTTTTTACCAGCCTCAGTTACATAATATAATTGTCCTGTAACAGTGATGCAGTGCTTGAGGAGGGATGGTGTGGATGGCTTCTTTTTCCTGCTATCTAGTCTAGTTTGAACAGAGAGTTTAAAAAAGTTGGACCTTGGCATTGTTTAATTCTGTTTGCCTATTTAAAACCCCAGAAATAGTGGCCTATTAAAAACTCCAGAGTGTGTGTGAGGACACAGAAAAAGTAGGGAAAGGCATGAATCCGGAAGACATGTAGGAAAACAAGGAAAATTAAAAAGAGAGGGAGAACTTGAGGGTATACTTATACATATACAAAATAAAATTTATTGAACACTGTGTTTTGGATTTATTAGAGGTTGAAATGGAAAACACATCAAAATACTCAAATTTATTTTTAGTTGATCCCAAATGATTTTGTTTCCAGTTTGACTCACCAAAACACAAAGAATCCATGTTATGTTCTTTGCATCGTTTTGAGTGAATGTCTTCAGCCTAAAAATAAAATTTCCCCTTAAAAATAAAGAAATTCAAGTGTCTCATTTGCAAAATTTCACATTGCATCACTAAAATTAGTGATTTTTGACAAGTCCTATTCAATCCTAAACTACATTTTTGGAGGATGAAAATAGAGACGTTTATTTTTGCTTTTACATCATGGCTTATTCTAGTCCTTGTTCAGGGATTTATAAAATGCTTCCTATTGGAAATAAGAGATCAAGGGGGAATATGGTTTTCAAAAGACCAGTATCTCCTCAGCAGTGAAGTGTGCATCATGAGATGCCTGAAGCTTTGATGATATTCTCCAATGCAGCGACTGCCAAAACCAGGTTGGAGCTTAGGTAGGCAGATGAAATAATTTGTCACTACCATAGGTCATTAAAAGAGCCCTTATCCCTTTGCATATGTGCATTATGATACATCCTTAAACCTCTTTTCCATGCATTGGCAGAGTTTGCTGGCTGAGAAAGAGGTTACTGAGGTCCCTTTCAAAGAACAGACCAGTAAGTGGCTTCTTTTCGTATTGCCTTGTGCTTCCCTTTTGAAGACATTAGCTAAATGCTACTGGCTGTGCTTGCATTTTTCAGATTCTCAGACTTCTTAGACTGCCAGTTCTTTCATTTAACAACACTTTAAAAATGGGAATTTACTTCTTCAACATGGTGTTGGAGAAGAAATGAATACTTTGAAACCACCAATAACCACATGAATAAGCAAGAAACTCTGTAAGTAGATTTTGCTTCAGAACTTGACTGGATGCTCTTGTGGCAGTTATCTTAAAGCACTGAAATTTTATATCATAAATAAAAATGAGTTTTACAGACAAGTAACCAGCTTCTGATAAAATAATTTTAATGGAAAGAAGAAATAACAAAAAAGCAAACTCCATGACTATGGCTGTGTTTTTGAAGAAGACAGCTGAATAACAGTAGATGTGCACTTAATCTGATACTACCTGTTACTGTGCTCCTGCATCCTGGATAAATTCAGAGCTCTTCTCTGGTGCCACAGCAGATGATGTGAAACAGAAACACGTCAGGTACCACACTTCAGGACACCTCCATTCAAAGTCTGTGCCGGGTTTGTTTTGCTGTTGCTTCTCCCCAGAACTGTGGTACAAATTATGTGAGCAATAACAACAGCAGGAGCTGTAGAAAAGCCAGCGATGGCCATGAGCTTTTGAAGACCTGCTGGGAGTTACCATGGGGGAACATGGAAATCAAAAGGCTCAAGGATGATCAGGACTCTTTAGTAGATTTGCAGCATTGAAGAATATCAGGAGCTGAGAGCATAACAGAATAACAAGTGCTGTACTATCTTGATGCATGAACTTGCTTCTGTCTAGACAGGGAAAATCATTTAAAAAGGTATATCTACAAATAAATATGTTAAGCTTTTTCCCTACAATCCTTCTCAGTTATACTTTTAATTTATTTTAAAAGTTTGTACAGTTTTGCCAAGCCAAACTTGCAGCAGTGTTAAGTCTAACATGACATTAAATATAAGTTAAAACCTGAAAACACATATTATTATTAAAACAGCAAGAGCTGGAAGAGCAAATTGTGTGCTTTGCCTTTGAACAACTCATTGAACTTCTGTGTTCAGTCTAACAGCATGACACTCTGAATATTTATTTTTTTCCTTAGGAAAAAATAGAAATATGATGGTTAGGTTAACTGCTGTGATAGGGATTGATGATAACAGAGCCCTGCCTGTGAGGCTGAGATTGCCACTTCAGCTTTGGCAAAATGCATCCTTCACAGACTTTAGTCAGGACAGCTGTGGGAGTGGTCCACAGTAGGCTGCCACATGAAACAGCAATCACAGCATCTAGTGCTGGGCAAGGCAGCATCTACTGTGCATTGTGGAAAAAATGCCATGTTTGCTGTGATGAGTAGACAGTGTGAGACTGGGATTTAAGGGATAAAATATGTGCTGTACCACAGGATTCCTGTGTAATGTTGGGAGTGTTCTGCTTTTCTGGAGTGGTGTCTTCACAAGCCAAAGACAATTCTGCTCTTCAGGAGCAGAAAAATGAAAAGATAACTTGGATATGGTACTATGGCTCTTAGTATTATTTTCCTTTAATTACAGCGAATGATGTTGATGACAATTTTCTGCACAAAGAACAATGGATGTGAAATCAAGTGAAATCAGAATATTTTACTCTTCCTCTGTAAAGAAATGAGTCTTCTTTGTACAACCAGGGCTTTGAAAACATTAATTTCTGAAGTTTTCTGGAAGACAGAAGAAGAGTAGAATGATTGAGAGTTAGGGAGAATTACAGTACTGTTTTCAAAAACTTGAAAACAAGGCTCTGATTCTTCCAACAAATAGATACAATTAATGGGGTAAAAGAGAGAGTTACATAAAACTTGTAAAATCAGGATAAATTAATGGAATTTGTGTTCCAGTGGGAGATGAAATAGTTTTGAATCCTATGGAAGGTGATGACAGTTTGAATAGACTTTGTATGACTTCATTGGTAAAGAAATCAACAAACTCTTGTAAAGTTTCACCAAAATTTGGATACTCCAGGCTTGCTTGTAACTAGAGAAATAAACTCTGTCAAGGAAACCAGAGGGAACAAGAGGTTTTTGTAAAATGCTCTCTATATATTGGCGTCCTTATTGGAAAGGAAAACGCAGTATCCTTACTTGCCTACTCCTTACCTGAAACAAGAATAAACCAAAATATGGCCAGATTCCTGACTCCAGCTGTCTTGACAAAATTGACAATAATTGTAGTAAAACTAGACCATAATTTGCTGCTAAGAAAATTCAAGAATAAATTATTATTGCCCTAGTGGAACTAGAAAACAAAAAGTGACATGTGTAATGATTATGCTGTTCTCTGATTCAAATCTCTGAAGATCTAGGTTGAGGTCTTTGCAGCAGTGAACCAGACCTGACCTCACTAAAACCTGTGTATATGGAAGCATGAAGAGGAGGTGTTGGGTCATAAAGTCTTGCAATGGGTAAGAACTTGTAATTCCCGCTGGAACTGCAGAAAGTACAATCTGTTCCTGACTGGCATCTACAGTTGCCTTAGTATTTTCAGTTTGTGGCCCAGACCCTGGAGGTAAAACTTGACTTCAGATTTTCTCTGTAAGGTTATTGCTTTAGTACATCAATGTACTGTGAAAAAAATTTACCTAATCTCTATAGAACAAATGCAATACTCATTCCATTCAGTGATCAAACCCAGAGAAACAGAATAATAAAAAATTTAAAGCTAAAACAATAAATTCGCACTATGTTTAGGAAGTTAGTACCTCTGACAAGATAAAGGGTCAATAACTGCATGAGTTGAAGCTGGAAAGATGGGCAATGTCAGCTGCAAAACAGTGACTCACAGGAGACATTCTTAGTTTGTTATTTGAGTGAGGTGAAGGTAGTTAAAATAGTAGAATTCCCTACAAAATCAACTTATTAGTGGGGAAAATAAAAAGAACCAATAAATATTATTCAGTGCAAGTTCACATTCATGTCCACAGTTTCTGCCTCTCATGGAGTATCAGCTTTAGGTTATAAAAAATTTAGCTAAAAAAGGAGAAGAACTATAGGTTTGAAAAAATCATCATAGATTCACAGAATTATGGAATGGTTTGAGTTGGAAGAGGCCTTAAAGATCATCTAGCTCCAACACTCTTGCCATGAGCAGGGACACTTTCCACTGGACCAGACTGTTCAGAGCCTCATCCAACCAGACCATGAACACTTCCATGGATGGGACATCAACAGCTTTTCTAGGCAACCTGTGCCAGTGACTAAACACATTAAAGAACTTCAAATATCCAATCTAAACCTGCCTTCTTGCAGCTCAAAGCCATCTCTTAAAAAAAATATTTATCATATACACTTGAAAATAAAGGGGCAAACCTGCTATTTCCCCTTGACTCCTCAAGTTTTCTTTTCCATCAAGGCCTCATATCCAACAATATAAGCACTGCTGTAAATGAACATTCTCTTATCCTATCTGGAAAAGGTATTTGAAGGATACAAAAGACTAAATCAAGCATTCGGTTGAAGCTTATATGCCATGGTAAGGCAGAAACTGAATGTGTCCTTCAGAAAGAGTTCCCTGTTCTTTGCTATACTTTGATTGCATAAAAAGAAAGCAGAAGTTCAAAGAAAATATTTTCTTTTTTGTTGTTTTGTCATAGCACATTGCTGAATTTTCATGAAAGCATAATGTTGTAAAGCCTTATCATCTCTCTTTTTTTTTACTTTAAGAAAAGAATAATTTTTCAGAAGTTATTCTTTTGGTCTTTACAATAGTATTTTCTTTTTTACTAGAATTATAACAGGACAGAGCTGTTGTCAGGAGCTTAATGTATTAAAATCGTATTCAGGATTCAATTTTTTATGGTTCCTGTTTTCAAACTCTAACCAGCACTCTACTGGTAAATATATTTTCTTTGATCATTGCAACATTACTGATTTGGGTGATAAATATTACATCAACAGATACTTTTGCTTTTGTTTGCTCAGTATGAGGTTTTCAAAAAGGATACATTTCCTTTAAGGCCAAACAAATTATTTTTTATACGTTGTATTTTGCTTTTTATTTTGGGCTATGTTTTCACCACTAAAATGGGGTTTACATCCAGAGTATCAGGAGGAGATGGAATTGAAGCCTGTTATATTTTTCTGTAAGGGAATGCATCTGGAACATAAATTATTTTGTCTTACCACGAGTGGAAGGAATAATATTCAATGACATGTTTAATAACATTTGTTCCCCTTTTGTTCAACTGGAATCTATTACCCAGGACTTTTTGGGAAGATACAGATTTTACGGAGCCAAGATTTTCCTATAGTAAATATCAACTTACATACTGTATGGATCTTTTTGTTGAAGAAGGAATGAAAGTAAAAATGTATACTCCAAAGAAGGTCACTCTCTCAGAGAACATCTGAGGCCTGTACCTCAGGAGACCCATATCTCTGGCTCACCTTAAGAGTATTTTTCCTATTACAATAGTTCCTGCTGTCATCAGTGATGAACTGGATCCTCACAACAGAAACATACATTTAAAAAAATTCTAAATACCAGTCCCTGATTGGATAAGAAAGAAAACAGATGTATCTTAATCAAGAGTGAGAACTCGGCATGCTGATAAATAGGTTGTTTCTCTGTGGCAAAGACTGAACAAAGAAAAGGTGGTTTCTGTGGGGCAACAGATGTCTTGGGGGCTCAACAGGACTCTTCTGCCTCTTTTTTATAAACAATAATCACATAATAGGTTTGCTTCCAGGCTTCATATTTGAGGGGTCAGAAGCCCTGTTTCAGTCACCCTCCGGTCAACAGAGGTGCACGAATCCATCTGCTCCTTTGCCTGCTGCGTGTATTTTTGTACTTTTTAGCCCTCCTTCATTTCTCCCCTTCTCTAGTTAGATTGCTGGGGTCTATCATTAACACTGCTATCCAGGTGTCTGAGAATGTCCAAAGCAGGGCAACAGAGATCGTGAAAGGTCCTGAGGGGAAGCCTTATGAGAAACAGCTGAGGGCACTTGGTATGTTCAGCCTGGAGGAGACTGAGGGGAGACCTCACTGCAGTCTGCAACTTCCTTGAGAGAGGAAGAGGAGGGGCAGGCACTGATCTCTTCTCTCTGGTGACCAGTGATGGGACCTGAGGGAGTGGCCTGAAGCTGTGTCAGGAGAGGTTTAGGTTGGATATTGGAAAAGGGTTCTTAACCCAGAGGGTGGCTGGGCACCGGCACAGGCTCCCCAGGGAAATGGTCACAGCATCAAACCTGACAGAGTTCAAGGAGTGTTTGGACAATGCTCTCAGGCACATGGTGTGACTCTGTGTGCAGAGCCAGGAGTTGGACTCAATGATCCTTATGGGTCCTTTCAACATGGAATATTCTGTTGTTCTGTGATCTGAGACCTTTCAGACAGATCATTAAAACTCTTTGTTTTCCATAACAATCAAAATACTTTTGAAACAAATGCTGAAAATAAATGTCATGGCAATTGAATTCCCCAAATGAACAACACAGGTCAAAACAAAACAAACAAGAAAAGTCACTACAGCTGTGCTAAATTTAAATAAAAGCATCTATATAAAAATTAGGAATTTTTTAAAAAAGAAGCTAAAAAAGGTAGGTAAGACTTCAACTTATCAGGTAGCACAGAAACTTTTGAGAGACACTGCATGCGAACTGTAGTGCCCATATACACAACTTATTGTGATGAACTTGAGAAAAAATAGGAATGACTAAGCATCCAAGTTAAAAGAGATATTTTTAGAATGCATCAGGTTTTTATTAATTCCTGAAAGTTGCATCCAAATGAAGAAAACAGAAAGTAGTATAAGCTCTGGAAGACCGAACAAGGGTAAGTAAGAGATCAGACATTTCCATAGAGCATGGTCAGCAGTGAAGTCACGCAGGGTGCTGTTCCCAAACTTACTGTTTAACAGAAACATAAGTGACCAGGAAAAGGGGATGTGTTGTGACAGTTTGCTGATGGCACAGGTGGAAAGGATGAAATCCATTGCAGAATGTCCTTACAAGTGGCTGGGTGGAAAAATAGCAGATGGAAGTAGATACACATAAAACAACCTAAGTGTAAAACAATTGTAGCTTCACATAGAAAATGATACTTTGAACTTGCTCCAGCCACTAGGGAATGAACCCTTGCGGTTGAGATGAATAGTTTCTTGAACAGACTCATTGAAAATCAGTAAAAGTAAACAAACAAACAAAACAAAACAAAAAAAAAAAAAAAAAAAAAAAAAGGGAGAAAGTAATAGAGAACAAAAGAGAAGGTGCTTACATAAACCCATGTTTTGTCCCACACTGAACACTGTCTAGCTGTTACGGTTCCTTCATGTCAAAAAATTATATATTAGAACTGAAAAAGGTTCAGAGAGGGTGAAGAAGGATGATCAAGGGGTTCGTGGTCTTTCAAGTAATGCCTGAGCTATCTGACACACTTTATCATGAAATGGACATGATTCGAGGAGCTCCACTAAGCTTTACAATGTCAGGAATGGCACAGAGGTCAAGTGTTAGGATCATGACTCTGCTCTGCCCTCCTGCACAATCACTAGGGCCCATGAGAATCCAGTGAGATACAGGTTATTCACACATAAAACATATATTCACGCGCATAATTCACACAATTCAAGAAAGGGAATTCTCAAAAGTGATTCCCAGGGGAAAATGATCTTTCTCATCTTAGATTTTGATGGGGTTTGGGGAAAAAATCCATGGTCATCTGGTAGCAATTGGTTTAGAAATAATTTTTTCTAATGATTATCAAAACCAAAAACTAGAGTTTGAAGCCAAACAGTCAAAGGACAGATTTTGCAAGGTGGCAGGTCTCCTCTGGGTTTGCTTTGTTCCTCAGTCCTGCAGTATGAGACGGCCTGAGCTGCAGGCAAAGTAGCTGAAATGAAATGCAGTGCTTTCAAATTTTGTACCAACTTGATTTTTGCTTTGCAGTGACATTTAAGATGTGTCAGCATTGTGATCCTTCTATGTTGACGGACAGAGAAATAAGACCTCTTCATTCCCTCCAGAGGTAAATTGTTTCTATCAGCCAAGCCCATTACTTAGGGCTGCTTTGGCACTCTTCTTAATTGGATTGATTTTATTTTATATTTTATTTTATATGATATTAGTTTGTTTTTTAAATGGAGAGCTAGATTTAAAAAAGTGCAGTAGATGAGGTACTAGCACTCCAGTCTGACAGACATTTCATAATTAAAGTAATGGCTTGGACTGTTTAAAACCTTGAATCTGTTTCCACTTCTGTATGCAGGAATCTATATCCCCAGCTTCCCAGAAGGTGGGTCTGGAGGAACAGGCTGGGATCTGAATAAAGAGGAGGGTGAAAGATTTTAGCCTCTGGTTAATGCAGCTCTTTGCACAAATTATGATCAAGAAGGCGTGAGAATCCAGGCATTTCTCTCACTAGCTGAGAGACTTGATGTCTGAGCTGGTGAATTGTCTTAATTGTTGTCTCTGGTAATTTAACATCTTCCACATAAACTGTAAATGATCCAAAAGAAGAGATTAAGGGAAACCATTATGGAAAGATTTAGAGTGAAGAGAATTGCAGGCAGCTGGGGAGGTGTGTGAACAAACACCTCAGCCAGATGTGGTAACAGTGGTTAAGCCTTTCACACTCTGAATAATGTTTAGCACTGGGTTTTTACATAGAAAGAGGTGTCTCTAGTTCCCCCTTCCTCCCTTACATCCAAGTACTAAAATACAAGGATGCTTTAAAAATATTTATTGAATTTCTTTTTCCTAAAATTCAGTTTTACTTGATCCCGTTTTCTTGTTAAATTTTTCATTTGACTGCTAAACTGGAAACAAAGGATTCAGACAGCCCACTGCTTAATTGGCACTTAAACATAAAGAAATTTAACTGCCTCAGCACCTACAAACTATCCTGAGTGACAATTTTGCATGTCTATTTGCCTAAATGCCTCTAAAAATTGGACCTAATTGCTTGTGCAATATATTTCATAGATATCAAAGCACTGCAGCTAATTGCTCAAAGTATTTGCAATAGTAAGACATGTGCATCTTTAGCAAATTATCCCCTTTTCATTAAGGTTAATTAATTGATAAATTAAATAGTAAAGGCATAAAATAAAAAATGGAAAGTAGTTTATAAAGCGTGGTTGTGAGGAGCCATTTCAGTTTGCCTCAGCCCTGGCTGCCGGGGCTGTCGGAGACACGAGGGAGGACGCTGTGTACACGCGCCTCTTGCAGGGGGCAGCCAGGAGGGCGGGAAGCCTCCTCTCTGGGGGGACTTCGCCTGGCAACACCTCACTGGAGTACTTCGACACTGCGGAGGGAGTTCGCCAGCTGCGTCCCCAAAAGGTCTCCTCCAATGGACGGCAAAGGAAGGTTGGACTGGACTTGTCCGCGGGCAGACTCTGGGAGGGGA